>OY776116.1:100276082-100830631 GCA_963675035.1 Allygus modestus
TTTCGTAAAAATGGCCTGATTTTGATGAAATTTGGCACAATTGAGTAAATCCATATGTATAGTTCAAAAACCAGCCAGATCGCTCCATCCAAATGGGTATTTTATATATATATATATTTTTTTTTGGGGGGGGGATTTGTACCACAAAAATGTTTGTTTTGTTTATATATAAACTTTTAATAAATATAATTTTGATTTTCAGCTTAAATAAAAAACAGATTGGTGTTTTGATGATTGCTCGACGTCAATTGGTTACAGAGATGTTGAAAGTGCTAAAAATTGTACGTTGTCCAATGTTATTCTTATGGATAATAAGAACTATTTATATCTCGCTTATTTATGAACTTATCCAGACGAAGTAGATAAGAACTAGAAAAGAGGGGTACATTTTACCCCATTTTCCCCATAAGAATAACATGGGGATCAGTTTTTGCACCGACCCCGATTCCATCCTATACTAATATCCGAGCCATGCCCAAGTTAAATAAATGTTTCCCAAAACACCAGACCCCATATGTAAAAAATACATTTTCAAAATCAGGCAAAAAGTGGTAATATTGCTCAAATTACATGTTAAATAGTCAAAAGTATCATAATAAACAATAAAAATCCCAACATGTCCTTATTACACTAAGATCAGTTTAATGTAAGTAGATAAGAACTAAGAAAGAGGGGCCTATTTTACCCTATTTTCCCCATAAGAATAACATGTGGTTTAGTTTTTGCACCGACACCCGAACCCGCCCTATACAAATTTCCTTTTTGGCCTATACTAATGTCCGACCCTTCCCAATCCCGTCCTCTATATTTTTTAAAATTAATTTAAAAAATCAGGCGAAAAGCTAACTTTGGTGTTTTTGGTCCGATTTGTCTGCAATTTGGATATGTTATCGTTCTAGGCTAGTGTATATATACACACCACCTACATTTTCCAAATTCAATATTACAAATAAAACGATATTTGCTTTAAAGCCACTTTCGGCACGTTTTTCCTATAAGAATAACATTTGGATAATTTTTTGGACCGATGATTTCTGCTGTTTATTTGCTTCAAATCAAATCAAATCAAATCAAAAATTCCTTTATTCTGTCACATGTAAATTATTTACAAAGAATAGAGTCAGTACTAACCTAAATAATACATAAATAATAATACATCATACAAGTTAGTTCTTAATTTTTATTAAAATTGTTTGTACCTTCATTCCAAAAATACACAGTAAAAAGTGAAAAACTAAAGAATATATAAAGGCATGTTTATTATGTCCCAGAATAACCACCAAAGCTCATTCAAATACAGAAGCTCACCCCAAACAAGTGAGTCTGGTTTATGAGACAAATTCTTGGAGAGAGTAAAAAGCTGATTCAATTAAAGATGTTTTCAGTAATCTCAAAAACTTATTAGGGTCTTTCTCTGATTTCATATTTTGTGGGAGGGCGTCAAAAAACTTATTTCCTACATAGGTTGTTCTCTTTTAAAAAAATTCCAAATTATGTTGTTCGACTAAGCGATGAGCTCTAGTGTTATATGAATGTGTTGTGTTGCCAATTGAAATCCTATTATTGAGTAATGTAAATTTGATTGTTTCATAAATGTATAAACTAAAACCAGTAAATATTTTTAAATCTTTAAAAATATGTTTGACTGAATCTTTTGATTTTAAATAAAACATTATTCTAAATGCACGTTTTTGTTGAATCAGAATTTTATCCATGTTCTTTTTGGTTGTTGATCCATATATACAAACACCGTAGGCAATATGTGAATGAACTAGGGCAAAATAAATAGATTTCATAGTTTCAATATTACACGAGTGGACCATTCTCCTTAAAGCTGTGACGTTATTTTCGGGATGTAAACAATACCGCCAACATATTAAATTTATTTGGGGACAACTCAACGGAGGCCAGGATTCTTATCGCAGCAAATACACGATTTAGAGTTGGCTCAGTTCAACAAGATTGCCTCCGTGGCATATCTTACGTTCATCACAGCCAAAGGTCTTTAACCAGCCAATTATGACTCCCAGGTTGCCTGCGACGGCAACTGCACACTAATTCTGAGAGTGTATCGTCTATCCGTTACGAAATTTACAATGTTATTCTCAAGACAGCAGGTCAAACGATATTTTCCAGGTTGCTTGGATCAGCAACACGTATACTGGAAAAATCTGGGTAAAATCGAAAATACGAAACTCAAGCACAAGAAATAAGTTTTTTGTCTTGTTTATTTAAAACTTCAGTCAAAACCCCGGTTGCCTATTACAGCAACTCGGCGATACTGAGCAAGGAAAAGTCAAACATACGGCCAAAATGTTAAAATTTAATTTAAGCTCGGCCTAAATTATCCTAAAGTACTGATTAACCCTTATCTCAGGTTGCCTGGGTCGGCAACTTAACGAAACTCCGCCCAAACTAGAGCGAGACATTCTTTCTCGGTCACTGAAAACTTACGCTCATTGTCCGTCAAGAGACGGCTTGCAAAAGCAATGACATTGGCTTTCCCGTCCTTCCACTGAGTCAACGAGGCGCGCCGAGTCCATCATTACAGGCATCAACTTCGAGGATGAAGGGCACGTCAAAATCTGGGCAAGCTAATACTGGAGAATTGGAGAGACAAGTTTTCAATCTTTCGAATGATTGTTCCTGCTCGTCTGCCCATTTCCAAGGCACGTTTTTCTTCGTTAGTTTGGTAAGAGGGGCTGACAATTTCGAAAGGTTTTTGACGAAACGTCTATACCAAGACGCCAGCCCCACAAAGCTTCGCAAATGCTTTACATTTTTAGGCCGGGGAAACTCCATAATTGACCTTACTTTGTCGGGGTCAGTCTGAATTCCGTTGGGATTTATTATATGTCCTAAATACTTCAGTTCCGTTTTACAAAACTGGCATTTTTCCGGGTTTAGCTTCAAGTTAGCTTTTCGGAGACGGGAGAAAACTTCTCGAAGCAGATCTAAATGTTCCGTAAATGTCTTCGAAATCAAAATTAGGTCGTCAAGGTACGCAAAAGCGTGTGGTTCCAATTCTGGCCCGATGACTTTATCCAATAGCCGCTGAAACGTGGCTGGCCCGGAGTGGAGACCGAAAGGCATAACTGTAAATTGATACAGCCCCCTTCCCGGTATCGTAAAGGCGGTGATCGGGCGACTCTCTTGTGCAAGGGGAACTTGCCAGTACCCCTGTTTCAGATCGAGCGTGCTGATGAACGTTGCACCTTTTAGTTTTTCGAGAATCGTATTTATCCGGGGTAACGGGTACGCATCACGTTCACTCACACTATTAACCCGTCTAAAATCAATACAAAACCGGTATCGCCCAGACGGTTTCTTTATTAAGACCACGGGAGAACTCCACGCGGAACTAGAGGATTCAATGACTCCATCCTTAAGCATTATTTCGACTTCCTCGTCGATCACTTTTTGCATCGCCGGATTCCTCGGGTAATATCTCTGCTTAATAGGTTGATCGGTTTTTAGTCGTATGGTATGCTCAACAACATCTGTACGGCCCGACAGCTCCTCAAATAGGGTAATTTGCGAGGAAAGAAAATGCTTCAGTTTTTCATTTTCGCTCTCTGAAAGGACTCTTGGACTGACTATCTCCGGTGAATCAACAGCGACAATTTCAGATTCCGAAGAGGTTCGGTGATTGTCCGAAACCTTAATCTCCAACAACTTACATGGCAATATAACGTCCATTCCAAATATCAGATCGGAAGTTGCGTTAGGAATATGTAAAGCTCGTATGGTTCTTGTATTTCCCACAATTTCACAACAAAATTCAAAAGCAGTCGTTACTCGTACTGTAGTACTATCAGCCAAAGCTAATTTACTGTCAATAATCACGGGAATAACTCCGGAACGTTTCAGGTGCTCATAGACCTTATCACCAATAATGGATACCATTGATCCCGTATCCAGCAGAGCGAAAAATCTCTTCTGGAAAATGTCTATCGCTATATAGGGTCTGTCGTCTATTCTTTGATTGTAAATACTTCCGTTGCTCATTCCAAACTGTTTTACAAACTCCAACCATCGATTCCAGTCGTTTGAGGTCTCTTGGCGGCGAGGATCAGGCGACCTCACATTCTCTGTCCCCGCATATCGTTTCCCTGTCGACAACGACATGAAGTTGTGCGTGTGTTTTCCGCCTTGCAATAAAAACATCTCAGAATTTTTGGTCGCTCACAATTTCTGAAAAGATGTCCTGTTTGAGAACAGTTCCAACAAACCATTTGTTCAGGGGACTTCAGGGTGTTTAATCTGCTATAATTCCGCTGTCGAGGATTATTGGCATGATTCCCTCTATATGTTTGGGAACTCGTGTCTTTAGAACTAGTCTTGGGAGGGGAATGTTCAGAGTCCTTAATGTGTGGGAACGTTACCGTGGGTACAGCTCGGTCGCTTACATTGCTTATTTTTGAAGTGTATAACGTATCGGATTTATCCTTAGACCAGCTGTAGGCCGTTTCCGGGATTAATACCTGGGCGGGACTCGGTGGTGGCCGATAATCTCGTTGAGCTCGTAAATAACTTTCGTATTCTTCGGCTTTACTCATTAGGCCCGGCAGATTCTGAAAGTCTGACCTTCTAATGACCAATTTGTATTCTGGTCTCATGTTCGCATAAATTCGATCCAGCATCTCAGGTGGTGACATCTGACCACGACGTCGCATCAACGTATTGATTGCAATGACAAAGTCCTTAAAAGGCTCCCGGGCGCCCTGAGTGCGCCGTCGCACCTCTTCATCTAGACTAAGTTTGTAGCCTGGCGGGAAAAATTGAGCTTCAAAATATTGTCGAAATTCGCCAAAATTAGTCCACCAATTCTTAGTATTGCGATACCACAATAGGGCAGTACCTTTAAAGATTTCCGGCAAAGCTTTTAACATATCCTCCGGATTTATGCGATATGCCTCAACCATCTCGTCTAGTCGTTCAAGGAAGGAAATTGGACGTTGCTTCCTTCCATCAAACGTCAGCGCCCATTTTCTTACGATTTCACAAACATTTGTCGCATTTGAACTCTGAGGAGTCATTGAAGGACCCTGATGTCCAGTGGCTAAAACTGACGGCCCATAGACTTTACGATTTGGATCGGATACCGGCAGAAAGGTCCGGCTAGTTCTTGGAAACGCATAGTCGAACTCTCTTGGCTCCAAATGTCTCGTCGAAAAATTTTCAGAATAGCTCACTGGCTCGTTTACCTAAGAACTCATGATAGACCCGCGATGTGTTAGCAATCCAGCAACATGAGTATGTTGTGGTAAATGAAATTGGGAAAAAGCGGCCGCTTCATCTTGAAGCTCCTGCAAAACGGTCGTCTTGGCCACCGTAGGGCTTTTGTTTGAAGATCCTATCCGTAAAAAGTGTACAAAACGTGCTCTGAGGTCTTGAGAATTTCCTTCAGAATCGAGTCCCATTTTTTCCATTTCTGCTTGGAGCTGTGCTTTGGATAATCTATACACCCAACCCATTTTTTCGTCACGTTCCGGAAGAGAAGTGGAATAATTTTGGGTAGTAGCTGCCGCCATTGTAGAATCAGTTGTAGGTAGAGATAGTGAAACTATGCCACTGAAGGGGGGAGTCGTAACCTCGGTACACACTATCGTGTCTTTTATGGTGTTAGTGACTGTCGTTATGGTGGATGTAACCGCAGTTATACATGTCGTTTTGTCATTGCCCAGTTTACCTTGACCGGACGTTACGGTTGAGATATTTTTCGACTTGGCACCAGTCTTTTCTGGGGTACGAGTCATATTTAACGTTCGTCAGCACTAATATGTAAAACGTTCCGACTTCAACTTCGTACTAAATTTCCTGTACTTTGTCGAGTCCCTGTTCGGGCGCCAAATATGTGACGTTATTTTCGGGATTTAAACAATACCGCCAACATATTAAATTTATTTGGGGACAACTCAACGGAGGCCAGGATTCTTATCGCAGCAAATACACGATTTAGAGTTGGCTCAGTTCAACAAGATTGCCTCCGTGGCATATCTTACGTTCATCACAGCCAAAGGTCTTTAACCAGCCAATTATGACTCCCAGGTTGCCTGCGACGGCAACTGCACACTAATTCTGAGAGTGTATCGTCTATCCGTTACGAAAATTTACAATGTTATTCTCAAGACAGCAGGTCAAACGATATTTTCCAGGTTGCTTGGATCAGCAACACGTATACTGGAAAAATCTGGGTAAAATCGAAAATACGACACTCAAGCACAAGAAAGTTTTTTGTCTTGTTTATTTAAAACTTCAGTCAAAATCCCGGTTGCCTATTACAGCAACTCGGCGATACTGAGCAAGGAAAAGTCAAACATACGGCCAAAAAGTTAAAATTTAATTTAAGCTCGGCCTAAATTATCCTAAAGTACTGATTGACCCTTATCTCAGGTTGCCTGGGTCGGCAACTTAACGAAACTGGGACAGGATCAAACAAGTATGAAACCAAAACGTCAAATCAGATTTAAACTAAGATAACTCTTCGTTCAATTACGAATTTCAATGTTCCGCGGTTGCTTGAATCAGCAACTCAGTGGTATAGGTACAATCTTGTTGAACAATCATAGTAAAACAATTTCTAAATAATTCACCTGTGTGCAAACGGTTAATAAATTATAATCCCAGGTTGCCTGGGACGGCAACTTAATGAAACTGGGATTTAAACTACAAAGAACTTACCGGATACAGGTCGAATCCTGTCTGAACTATCTTATCGCTTCATGTAACCCCGAGCGTCGACGGTCCCAGGTTGCTTTGACAGCAACTCAAAATGATTCCGGGTTACCGAATTCAAACCGTGGTTGGCGACGCAGATTTAAATACGAAAATCGCTTATAGTATCACCCCGGGAAAACGATTATCCCAGGTTGCCTGGGACGGCAACTTAACGAAACTGGGACAGGATCAAACAAGTATGAAACCAAAATAATAATAATTACGCTTAAAAAAAAACTATATCACTCGAATCCAAAGTTAAAGGATTAGATTCCCAGGTTGCTTTAACAGCAACGCGTAAGACTGGGAAAGTAATCTGACTGTCTAGTCAGATTCAAAGGTCGAATCTCGGCAGAAATATCGTTCAGCGCAAACTACCGGGCAGGTTTCGTCCGGTCCCAGGTTGCTTTGACAGCAACTCAAAAGGCTGGGTAATCAAATCGAAAAATAAACTAATGCAAAAAAAATTGTACTTGTTAGCACAAATAATAAAGCAACTAGGCCTACCGTCGTAACGTCGAAGACTACGGGAGCCCAATTATACGAATACAAGTACGAATAGCGGGTGGGTTCCTGTCGCGTGTGCTTCGTTCGGTGGTCGGAGTAGAAGTGAGCTGCCCAGACGCCGCAGCGGCACTCGCCCAGAGGTGGCTAGTGCGCATGCGCCGGCGCCGGTTCCCCTACTTCCCCTACTTCCCCTACTATCCCCACTCGACGCGCGGGACTGGAGGTGGAAACGAGAGAGAGCGAGCGCTCGAGCAAGAAGAGAGAGAGAGTGAGTGTGCCGCCGACTGCTCGGTCAATCTGTAAACAAAACTACTCTTCCTTGTTTCCGTAAGATAACCAAACAAAACGAACTCGGAATAAAATATTCCAGCGAAAAAATAATACTGTTACAAAGCATATAGACCACTTGAAGTTTTATTTAGTATGTGTTTAACTTGGTCGTCCCAAGACAAGTGTTCATCTATAATCAAACCCAAAAATTTGGTTTTATGTAAATGTGTTAGTATTTCATCTTCAATGAATATTGTTGGATTTATCCTATTTCTTCCTTTTTTGTTGAAAAATATACAAAACTTGATTTACTAGAGTTTAAAAGAAGGTTTTTACTATTTAAGAATTCTTTAATTAAAGATAGGCTAATGAAAGATGATATTTCAATATTCTCTTCAGTGTTAGCGGAGACAATGACATTAGTATCATCCGCGTAAAGACACACTTTACTATTTCTGCCCCATGACACTCCAGGAAAACCCTTCAGGTAGCATAGAAATAGTAAAGGACCCAGAATAGATCCCTGAGGGACACCGTATTGCACTGGTAATGGACGAGGGAAAAATGTTTCTTTATACATAAACTTTGGATGATCTATAAAATGTTCTATTTCAACAAATTGCTTTCATTGTGAGAGGTACGAGCGAAACCAAGCCAATTCTGTACTTTTTACGCCTAGGGAGCTAAGAACTTCAATTAATTTGTGGTGCTCAACACTATCAAATGCTCGGGACAAGTCCAAGAAAACACCAACAACTTTTTCACCCCTATCAACAGATTCGATGATGGAGTCAACAAATTCAATACCGGCTGTTACCGTTGACTTGTTTGGCCTAAAACCATGTTGTTGCCTATCCAATAACACGTTTGTTTCAAGATACTCTGAAAATTGATTGAAAACAACCTTCTCGAGAATTTTTGAGAATACCGGAAGTAGTGATATAGGTCTGTAGCATTTTATATCCTCTGAATCACCTCTTTTGACAATTGGAATGACTCTGGCAGTTTTAAATCGTTCAGAAAATATTCCTGTTATCAGTGAGTGATTAATTATGTGAGCTAAGGGTGCACAGATAGATGGGAGCGCTGATTTAATGATCGATATAGGGATTTCATCATTGCCTGATGAGTGATATAGGCAACTTGAAGTCATAAGAACCTTGGACCTTGGAGTGATATAGTTTTGAAGTATTAGTATTTTCAAAATATAATACTGTTTTTTCAATATCTCTCTCCGTGACAGTTGAAAATTGAAATTCCGCATTTAAACGAGCTGTAAAGTGAGTATTTGCTGGGGTAACTGTGGTTATCTTAGGAACTATTAGATACAGCTTAAATTACAGCAGGTTAAGGGCTTAAATTACATATTACATAGTCAAAAGAACCATAGTAAACAATAATCAATCACAACATGTCCTTATGACATTAAAAGTATAGTAGTGTAAATCCACCATTTTAATGGACGAGGGTGGTGAGCATCGGCACTTTTGTCCTCTTATATCTTTAGTGTGTATGTGATGAGGGGGTCAGTCAACTCACACCCTTTAACTTCCAAATCCCCCCGAGAATAGAGGTGACCGAATCTCTCACCCCCTTCGGCACTTCTGATACCCTTATGTAGTGACCACTGTCACTTAACAGGTTAGTTTAGAGGTGACGCCCATAATGAATGTAATTTAAACTATAAAGTAATTAAGAAAATTCCAGTATTCTTCCACAATCTTAAAAACTATGATTGTCATTTAATAATGCAATAATTAGGAAAATTTAATCGCAAATTTAATTGCATGGCCAAAGATACGGAAAAGTATATTTCATTCTCTGTTGATGATTTCGTATTTTTGGATTCATAAAACTTTCTGAATCCAAATCTTCCATCTTCCAAATCTTTCTTTGTCACTTCCATTAAACAAATTAGCTTCCAATTTAAACAGTTTTAAATTTATACAAGAGCCCCTATTACAATGTAAGGGCGAATTTCCGAATGAATACATGACAGGACCAGAGAAGTTTTTAGAGCCTCTCTCACCCAAAGAGGCATTTTACTAAAGAATGGGTCTAACTAAAGAATGTATATCTCCTGCACAGTATGAACATGCTAAAAACTTATGGACTCATTTTAATATAAAGAATTTAAAATAATATCACGATTTATATCTTAAAACAGATGTGTTGCTATTGGCTAATGTGTTTGAGACATTTAGGGACTTATGTTTTTAAGATTATAAGCTTGGCCCTGTTCATTGTACTCACTCCCTGGACTAACATGGGAGGCATGTCTTAGAATGACCGGTATAAAATTAGAATCATTTCCTGATATTGATATGCATTTGTTTATAGAAAATGTCATTAGAGGCGGTGTACGCATGATTTCCACACGCTAAAGCCAATAATAAATACATGGGCGAATATTATGACCCAAAACAAGAGAGTGTTTATTTAATAAATTTAGACTGTAATTCTTTGTACTCTACAGCAATGTGTGAGTCGTTGCCCATCAATGGATTTCGTTGGACGAATGAGAAAGATTATAAATAGAATCAATATGAAAATTTGGATTTATTTAGGAAGTTGATTTAAAATACGATCAAAGTTTACGCGATTTGCATAGTGACTACCCGCTAGCACCAGATAAAATGAACGGAAAATTAATACCAAATTTAAATGATAAAACTAAATATATTTATATTTTACATAATAAGGCACTGAAAAAATAGGAAGAACTGGGCTTGGTAGTTACAAAATACCACCGAATTTTAAAATTTAGTCAGTCGAAATGGCTTGCACCTTATATTAACTTTAATATTGAAAAGCGAAAACGGACTAAAAATGACTTTGAAAAATACTTTTACAAACTGTTAAATAACAGTCTCTTTGGTCGAACAATTATGAACCAACGTAAGTTTCGTGATATACATCTTGCAGATGAGTCTAAGTTAACAAAGTACGTTACAAAGCCAAGGTTTGGCTGAAGCAAAAAGTTCGATAACAATTTGCATGCTGTACATTTAAATTAATTAATTGTAAAGTTTAATAAACAAATATATTTAGGAATGACCATATTGGATATGGTAAAGTAATAATGTATGATTTCCAATATAATTATATGTCAAAATTTAAGAATAAAAAGTTCCTAATCACAGACATAGACAGTCTTATGTATTCTATAGTTACAGAGGACTTTTACAAGGAAATACAATGTGACTTGGACTGTTTTGACACCTCTGCATATAGTAAAGATCAATTCTTATATTCTGATAAAAATAAAAAGTTAGGGTAAGTTTGAAGACGAATTAATAGTAAAACTATGTATGAATATTGTGGTTTAAGGCCAAAATTATACTCTTTCATTCCTTTACACTTGTTATACGAAAAATAACCAACAAATCAAAATGAGCTAGAGGTTAACAAGGCTAAAGGGGCTGACAATGCTACAGTTAAACATCTCTTAAGACACCAACATTACTTAAACAACTGTCTTGCAACCGGGAAAGATTACTATGAGAATGTTACAAGAATTAAATCCACAAACCACCATCTTCAAACATTAACGATGAATAAAAAGGTACTCTCTTTTAATGATGACAAGAGGTTTATTCTAGATGGCATCAACACTATTATACCCGTGGTCATTATAAAATTGGTCAAACATAAATCTGTATTTGCCATTATTCTTTGGCCTTTCCTTGTCTATTATTTAAAATCCATATTTATACCTATCCCAGCATTGATGGCAGAGATTTCTAAATTGGTTGAATGAAAAGTCATCCCCACATGGTTTTTATACACATTTTTAAAATTTAAATCGTCTTGTTTAAGTAATATTAAGAAATTAACATTATCACTAAGTTTTTGTGTACTTGGCTGTAAGATTGACAGAAATAAAATCTATTAATGTGTTTATGTCGACCCATTGAGAAAAATGGTGTGATATTTGGACTACTTATGTCGTAAAATACAACAACTGAGTGTGATTCTACATCATTTGGTGTGATTTCACAGTCAGTAAATATGTGTAATTTAGTTTCATCACACAGACGAAATATTTAAATTTTTTAAAAATATTTTTCTTGTTCTAAAGATTTGGATATTTTATATAAATTAGTAAACGTTGATCATTCCTTTTTACAATTAAATTATAAATTACAATGGTCTTCCCCGAACCGCTAGGACCAATTATGAGACAGAAAATATTATTGGGAAATAGACCCAATTTCTTTGGTGTATTTTATTTATGTGCGAATTTACATTTTTTATTTTGTTGAATTAATGACATATTTTATATAATAAAAATGGCAAAGAGAAAGTGTAAAAAGGTCCAAGGTAATAGATTATTCTTAATACAATATAGAGGCCGTGGTTTGTTAAATACCCTTATAAACAACCTTCCCTTCCCCCTCCACATACCATCATATTCTTATTGTGGACCTGGGACTAATATACGTGAAAATTTAGCCAGAAATGTATCTCCAAAAAATAAGCTAGACTCTCATTGTAAAGAGCACGACATATTCTACATGAATAATCCCGATACTGCCGCTTGAAACAAGGCAGATATGAGATTAGCGGACCAGGCTTGGACTAGAGTTACTGCAAAAGATGCCAATCTGGCCGAAAAAGCAGCGGCTTACGCAGTGACAAATTTAATGAAAGCTAAAGCAAATAAATGGTATCAGGAAATTGACACATACTTTCTCCCTTTTAGCCCAACTTTAATGAATAAATTACTTTTTATTTACTAAATATAAAATACAAAGCACGGTCAAATGTACAGAAAATCTTGTAAACTAGTTGTTTTAAAAAACATCCACCCAAATCCCTGCTTTGGACACCCTACAGAATCCATTGCTACACTCGTGGTTTTAAGAGGGGAAATTCCCCTATTCCCCCAGGGTTATTAAGGGGCAACATATTTCGAATTTCCTCTGTTTGTCAATGCTAACTTGACAAGCATATCAAGTTTGAACGTAATTGATCAGTAAATAAGAGAGAAATAGTAATTTTTGTATTCCCCATAAGAATAACATTGGACAACGTACTGCGTTTACCGCTAAATGAAAATTTCAATTTTCTCCAAAACCAGCAATCGTAGAATAGTAATTCAAAATACTAAATTATTTAGTTTTTTGCGCTCTTTTTAATGGTGAATAGTAATATTTTTTATGTTTATGTCTTTTTATGAAAAATCCAAAAAACTGAATTTTTGATGTTTTAAGTCCTGTAATTTCTGAACCAGACTTTATACAGGAATGCGGGTGGTGTCATTTTGTTGGAAAACTAAGGTTCTACAAATGACTAAAGTTTAATCAAAATCGTTAGAGCCGTTTTTGAGAAATTTTGATTTTTCATGTTTTTGGCGGTTTTTGGGGGATAATTACCCTTAAAAATCAAAAATTCAAAAAAATGAAAAAACACCTGGAGATATCGTGGATATTCTCATTTAGTACCTAAATGCCAAATTTTATCAAAATCGGCCCATTGGTTAGGGCTCTAGCTCTGTACACATCCATACAGACAGACAGACAGACAGACAGACACACAAACATCACGTAAAAATCGCTTTTTTGGGTTCAGGGAGCACCAAAACGAATATTTCCACTAACAACTCAAATTCGAAAATTTTGACGAAAACAATACTTTCTCTATATACTATGTATAAGGGGAGAAAGTAAAATGGGAATGGGATTAACATTTAATAAAAAATATGGACAACTTTCAGCTGTTAGAGGCCACAAGATACGTGCCCTACTTCCGAGGAGTGTACCTTAAAAACGAGTTAAAAAATCTAAGATCAAAAGTAAAAGGGTGCGGAATAATTCATTTAGACAGTGACAAGGGCACACATTGGACAGCATATCGTAAAAATAAAGATATTGTAATATATTTTGAACCATTCGGAATACAGCTTCTAAAAGAGGTAATTGAATATTTTGTACCGTCTAAAATTTACTATACAACTGATCAAATACAAAATTTAAACAGTTCAATTTGCTGGAATTTTATGTTTATCATTTCTGAAAATTTTTAATTTATAAAAATGGATTAATTTACCATAAAATTTTCGGGTACAGAGCCAGAGTTGAAATCGGTGTTCTTTCCTCCTATAGAATTAAATGGTGATTATGTAATTGGGTCGGTAGATTTTCAAAGTTATAATTCTATATTTCATTTTAAAAAAAACTCTAAATACTTTGACATATTACAAAATGTAACAAATTACAACACCAACAGGGGAGGTCACAACTGACGAATTAAACCGGGCATCAGATGGTAAAGTTGAAGTTATTATACAAAATAATCAAGCATTAATTAATACTAAAGTCTAACTTATATTTTATAAAGGGCTAATTCCAAAATTGAATAAACTTAAAGACACAAAATTAACTATCGTCGAAGGTGAGGATGTGTATTGTTACGATCACAAAGCTCCAAATGTAATTGAAATTACTGAAGGGACTTACGAAGTGTTTGAGCTTGCGAAGGAAATTCAAAAGCAACTCCCAGACTTTTTACTTATAGCCGAAAATAAAACTGTGAAAGCCACATTAAATTCTAGCCATGTGTTTGATTTTACAATACCGTGTTTAGGGTTTGTATTATTGGGATTTCAAGGATTTTCTACTCCAGATGTTCCGTTTAAATCCGTAAATAAAATCAACATATATAATGTTATTGTGATTAGAGTAAAATTTAATATTGCAAATGGGTCTTTTATAAATGGTGACAAATCACACACCATATACAGTTTTTATCCGGAAGCTCCTCCCGGCTACAAAATTATTGAGGTCCCAAGAAATGTTGTATACTTCCCTGTAAATAAGAGAAGTTTATATATTGTTAGCATTACATTTGCAGGTCAACACGACAGGCCAATTGACTTTAATGGAGAAGAAACTACTATTACTTGTCATATAAAAAATATATGAGAATTTACAAGATCGGACTAAGTGTGCAAAATGCCAGGTTTCTGCGATCTATTGGACTGAAGTTAAAAATTTCTATTAATAAATTGGAAGATTTTCTAGACGTTACAGGGAAATTCCAATTCGACGATAGTGTGGTTTAAATTACAAATCACTCCTATGTTCCCCACAAAACTTAATAAATAATTCATCATTATAAATAATTAATAATACATTATTAATAATTAATTATAAATAAATAATTCATCGGCAATAAATAATTCCGATGAAATTCAAATATGTATAAATAATCAAGATTTACTAACACTCCCATGTAGGAGTTATCTGTATATAAAAGGAGAAATAGAGAATCATGATAAAGGACATTTTATAAATAGTGCATTTGCATTCTTATTTGACGAAATTAGATACGAAAACGCTGGTAAAGAAATAGAAATTGTAAGACATCCAGGGATTTCCAGCCTTATGACAATATTGTGCTCTTACAATAAAACAACTAAATTGTCAAATGTAGCATTTGCTTCCGACACAAATTTAAAGGATTTCCATAAAAGTGTAAAGTTTAGTACTTTTGTCCCATTAGAGCTGTTAATGGGTGTGTTTGAGGATTTTAGTAAATGTTAAACAATAATTGGTGTTGAAAAGTTCCAAAAACGACTTAAATTGCATATTAACAACAGCTAATGCTCCAACAAGTGGGGTCAATCCTATTCCCAAAATTACACTTAAATCGATCCAGGGGGTAATGCCACATGTGTGGTGGGTCGAAAACCCTAAAAGTAATTAAATAATTCATCGTAATAATCAAATTCATTCAAACAATAACGTAAAATAATATTAAAATATAAAGTCAGGAAGGCGGGTAAGATTTATTCGGTAGCGTCCAACGGCTAAATATTTTCGAGTTGAGACGAGAAAAGCGATGATTCACCAGAGGGTGGGGAGACGGGAATTACAACAACGCTGTGGTATCATGTACGGTTCAAGGCGTGGTACCCTGGAAACGAATCTTATTGGCTGAGGGCAGTCACGTGATTGTTCTCACTACCCCGGAGGAGCGCGGTGGACAGAGCAGTTGGCCGGGAGCCCCAGAGGCGGCCAGACGTAACTCTGTGTCGAGTATCCATTGTGGTGTAGGGCGTGTATCAGTCTTCACACCGAGCCATCGGGGCACGAAGTAGAATATATTTTGTTGGTCGTACCTAGTCTTTGTGCAGTTAATCGTAAATACATATTATCGAGCAATCGTGACAATTAGTCGCGCTACATGATCCTCAGATGAACTTTTAAGACCTCAAGTGGCGTTAATCGGACTTTGCTTTCATAACCCGAGATTTATAGTGTGGGCGGGAGTGACATACTACGAACGCAAGACATTTAAACTCCGGTACTGTTATAAACAACGTGCGCCATATCTTCGAAAAAGAACTTTGTTATCGAACAACCGACTCGACCAGGGACTCGTAGCCGTCACCATCCGGAGAGGCGTCGCTATGCCGGAGACTACCTCATCAATCACGGAAGCAGGACAACGAGAAGTGTACACTATCAGCTAAGTCACCTTTCACCAGTCAATGAACTTATTAAAGTGCCATTTCCATGTTTAGAATAAGACTTGATCATTGATTAGAATTTAAAACCATAACAACTATTAAAGTATTCTCTGTATTCATTTTCACTTAACATTTTATTAAAGAAACCTTAAATTTTGAAACTTAACTTTTGTTTTTATTTTAGATACATTTTAAATCCTTATTATATTTAAAAGCGACCCTGAGATAAGATTATTAAAAGAGCTCTGCCAAACATTGCCTGAACTTGTGGATATATGCTATGATAAACTGAGACCCAAGTCAGTGCAATAAATTACATTTCAATATTCAGAATTCTCATATAAAACAGTAAGAAGTTTTTCAGCACCGCTTCATAATGGCGCTGCAACTGTGAGGCAATAAAATTTAACATTAAAATAATATTTAAGACCTTCTTCACATGTGATGCCATCTGATGGGGAGAAGGTTCAATTACAAAAGATGTTGTTACAATAGTGCACGAAAAAACTGACGATTTTGATCACTGTAAATTGAAAAATCTCAAAGTGTTTTTTAAACTCTGAGTATTATCCTTATAGTGATTTAAATCTCGAATTTGAAAATGGAGCTGCCTCTAAAACTTATGAGATAATTGTGTGGTTTAGGGAGAGTTACTACAACACTGTCTCCGATCCTATGTTTAACAGGGAGTATATAAAGAAATATACCCTAATTGTAATAGATTTTTCTAGGCAGAATGAATCGGTCAAAGAGCAGGTTGTAGACATAAATTAGAAATTGGAACTGCAGAAAATGTCCCTTCAAACACATCTGCATATTGATTAATAATACATGATAAAGTATTTGAGTATTATCCTTTGACAAATGAGATAAATAAAATGTATATAAAATGAAAACAAATATTCAACAGGAATTGGTTGACTCAGAGAACCAATAAAACAAATAAGAGAAAAATATAGGGCATTAAAACGTGGTAAATTTCTAGAGGCTGAAGAGAGGTTCCAAACATTCCAACCGTTAATAGAGCCTTTGCAAGAATTAAAAACGTAGCCTCTAAAACTACAGAGAGGCTAGTTCTCCTAATGATTTTAGAAAAGACCCCGTCTAGAATACCAAGAATGACACCCAGATGACACCGCAAAAATTAGATTTTGGTCTTTTAGCATCAGACTATTTAAGAAATTACCTTAGTAGAAGTAGTATGACAGACACCACATATGGTACTAGGCGCGAAGCAAATACATTTTTTATTGGGAGTCAGGAAGTTCAAATTGCCAATTATGATATGTTACAGTTGGAAATAAAATTTATAAAGTGACAAAGAGTCTGTGGGAATTGTTAACTTTAAAAGATTCCGTAAACTGTAGTCAGGCTGATTTGCAAAATTATAAAGAGATTTTGGAAGCTACAAATGCACATTTAAAGGGTTATAAAGCGGGTGCGGCGATGTCAAGGAATAAACACACTAAATATCTTAATATAATTAAACACCTGTTCAAGACTGGTGGTGAAGGTTTAAGGCAGGTAACTGGTAATAAAATAGACTATGGTTATTGGGACGATCCTAATGAACTTGTAGATAGGTTAAGATTGCTTTGGTTAAGTCAATAAGCTGGGAATACGGGGTTGGGGAATGAGATAGATTCTATTATAGAAGAATTGAAGAAAGTGGAATTGTTTATTAAATAACAATATGTTTATAGATAAATTGTACCGTGTTTATAATCCATATAGTAAACCTCTTAATGCTATAAGTATTAAAGAAACTACTTTAAATCTAAAAGATGATAGTTGGAATGCTTTAAATTATAAAATTGGTAGTGTTAAAGATGGGGAGTTTATTGATGATGTATAGACTTTGGGCCAGACGTTAACCAGAAAAGATGGTGCCTTTGTACAGGGTACAATATGAATTTTTAGAATCGGAGAAAAATGTTTGGAACGCCAAAGAGCGAAAGATTGGGAATGTTAAGAATGCTGAAAATTTGGATGAAGTCCCAACTTTACAACAGACTTTAATAAAAAAAGATGGTGCGTTTGTACAGGGTGATGATAAATATCAATTTTTAGAACTAAATGAAAACAAATGGAAAGCTAATCACCATACAATTACTAACCTCGGGGAAGGCGAAGAAAGCGGTGATACTGTACATGTTTCTTAGGTACCAACAAAGAGTAAGGGATTTTGGGATTTTGGAAATAAAAGATTAGTTTGTATTAAACCCGCTGTCGATGATAATGATTGTGTAACAAAACATCAGAGTATAACATTGGATGGTCTTAAAGTTTTATGATAAAAATAAGCAATTAACAAACATCTTACCTGGAACATTGTCAAATTATGTGGCTATTGTCAATCAAATATTAACAAAAGGTGAGAAAAGCATAATAAAATAGGGTGATAAAAAGTATAACGTATTAACATTAGATAACGATGAGTGGGATGCAGAAGAATAATTAATAAATAATGTACCCAAAGGCAAATATAGGAGTGATATCTGTTTACTGTCACAGGCTTTGAGGTATGACAATACAAATACAAAATTTAGACAAGACAATTATATATTTTATATTTGTTTAACACCACAGGCTTTGAGGTTTGACAATAAAAGTAAGAAATTGTACCCTACCTTAATTTATGGTAATCTCCCTCTACATTTCGACAACTATCCCATAAATTCTCTGAAACCAATTTTCAGTACTCCAGTGCTTTTTATTACCTTCACATCTTAAATATAATTTAGAACACTGGCAGGTAGAGGCAATTCGTGAGGTTTTTTAAAATTAAAATCAATATACAATATGCTGTTACAAAATGCCTTTTTAGTGAATTTCCCCTATAGGGAAGAAGCTATTACCGTAGTCGGCATGGTAAGACCTAGGCCCGGGACCATGATAACTTTTCGTTTTGAAGTCCCCAGACCCCAAAAACACCATTCGTTCGAAACTGTATATATATATATATATATGTGTGTGTCCGTGGGTGCGATAACTCTAGTAAAAAAGGTCCGATTTTGATGAAATTTGGTACAAACGTGTAAAGCAGCATTTATGACTAAGTTCGAAAACCAGACAGATAGACCTATCCGAAAGGGTATTTTGGGGGTATTTTGTACCCCAAAAATGGGTTTTTTGGGTTTTTTACATACAATTTTTGAAAAAGTAAAATTTTATTTTTCCCCATTGGAATCAGCTTAAAAAGATGCACAATTTGATGTTTCAATCATTGCTCTACGTCAATTGGTTACTGAGATATTGAAAGTGCTAAACACAGTACGTTGTCCAATGTTATTCTTATGGAGGATAAGAAAAATTGTATATCTCGCTTATTTATCAACTTATCCTAACGAAACTTGGTATATTACTTCATTTAATTGTGGTATGTTGATATTTGCACAAAAACCCATTTTTTGGCCGATAGTCCCCGTAGCAGCAAACCTGCATACTCAGCCCCATGTTATTTTTAGGGAGAATAATTAACGTGTTATCTCCTTTAATTATGAACATAAATTAATACAACTTGGTATGTGGCTTTACCTGAGTTATATTGATATTTGTATAAAAGCTCATTTTTAGTGTTCCTTATTTCAGCAAACCTGCATACTTATCCGCCATGTTATTCCTATGGAGAATAATTAAAATGTCATAAATCGTTTATTTATGAATGTATATTGATGAAACTTGGTATGTTGCTTTATGGTGTATTGAGATAAATTAATATGCATTGGAAATTCGCGGAGTATGCAGGTTTGCTGCTACGGGGGTATTATATATTACTACAGAGGTAATTGAGAGGGCCCCACAAAGTATTGGAAATATGACAATTATACAGCCGGATGGTAAATAAGCTTGCATTTATTTTTTAAATTTAACCATAATAGTGAATTTTGTAAATGTAGGTGGAGTTTATTAAAACATTAGCCTACAACAATAACATATCCAAATTGCAGACAAATCGGAAAATAAACACCAAAGTTAGTTTTTTTAGATTTTTTACAGTTAATTTTAAAAAATAAAGAGGACGGGATTAGGAAAAATGTATTTAATATAGGCAACGGTTGGGTACTAGTATAGGCCAAAAAGGAAATTTGTATAGGGCGGTATTTTCCGACGGTTCCTATAGCAGCAAACCTGCGTACTCAGCTGCCATGTTATTCTTGTGGATAATAATTAAAATGTGACAAAACGCTTGTTTATGAATGTATTCTGATGAAACTTGGTGTATGGCTTTATGTGGTATTAATACACATATATATGCACTGGAAGTTCGCTGAGTACGCAGGGTTGTTTCTACGGGGGTTATTTATTTGTTTGACACGCCGGCCGACAAGCGACTGACTGCGCGTCAGTGTGTGTGTGTGTGTGTGTGTGTGTGTGTGTGTGTGTGTGTGTGTGTGTGTGTGTGTGTGTGTGTGTGTGTGTGTGTGTGTGTGTGTGTGTGTGCAGGCTCCCACCAAGTAACCAGCTAGGCTACAAGCGACCAGCGAGTATGCGAGTATGCGACCTACCCTGCTTCACTGTGTTTTTACCCTTAAGCCGGCTCAAGACATGCGTCTTTCGCCGAGCACCGAGCACCGATTCGCCGAATCACGAGTAGGGTGGATGGGTATTCGTCTACTTGGCAAGCAGCGAGCATTAGTGCTCGTCTTTTCCCGTACGGTGTCGTCTTTTACATACATCAAAGCACATGAATCCTTCCCATACTCTAGTATAAGGTTTGCTTGTATGATTGCTTGCTTGCGACACTGATCTCAAAAACGGCTCCAACGATTTCCTTCAAATGTTCAAAACAACTAATTTCTGGGACACAAATAAGTTCTAGACCGGCCTCATCCCCATGAAAAATTAAATAATGGAAAAAAAAACTAAAATGAATAGTTAAACAAATTAACATTGGGCTTATGGAGTTTCAAATCAAAACAAAAGAATTGTAACAGTTGCCTGCTCGGGAACAGTTGCCTGAATTGTCTGCTCGGGATTTATTGGTAATTACTATTTTTAATCAATGTCTGTACGCCAAATTAAATACGCTACATACAATAATAATATGCTAAATTACACGCTACAATAAATATCCACCAGCTAAAATAATAAAAGCGGCATAAGCAACAGCAACATCTTCGACATCCGATTATTCGCTATTCTCGCAACGAACAGGGTGTGTGGGAAAGCACGCATGTCTGTAAATGTCTGCTCAACTTAATGGACGAATACCAAATCAAGTAGCTCGCCCCTCGGCAAATAATTGGCGCTCGGTGAATGACGCATCCTTGGAGCCGACTTTATGCGACGATTCAAATGTCTTATTTCCCGCCTATATTATTAATTTTGATGTCCGTTATGATACAAACCTAATTTAAAACTGTCTCATAGGGTATAAGTGAAAATAAAAATGTTCTCACAATGTATCATTTTATTAATAGTACGTTGTGCGATACTATTACCATAGACTAACTACAGTAGTTAGTCTATGCTATTACAAACCTGTTTATTTTGTGAGATGATTTAAACTTTATATTTTCCCGCCAGTTTCATACGTTATGATGAGACCATTTCAGATTATACATGGTGGAACAGATATTAAATTTTATACGTTAAATACGGTATGAGATTATACGCTATGAAACCCCATCGTCAGTATTTATTCGTTTTTATATGTCCTTTAGATATATTTAACCTCGTTATCAAAATTCAATTTACCTTACCTGTGGGGGTTGGGAACATTGGAACTGAGTAAGAGAATAAGATATGTTTAATGTTTAATGTTATCAAAAATGTCATGCCAGTTCAAAGGTTAAGTGTGTCTGTCATTCCTGAGGTTAAGTTACAGTTGATTATTACGAATTGCTTTTCAGATTTATATTTCTTCTTGAATTAATTGTTAATTTTTATGCATACCGATAATAAAATCACATGATTTATTTTACAATTATTATTCCGTGCCTTTGGCAAACTACCTGTGCCTAAAGTGGTTCCTGATCCAATGTTCAAAAGCATGTATACCCTATCCTACATTATTTAATAGGTTCCCTATGATAATAATCAGCAGAAATAATTTGGTTCGTTAACAATTTTTTATACCTGAGAATTTTATTGTGTATATAGTATAATATATTAAACAACTTTTTGATTAGCATATTATGTGTTGTGATGATGACCGGTGTGACTGGTCGAAATCGATAGCTCTGTACCGTCTTTTATATATGTTTACCATCTGTATGTGAATCAGTATAACTGTAAATATATTCTTAAGTGTCGTAAGACGTCTTTTATTACATCCCGTATAATATGTTGCATGTGTAATATGCCTTAAATTCAGACCCATTTAACCTTCGGTACTTAAATCTCCTACCTAAAAGTATGGTTATATGGGAATGTGTATGAAACTAATCGTACCTCCCACTAGAAGCCCTTTATGCGGTCTGAGCTGTTCAATATGCGTTCACCAACTAGGATTTTTGAGAGCCACTATTCGGGTTTTTACCAGCAGCAAACTGAATACCGGGGATTAGGTTTTTATCAACTTATATAATTAAATTGATATTTCTCCAAGTTAGATGTAAAATGGTTGTTTTTTCACCCAAAACCCATTAATTTGTTACAAAAAATATAATTTTTAGGGTAATTATTTACTATTTCCCCTTCACCTCCGATCCTTTTACTATTTTAATATATTGTTCTTATGACATTAAACGTCATAAAATCGCAAAAAAATTTTTTCGCAAATTAAACATACTCACGAAACAACTGTCTCAAGAGTACTAACCCAGTCAATCTAGCAGACACTTTGGGAATCCGAGATAAATCTATCGGATGAAAATATCGAACTTACTAATATCGAGAAGCAACTATTGTTTCGATATTGCGATATAATATTCGCACACCCCCGCTCCTGCGGGGATAGTGTATAGTATTTGCACTAACCCCCGCTCCTGGGGGGTAGTGTGTAGTATTTGCACTCACCCCCGCTCCTGCGGGGATAGTGTATAGTATTTGCACTAACCCCCGCTCCTACGGGGGTAGTGTATAGTATTTGCACTCACCCCCGCTCCTGTGGGGATAGTGTATAGTATTTGAACTAACCCCCGCTCCTGCGGGGGTAGTGTGTAATATTTGCACTAACCCCCGCTCCTGCGGGGGTAGTAAGGGTCCACTTTGAGAGCACACTACCTAGCACGACAACATGTGATATATTTGTGTGTATTTATCATAACCTAACCTAACCTAACTCCGCAGAGCGCTGTATGGGAAATTGTCCTTTTTCGGGGAAATTTCCCAAAAAAGGAAAACTTCCCCGAAAAGGGAATATTTCCCATACAGCGCTCTGCGGAGTTAGGTTAGGTTAGGTTATGATAAATATACACAAATTATCAGTATGTAGTAAATATCATAACCTAACTTAACCTAACTCCGCAGAGCGCTGTATGGGAAATATTCTCTACTCCGGTATTTTCCCCTTTTTAGGACATTTCCCAAAAAAGGGACAATTACCTATATAGCGCTCTGCAGAGTTAGGTTAAGTTAGGTTATGTTATTTACCAAATACAGATAATCTGTGTATATTTATCATAACCTAACCTAACCTAACTCCGTAGAGCACTGTATGTGAAATATTCCTTTTTTTCCGGGAATTTTTCCCTTTTTGAACAATTTTACCGAAAATGGGAAAATTCCCATACATCGCTCTGAGGAGTTGGGTTAGGTTAGGTTATGATAAATATAAATAAATATATCACTTGTTGACGTGCTAGCTACAGCAGTATGCACTCAAAATGGACCCACACTACCCCCGCAGGAACGGGGGTGTGCGAATATTATATCTCAATATCAAAACAAGACCACACTACCCCCACAGGAGCGGGGGTGTGCGAATATTATATCGCAATATCAAAACAATAGTTGCTTCTCGATATTAGTAAGTTCGATATTTTCATCCGATAGATTCATCTCGGATTCCCAAAGTGTCTGCTAGATTGACTGGGTTAGTACTCTTCAGGCAGTTGTTTCGTGAGTATGTTGAATTTGCGAAAAAAATTGTTTGCGTTTTTATGACGTTTAATGTCATAAGAACAATATATTAAAATAATAAAAGGATCGGAGGTGAAGGGGAAATAGTAAATAATTACCATTTTTAGTTCTTAATCAATTAAACCAGTTTGTATTCGTTACTACATTTTGACGTGTCGTTGTGTTAATCGTTGCTGTCGTCTCTCATCTGCATGTCGAGCTGCTTTGAGACCTGAGTGACGTTATGCAGTTATGCCTGAGAAGTCCGGCAATCGGCAGATAGTTTGATTATTCGCAAAATTATATTACCTACAGTAATTAGCTAACTGCAACGCCTAAAAATGTACTTTTTATGAAATTGGCAGCTTAAATCCCCCAAAGATTAATTTTATGCTTTGAAAACAGATCAAATCACATGATTTACATTTTAAAACATCTAATTAGGGTGAAGTGGGGTAAGTGGATCAGGGTTTTAGCATAGGTGAACTTTTACCTCATTTTGCTCAGTTACTATTATCATTGACTGTGCTTATAATACTTACAATTATGAAAATGTTTATACATAAACTACAACTAATTAGCTTTTGAAAGATAATTATTATTTTTAGTTTGAAAATGTCCTTCATAAAAATATAAAATACCCCCGTCGCAGCAAATCTGCGTA
Organism: Allygus modestus; assembly: GCA_963675035.1. Classification (NCBI taxonomy): domain Eukaryota; kingdom Metazoa; phylum Arthropoda; class Insecta; order Hemiptera; family Cicadellidae; genus Allygus; species Allygus modestus. Next base: position 100,300,727 of record OY776116.1, read on the forward strand.
CTCAGCAGCGAATTTCCAATGCCTCACTATATATAAATTCAAATTCAAATTCACTTTATTCATAAAATTTGTACAAATTGTCAAGTACAAGTCATACAAATGTAGAATGGCGTCATAATACGTAGGATTTATGATATCTACTACGTAAATCTTAAATCTATTACAACAAACAACAAAATAACTTAAAAAACCTCAGTAAACTCGTTAAATGAATATATTGCTTTTTCTGTTAAGTAATTTTTTAAGTGCTTCCTAAACTTAGAATTATCTTTTATTGAAAGAAGATTTTTGGGGACATGTTTTATGAATTTTATACCTGCAGAGCTTGGCTTTTTAAAATATAATTCTGTAGTATGCTTTTGAATGACTAACAGGTTTCTATTTCGTGTATTATAACTATGGCTTGACCCTAAACTAGTTAACCTGTCACCATTGCACCTTACAAACATGATTGTCTCAAGGATGTACAAGCTGTAAATTGTCAGTATTCCCAAACTTGAAAAGACTTCTTTTACCGAATGTCTCACTAATACATAGAGCTACTTACTTTACCAAGTTTCACAAAAATACATTTATAAATAAGTGATACTTAGCATTTTATTTATTCTCCATAAGAATAACATTAGGGCTGCGTACGCAGGTTTGCTGCAACGAGGAATATAAAAATGTATATTTTTGCAATTATCAATATAACTCAACCACGTGAAGCTACATACCAAGTTTTATTAATTTAGATGTATATCTAAGGGTGATATAAAATTGTACTTATTCTCCACATGAATAACATGGGGGCCGAGTATGCAGGCTTGCTGCTAAGGGGAAAATCAACAAAAAACCTTTTTTGTACAAATATCAATATACCACAACTAGTTGAAACCACATACCAAGTTTCATCAATATACATTCATAAATAATCGAGATATCAAATTTTATTTATTCTCCATAAGGATAACATTGGACAACGTACTGTGTTTAGCACTTTTAATATCTCTGCAACGGTTGGACGTAATAACAATTAAAACACCAAAATGATTGTTTTGTAGAGCTAAACTGATAGGTATAAAGAAATGTGAAGTTTATAGTAAAATTATCTGAAACAAATCCAAAAACCTTTTTCACTTAAGATTAACATAGGAAATTTTATGGACACGTTTTTTGACTTTTCTCTACAACCACTTAACCTAGGTTAATGATTCAAAATACCAAATTATTCATTTTTTTGAGCTCTATAAAATGGCTATAACCAAAAGTGAGTGTTTTAAAAATTTTATGGGGAAAATGCAAAAAAAACTGAATTTTTGAAAATTTTAAACCCCTATAAAACCCCCTTCCCATAGTCTGATCGATCTGGTTTTCGAACTTAAAGTCATAAATGTTACTCTACACATTCGTGCCAAATTTCATCAAAATCGGGCGTTTCTTTCAAAAGTTATCACCCAAATAAACACACATATGTGTATATATATATATATATATATATATATATATATATATATATAAATTTGAAAGAATAGTGTTTTTGGCATCTGGGGACCTCAAAACAAAAAGTTATCATGGTCTCGGCCTTAAGTCTTACCATGCCACTTACGGTAATAGCTTCTTCCCTATAGGGGAAATTCGCTAAAAATAAAAATTTGTGTTTTGCGGTTACAGTTGCCCCACCCTAGGGGCAAGTGGACCCTCCCCCCTCTATAGTTGAATAAAGTCCATTGAGAGGACATGTGGGGCAAGTGCCTCAATAGAAAAAAATGTTATGGTTCTGAGACTTTTTGGCAAGCAATATCCTAAATTGGCAAAAAATGAAAAAATTGTAAAATGTAATAAAATTTGAAAATTATAACAAATAAAAATACTTACATTGTTTTTTTTATTAAGTAGAACACTGGGCGCAATGATTCATTTAAAAAAAAGGTTTTTTGTGAATGTTGAATTTTTATAGGCTTAATACAGACAACCACGCTCGGTAAATAAAAATAAAATAGAAAAATCAGCACCTTAGCTTGATAAAAAACAGTCCTTAGGTGTTAACTATACGTTAGGCTAACTAACATATTTACACTACTATTTACAGGATTTTTTCCCAATTTTAGCGAATTTCCCCTATAGGGAAGAAGCTATTACCGTAGGTGGCATGGTAAGACTTAAGCCCGAGACCATGATAACTTTTCGTTTTGAGGTCCCCAGATGCCAAAAACACTATTAGTTCAAATTTATATATATGTGTATATATATATATATAATATATATATATATATATGTGTGTGTGTGTGTCCGTTACCGCGATAACTTTTGAAAGAAACACCCGATTTTGATGAAATTTGGTACAAATGTGGAGAGTAGCATTTATGACTCTAAGTTCGAAAACCAGATCGATCGCACTATGGGAAAGAGGTTTTATGGGGGTTTACAATTTTCCAAAAATCGGTTTTTTGCAAATTTGACCCCAAAATGTTAAAAACATTCAATTTTGGTTAAAGCCATTTTATAGAGCTAAAAAAAACAAATAATTTAGTAGTTTGAATCATTAACCTAGGTTAAGTGGTTGCGGAGAAAATCCAAAAAAACGTGTCCCATGTTAATCTTATGGGAAAAAGGTTTTTAGATTTTTCTCAGATAGTTTTACCATAGATTAAGCATACTCCTTAGGAGATATTGGATCGGCAAGTTATCAGACGAAGACGGGTGAACAGTGGCGTGCTCCTGCGGGATTTTCTAGTACTAGCATAGAATTAGTGCCGACGGCATCAGCGCAGTGGCGCAGCTCGTGGCCACGTGAGGAACCAACGATCCGCGGGCTAGGAGGGGATACGACATCCGTGTGCGAGAGAGAGCGGGAGTACCTGTGCGATAGAGAGAGAGGGAGTGAGAAAGATACGCGCCGCTGACGCGACACTGCCGTAGTGCCGTGGCTCGGTCGCAGGGCGTCCGCCAGCCACCAGCCCCAGTGCCTTCGTGCCTTCCTTTCCTCAAATCGTAAAGCGGCTTCTCCCTTGATAAATGTTCTACGTTCGCTTGTGAAAATACTCTTACAGTTATAATTGCAAATTAGTGTAATAGGTGTATAGTATGTATAACCGATATTTCATTATCAATGATTCAGTGAATTCATAACATACAATATTTCCTTATTAAAATCCCACTTAATCCTTTTTCTCAATTTATTATTTTTTTCCTTTTAATTTCGTCGGGGCGGAGAGGAAATCCTCTTGGACACTCAAAAATCCGTATTCGAGAGTAGTGCCGGACTTTTACCGGCTAAAAAAACTCCGCGAAAAATTTAAAATTATTAAAATAAATAAAGTAATTTCTATGATTTGAGTAATTAACTTTGAAAACCTTTATTAAGTTCAAATAAAATTTATGTTCTTTTTGAAAAAAAATTGAGAAACATTAAGAAATTATACAGGTTTGAAATTAAAGAACGGAATATCAGTAATTATTATGAAACTTGATTTATCATCAATTCAAAGCAAGGTTGTTATCCAATATTTATTTACGATATAGCGTATCACATTGATTTTGTGGCTGATTTTAAGATACCCATCTGATTTGGAAAGGACTTGTACATTGTTAATAATTTTGTACAATTACTAGCTTTGGTTAAGTTTTATTACTTAAAACTTTTAAACTAATGATCTGGGCATTGAAAGAAAACAATAGCCTACTTGTTTTGCAGTTTCGTTACTTTTTCTCAATGGTGGTGTAGGTGAGGAAATTCAAATTGGGGAAAGAGGGGTATTCCTTGGGAAAGGGGTGTCAGGCTGTCTAAGGCTATTTTTAGCCAAATTCGGACCGCGAATTTCCCGCCAACACTGTGAGTGACTCATCTTCGCCAAGGTCACCACTACAACCCTAGCGTAAAAGTGACAACTATTGGCGCACAAATTATGGATACTCGAGTTTACGGTATCACACCTACGAAATGGCCAGTCCGATTTTAACGAGAGACCTATCAAATGAACGTAAATATTATCAAATTTTATATTACGGAGTTTCAAATCTTTACATTGCTTTTTTAAATTTATATAAGGAAAAACAGTGTAAAATATCGGTGTTTTTTACAGTGTGTGAGTAAATCTCAAATTTAAACGATTATTTCAAAATATCAAGTAAACGTGTCTGCTTAAAATTGTTGTGGCGTATATAGGCCTAAGGGTTATTTAAAAACACTTTAGTCACGTTTCATGAAAGGAATTCATGACTACCTATATAATAAAAATAAACTTAATTGTAATCAGGCAAATATGTGTAATTAAAAAATATATACAGGGTGTCACAAAAAGCGTGGTGTGATTCGCAGAATTTGATTCCACATATGAAAATAAGTCAAAATTATCTACTACAATTGATTCAATTTCAGCTAAGTTTAGCCGTAATCCACCATTTTGTATTTTCTTTAAAATAATAATTATTTTAAGAATCCTACTAGATATTTTTATGAAACATTGTATTTAAACCGTTGATACCTAAAATTTCCAAACATATTTTTCTCTAAACTTATCAAATTAAAAAATGGCAGTCATTTGAAAATTGTAAAGTCAAATTTCATGAAAACCAGTAACTGGAATGAAATGTTGCAAGAAACAAAATATTGAGTAGTTCTTAATACAAATCCAACGACACCTCTTTTATTAATCAGTCCACAAAAGAAGAAGTTGTGGTGATTTTAAAGATTAAAATTGAACTCAGAATTACGCTTAACAATCCTTAAACTTTTAATAAAGATAAACCATTACAAACGACTTTGCACGCAGCACACTGACGTGAGGGAAGTGAATTTCCACTTAACAACTTTTAAGACTCAAAATCAGTGTAAAAACATACATTTATTCCAATTTTTATTAAAATCTGAAAACAGTGATTTTTTGGCTGTTCTGATGCTCCTGGTTTCATTTACCTGCAAAGCTGGGAATACAATTTTGCGCTTTGTAATGTTAGGAAAAGGTCCAGACAGGCTTGAAAGTATGCGTGAGTTTGCTGGGAATGATGTACTCCAACAAAGGAATAACAGGCGTTTATAGTGTAAAACCCCCTTAAGACAACGTACTGTGTTTAGTCGAAACACATGTTCTTTAATAACTCGGTAAATATGTATGCTATAATGACGAGAGAGGGCTTAACAATTTCGCTTCAATAATTCCCATCTTTTTACATGCATTAATTTTACATACGGGGCTTTCCTGACCCTTTTTGGGCCCAAAAACTCGAATTTTGAAAGATTAATCCCCAAAAAAGGGGTTTAGAGTTTTTTGATTGTTTTGCCCAACGAACTTGTCCAATTGATTACAGAAAGGAACGTCCCTACCAAATTTGAAGTAAATCGGACAAAAAATGTGACCGCTAGAGTGCAAACACACACATATATATATATATATATATATATATACAGGGTGAGTCAGACCACCCGTCCAGCATGTATAACGGGAGAACGGTTTGGTCTAAGTCATCAAACAAAATACTTCCCCACTAAAACGCATATGGGCTATCTATTAAAAATATTTTCATCAAAATCTATATACAGGATGTTCCAAAACTGAAGGTCACGGGTTCGAATCTCATCATTTTTTTATGTAAACTTAGGGCATATTATACATCATTTTAAAGGTCTCGTTAAAAGAAACATTTTGGCGAAAACAGAATTCACTTATCTTTATCCGTTTTAAAATGGCGGCCATTTTTGTGTAAAATATTGACATTTACGGAATACCCTGTATTTTCTAAACCACTACTCATGTAATTTTTCCGACTTAAATTTTTTACTCGTGATAAAGTCAGCTTTACTCTGATATGCTACAAGACAGGTTTTTTGAGAAAATCTATATTTCAAAAAAATATATTATTTTTCAAAATGCTTATATGCACAAAATTCAAAAAAGTCAAATGGTAGCGTATGTCAAAAAGCATACCACTGAAAAGGTCTTGTAAAGCCTAGCAACTTTCTAATTTACACCAACCTTGTATCTCTTTTCGTTTTTCTGCAATCAGCAAAAAACATTGTTTTCCCATATGAAATGCATGTTAATTGTACATAACACATAAAACGAATGTGACCACAGAATACATGCAAGTGTTATGCAAATTAACATGCATTTCATATAGGAAAACAATGTTTTTTGCTGATTGCAGAAAAACGAAAAGAGATACAAGGTTGGTGCAAATTAGAAAGTTGCTAGGCTTTACAAGACCTTTTCAATGGTATGCTTTTTGACATACGCTACCATTTGAATTTTTTGAATTTTGGGCATATAAGCATTTTGAAAAATAATGTTTTTTTACTTTCTCCCCCACATAGTATATGGAGAAAGTATTGTTTTCGTAAAAATTTTCGAATTTGAGTTGTTAGTGGAAATATTCGTTTTGGTGCTCCCTGAACCCAAAAAAGTGGTTTTTACGTGATGTCTGTCTGTGTGTGTGTGTGTGTGTCCGTGTGTGTGTGTGTGTGTGTGTGTGTGTCCGTGTGTGTGTGTGTGTGTGTGTGTGTGTGTGTGTGTGTGTGTGTCCGTGTGTGTGTGTGTGTGTGTGTGTGTGTGTGTCTGTGTGGATGTTAACAGAGCTAGAGCCCTAACCTATGGGCCGATTTTTATGAAATTTGGTATGTAGGTACTAATCCATGATATCTCCAGGTGTTTTTTTCATTTTTTTGGATTTTTGATTTTTAAAGGTAATTATCCCCCAAAAACCGCCAAAAAAAATGAAAAATCAAAATTTCTCAAAAACGGCTCTAACGATTTTGATTAAACTTTCGTGGTTTGTAGAACTTTAGGTTTGCACCACCCGCATTTCTTGAAAAATTCGGGTTCAGAAATTACAGGACTTAACATCCAAAATTCAATTTTTTGGATTTTTTATAAAATATCATAAATGTTAAAAAAGATTACTATTCACCATTAAAAAGAGCTCAAAAAACTAAATAAATTAGTATTTTAAATTACTATCCTACGATTGCTAGTTACGGAGAAAATTGAAATTTTCATTTAGCGGTAAACACAGTACGTTGTCCAATGTTATTCTTATGGGAAATACAAATATAACTATTTCTCTCTTATTTACTGATCAATTTCATTAAAATTTGATATGCAGGTCAAGTTAGCATTGACCAACAGATGATGTTCGAAATGTGTTGCTATTTAACCCTGGGGGGGAAGGGGGCATTTCCCCTCTCAAAACCACTGTGTGTAGCAACGGACTCTATAGTGCCTCCCAAATAGGGATTTGGGTGGATATTTCTGAAAACAACTATTTTAGACAATTTTCTGTACATTTATCTATACTTCATATTCTATATTTAGTAAATAACAAATATTTTTGTCATTAAAGTTTGGCTAAAAGGGAGAAAGTATGTGTCAGTTTCCTGATACCGTTTATTATTTTAATGTTAATAGCTGACCTGCATTTTATCACCTGTTAAAATTGTACTGTTCCTCATTTTATACTTATTGCAGTTCAGTGTTTCATGTATTTTATTCCTCATAAATGGTAAAGACTTCTTGACATTTCTGGACCACAACTAATTATGCTTATTGCTTATGAGGAATGAAGCAGGAAACAGTGAACAACAATGCGGATATAATTAAGGAACAGTGAATTTATTATCATCTGAGATTATTAAGATTTCATAAATTGTGGACTTTCATAAATCACAGTGATTTCACAACCACTTTGGACTCGGTACTTGCTTTAAAAAAATCAGCATCCATACATATATATGTGTGTGTCCGTAGGCACGATAACTTTAGTAAAAATGGTCCGATCTTGATGAAATTTGGTATAAACCTATAAGGCAGCATCTATTTTCATGAGTTTGAGAACCAGACAGGTCGCTCTACTTTAAGGGGGGTTTTGTGCCCCAAAAATGGGTTTTTTGAACTTTTTACATATAATAATTTTTAAACCCAAATTTTGGTTTACACCCTTGAATTCAGTTTAAAAAACAAACAATTTGTTATTTTGATCATCACACTACGTCAATTGGTTACCGAGATATTGAGAGTGCTAAACACAGTACGTTGTCCAATGTTAATCTTATGGAGAACAAGTAAAATTGTATATCTCCTTCATTAATGAACACATATTAATGAAACTTGGTATGTGGCTTTATATGGTTGGTTTTTAATGCTATTTGCATAAAAAACTAATTTTTTTTGGTCCCCATGGCAGCAAACCTGCGTACTCAGCAGCTATAATGTTATTCTTATGAAGAGTAATAAACATGTGACATCTTGCTTGTTTATGAACATAAATTGATAACATTTGGTATGTTGCTCCATCTGGAGGTGATCCATTGGTATTTGCATAAAAACCAGATTTTGTGGTCCTTGATGCAGCAAACCTGCATACTCAGTCTTAATGTTTTTCTTATGGGGAATAAATAAAATGTCATGGGAAATAATAATGGCTTATTTATTAATATTCTTTGATTAAAGTTGGTAAGTGGCTTCATGACTTAGTGAAGTATAATTTGAAATTCGCTGAGTATACAGGTTTGCTGCAACGGGGGTATTTTGTTTTTTACCACGATTACACTTGCCCCTCAAGAAAGGTTCCACTGCCCCACCTGCATAATTTTAGGGGCAAGTGTAACCACGGGTGGCAAATGTAAACCATATGGAATAGATAAAATCTGAAGGGATATTCTGAATCTACTTGCAAACATTAGTTTCTAAACCAAAAATTGTGACATTTACCTTACAAATGTAGAAATGAAAAATGGTCAAAATTTGACCTTTGAATTTGCACGTAAAGGTCAAGTGTAAGCTTTTGTTCAACATTCTAAAACTATAACTTGTTCATGTTTTATTTGGCTTCTCAAGGTCAAGAAATACAAAGCAAAGTCCAGAGAACAAGATATGATGGTATTTAGGCCCAAATCTGTCTTATCAGTTGACTGATAAGCCGAGGTTACACTTTCCCCGTGGTTCCACTTCACCCTACCCGACTTTCGTACTCAACTTGGAGGGGGAGATTCATATTTTCGTGATTTATTAATTCCCCTTTTAACAGGTATCGGTGTCCTCTTTTCCAACCCAGAGAACTATCGATTATTATATTTGTTATTTCTCCTTTTGGGTTCAGTTCTGCAGACGTCCTTCGATATATCATTGAATGGAAATATCAATCAATTATTCATATTTCTTGAAAACTAGGTTTAATCAATTTTGAATATCGATTGATACCTAGTTTATATTCAATATTTGCAATAGTTTTTTTTATTTTTTATTTAAAGATAACCTACATTGTATTATTAAATTGACTACCTATATTTATATACAAATTCAAATAGACTCCTAGTAAAATAAAAACTATTAAAATTTAAATAAATATTTATTGTAAGAAAACTAACAAAGAATAAAAACTGACTTAAACAAGAAAGATATTTAAGGACAAATGTAAAAACCGTCATAACGGTTGAGAGGTTGTTGAGAGGTCATCTTTACCAAGTGATTCAATGGTTTGAGTGTTCTTTGTGATTATTAGCTCTATAAAGTTCTTGCTATTGATTAACTATGAAATTTTCAAATCCATTTGATGCTAAACCAAAATAAGAAATCCTTTGATTCGTTTACAACTTACTATATATTATGTTTATCGTGTTTTAATATCAATATGAGGTTTGCATCATCATGTTCGTTCTTTAAACATACTATCTTCAATAATAGTATTTTTTATGAGTATATCAACTGATTCTTAATATAGATTTTCAATCAATTCCAATAATTGATCGATATTTAGAATCGATCAACATTTCCATTTGATAATATATCATAGGATGTCTGCGAAACTACCCCTTCTCTTGTTAATAATAAATGCAAAGTTTAGAAAGAAACATTTATTTTAGGAAACCCAAGAAGTCCAATACAGTAATATTTGCAAACAAAACTTATTGGTTATATATAAATAAGGGAGGTTATTATAAATTTACTGGTTTCAATATTTACTGTACGATTTAAAAAATAAATAACAATAAGAAAATTAAAATGATAAACTATGAAACGCAAGAAAACCTGTTCTTCTACTGACGACTGTTAAACATCATGCAAATACAAATTATGGCCATAAAACTGGTACATTACATTATTCTGTAATGTTTGAAGTATTAACTAACATCAAATTTCTGTTATCCTATACTCTAATACGAGCTATGTTTGTTTGTTTGCTAAATTTATCTCGAGATCCAGCGGAAGGATTTTGCTGAAAGTTTGGGATTAGGGGCTTTTGGGTCTAAAAAATCGATTGGTGAAAACCACTACCTTAGGAAAACTCGTATTTGTCTAAACAACTCATTTGACAATTGAAAATTTTAACATTGGGCTTATAGAGTTTAAAATCATAACTCCGGTTACTATGAATAACAAAATCAAACCATTAAATCAGCTGTTTGATTTTATCTATAGCTGTAAAATATTGTAAATAGCTGTTTATCATTATGGAAATAAAAAACCTACTTGAATGGCAACTCTCATAATGGAAATAAAAAACTACTTGAATGGCAACTCAAACTCTTTTCTCGATAGGCGAGTGAGTATAGCGAACGAGCTCATATTGGAAATGAACGAGTATTTGAAATAAAACAAATTCAATGCCTCTTCTGCGGAGTCAAACACCGAGCATGGCTCGGTCCCTCGTTACTCTTTTTATAAAACAGTCACATTCAGCGCTAGGAAGTGATGCAAAACAATTCAAAATGAAACCTACCTATTATGATTTGTAAGGGCTGTTGTTTTGTTGTTGATTTGATAGTAGATTCTGATAGTTATATCAAATACCAAAGACCGCCATATTGAATGTAAATAATTAGTGATGTAACCTGGTAAACAATAACCGAACTACGTCTAGTACACTGTAATAACACACAATCCGACACAGCAGCTAGCTGAGCGGTTTAACACTTTCATGGTTATATTTGTAGCCATGCAGGTATTAAGTTGTAATCCTGGAGAATGCATTTATAGCCATCCTTTAAAATGTTTTGTTTCAAAGTCAGAAATAGAGTAAGAAATTTTAAACTTTGCATAGTACGGGTCATATAAGAATACTACTTATCCCTGTAAATGTGAGTCCAGACGAAGAGCACTGCTAGCCAGATATTGTGGCCTAGTTTAGAACCATGCGTCACTCTTAAGTTTCTTCGCACTGGCAAAACTTATATTTTTATAAAATTTGTGTTTTTGGGATAGTTATTCTTTTAGTAGGCTACCTAACATTACAATATTAAGAAAAAAATAAACAAAATTTTCAAATGAAAAAAATTTTATCAATTAAATAAACCTTATTTTCAACCTTGTACCATTTGAACTAACATATATCAGGTTGCAGTCTCAGCGTAGGTGGCTGAAAATGCTTCCACAAAAAGATATTTTTAAAAATGATTTTTTCCCTAGGTAATATTGTCTGGAGAACGCACTAAGAAATAGAACCCAAAAGCCATTATAAAAACGTCACAATTTGGACTACCGGTACCATAAATGTGGTTGAATTCCCAGTGGCGGGTGGCTACAAATATGTTATTTGTATGTATTTTTGAAAAAAATATCTCATAGAGTCTAGCGGAAGGATTTTACTTAAACTTTGGGATTGGGAGGGGATTGTACCTCATAAATCAATTAGTGAAAACCTCAACCCCAGGAAAACACAAATGTTATCAAAAAACCTAATTGACAATTTTTATAAATATTATATTGGGCGCCTATAGGGTTTAAAATTTTAAAAAAATTGGGTTTCATATGTTGTCAATTATAGCAGATATCAGGTAGCTCGGTCGCCTTTTTTGGCCTATATTATATTTCTGTCTTCATGTTACAGCAAATATTACACGGTTCAGTGGTCATTTACACACGTTCGGTTGTTGTTTATGACTGATTCATGTGTTCTGTTATCATTTTCGACCGTTACTACACGTTTAGGCAGTTAAAAATAATTAGCGATCCTCTAGAGATCGGCAAGACTCGCTCAAATTTGTGAGTATTTTTCAAAACTTTTGAGTCAAGTCACATATTGTAATACTAGCTCGAAATACTCAAATTTTAGAGGATGTATATGATCACAGGAGACATTTTGACATTTAAGAAGGAGGGTGACATGCACAAGCTCATATTAACAACAAATTACCTTTCCATTTGCCAAAGGTTGTGACTCCTAAAACAGGCCTAACCCTTTGCTCTTGATCTTTTTTTTAGTGGAGGACTTCCTTGCGTTCCGTAAAAAGGTTGCCTACCTTATCTTGTTTCCAAAATGAGAGAAAGAAAACTTGTCTTCAGTACATCAATAGGTTAAAATTTGTTTCAGATCGTTGGAGGCAGGGCATTTTTAACTACACTTGAGCGGTGGTACATGGATAAAGATAGCCATTTTAAAAATTCCCTTAATGTTTTCAGTTAATTACCACCAAGGTACAGGATGTCATCACTACATTCTACTGAAAAAATTGAAATAGAAACGTTATCTCATAAAACGGAAATAGATGAAAACAGCATGGAAATTGTTGAGAATAACATAACCATTAACCAGATTGAATGTGTTAAAGAGGAATACGAAGATGAAAATAAAAACGTGAAACTGGAAGATGAAATTTTGTTGAAGGAAGAAGTAGAAGAGTTCATCGATGATCAGTTTGACCCAAAGTACGATGGATGTAATGACCAATTCCAATATATATCTTCATTAAGCGATGAAATAGACTATTTTAAAAAAATACCAAAAGAAGAAGAATTAGAAGAAGTAAAAAAGGTAAATTTTTATCTAAAAATATATTGATAAATGTGAAAGCCCTCATTGACCTAGCAATACATTTCCCAATTCCCAAGTGGGTTCAAATTTCATATATTTAAAGTAAATAGATATGTTAAAATAATGCCTTTATCCAGTCTTCAGCGAACCAACTAACTTGCCTTGAAAGTTCCAGTTTGAATATACTGTAATGGCAAATGTCCATTAGGTGACTGGTATCAGTTTATTAGACAAAATGGTACCTAACTTAAATACGCTATATGTTCTTTAATCAAATTGGTTAAACAATCTCATCTTGTGTAACGGAAGCAGATATATTACTATTGTAAAATTGCAGGGAGGTTAATGGGCTTAAAGAGTTAGCTTTCCTTAAAAGGATGTTAAATGGAAAGCAAATGTCTCATTTACCCATTGTTGGACTATTATGAATGTCTCAAAGGTCTTTATAGACAAATTTTTCTTGTGATTAAAACAATTAAATGTAAAAACATTTAACCCATTGGCGTAGACATACGAGCTGGTCTCGTTCCTTGTAATTTTATTAACCTGTGAACTGGAGTATAAAATTGGTGTTTTTAAATGGATTAATGGTGTATTTTAATTAAAGTATAGTTTTCTTTCAGTTTAGAGAGTCGCATTGGCACACACACAGTAGACATAAGTAAAAATTAGCAAAATCAGTATTGACCATGTGCAAGTCTCAAAGAATTAACCGATCCCGTCAACTTCCAAGCAAGCCTGCCACCGTTTGTTTTACTTGGGCCCTCCCACCAACGTTGCCACAGACCGGTTAACTCATTGAGAGTTGCACAACTGGTCAGTTTTGGTCGTGTGCGGGAATCGAACCTACGAACATCGTATCACCACCTGGCCAAGGTGTTTCCACGATGTAGCCAACTCAGCTAACACGACCAAAGGCCTGGCGGTGATCTTAAGGTTTTTCAGTCAGTCCGCGCCCCTAGCGGATAGAACCGTAGACGCCAGCGATCATTAGTTACATATTTTGCTATTAGAGTGCAGCACCAATCAATTCCCGTTATAGGTTACTGCAAATAGAATAAAATTACTACCTCAATGGGTTAAAGATGAAGAAAAACAACTTGTATTCAGTGTTAGGTAGAAAAGTTACAGAGAGCGAGAGTTCCCTGGTATCACATTCAGATTCATGACGTATTTACAGGGTTAATTTTCCTACTTTTAAGTAGGAAAGTAGGAAACCTACTACTTTTGGGGAGAATCGCCTACTTCTCCTATTTTTTAGGCTAAAAATTATATTTTTAAAATATAGGATAGTCTGGGAGAGGGATTTAACAACCCCATCGTGCAACACATTTCGGAACGTAATTTAACTATGGTCTACATTTTGCCACAATCCAGAAGTCTGGTTGTGGTAGGTATGTCTTATCACCCACAAAATCACTTTTTAGATATTAATAGTGTGACATAAAATGTAATGTAACCGTTTGGTATAAAATATAAATACCCCCGTCACAGCAAACCTGCGTAATCAGCAAATTTCCAATGCATAATATATGTCTTAATCCACCATAAAGCCGCATACTAAGTTTCATAAAAATATATTCACATATAAGCGATATATACAATTTTAATTATTCTCCTTAAGAATAACATTGGTGATGAGTACGTAGGTTTGCTGAAACAAGGAACACAAACAGTTGGCTTTTATGCAAATATAAATAGAATTTAACTAGGCGAAACCACATAAGTTACCTAGTTTCATCAATAATCAATCATACATAAGCGCTATACAACTTTTTAATTATTCTCCATAAGAATAACATGGGGGCTGAGTAGGCAGGTTTGCTGCAACAAGGAACAAAATAACCCCCGTTCCAGCAAACCTGCGTACTCAGCGAATTTCCAATGCATGCATATGTTTCTCACTACCACATAAAGCCACTTACCAAGTTTCATAAAAATACATGAATAAATAAGTGATCTATAGCGTTTTATTTATTCTCCAGCCATAAGAATAACATTAGAGCTGAGTACACAGGTTTGCTGCAACAAGGAACTCAAAATATGCGTTTTTATGCAATTATCAATATAACTCAACCAGGTGAAGGAAGCTACATACTAAGTTTTATTAATATATGTTCATAAATAAGGGAGATATAAAACTTTACTTATTCTCCATAAGAATAACATTAGGACTAAGTATGCAGGTTTGCTGCTACTGGGATGATAAAGACAAAATCAATCGTTCGTGCAAATATCAATATACCAGTACTACGCAAAGCCACATACCAAGTTTCATCAATATACATTCATAAATAATTGAGATATACAATTTTATTTATTCTCCATAAGGATAACATTGGACAACGAACTATGTTTAGCACATTGAACATCTCTGCAATGGTTGGACGTAGAATCACAATTTAAACACCAAAATTATCGTTTTGTAGAGCTGAATTGATTGGTAAAAGCAAATGTAAAGTTTACTAAAAATGAACTAAGGAAAAACCAAAAACCTTTTTCCCATAAGATTAACATGGGAGATTTTATGAGCAGGTTTTTTTGGATTTTCTCCTTAACCACTTAAACTAGGTTAATAATTTAAAATACTATATTATTTGTTTTTTTTAAGCTCTATAAAACGCTTAAAACCAAAATTGAGAGTTTTAAAAATTTTAGGGTGAAAAGTGCAAAAAACTGATTTTTGGAAAATTTAAAACCCCCACAAACCCCTCTTCCCATGGTCCGATTTTTCTGGTTTTCGAACTTAGTCATGAATGTCACTTTACACATTTGAGCCAAATTTCATCGAAATCTGAAGTTTTTTACTCAAGTTATCGTGTTAACGGACACACACACACACACACATATATATATATATATACACATACATACAGGGTGTCACAAAAATCAGGAACTGGCTATACATAACCATATTCTACATACAAAAATAAATCGAAAATGTTCAGTAAAATTTTTTCGATTTCAACTTCGTTTAGCCGCTATCCGCCATTTTGTTTTTTTCACTTAAACATTTTTATTTCCGTAATGGATAAATGTATCAAGTTAAAATTTGGTATGGAACTTAACAGGATAAATGTCTAAATCCACAAAAAAATTATTTTTTTCCGACGTTTATTTTCAAAATGGCGGCCACTTTAAATTTTTAAAGTCAAATTCCATGAAAACTAGCAACTGAAACAAAATTTTACAAGATATACAATTTAAAGCACTTTGTAATCCAAATCTAATGACATTTTTACTGTAAAAATCGGTTAATAAATAAAAAAGTTATGGCAATTTTTTATAATAAATTTCAAAATGGCGGCCATATAACATTTTCAAAGTCAAATTCCCTAGTGCATTTGACCACGTCCTTTAAATTTTATGTCTTGTAAAATTTTGTTTTAGTTGCTAGTTTTACAGGAATTTGACTTTGAAATTTGTATATGGCCGTCATTTTGAAATTTATTATAAAAAATTACCATAACTTTTTTATTTATTAACCGATTTTTACAGTAAAAATGTCATTAGATTTGGATTACAAAGTGCTTTAAATTGTATATCTTGTAAAATTTGGTTTCAGTTGCTAGTTTTGATGGAATTTGACTTTAAAAATTTAAAGAGGCCGCCATTTTGAAAATAAACGTCGGAAAAAAATGTTTTTTTTGGGGATTTAGACATTTATCTTGTAAAGCTCCATACCAAATTTTTACTTGATACATTTAATCCATTACGGAAATAGAAATGTTTAAGTGAAAAAAACAAAATGGCGGATAGCGGCTAAACGAAGTTGAAATCGAAAAAATGTTACTGAACCTTTTTGATTTATCTTTGTATGTAGAATATGGTTATGTATAGCCAGTTCCGGATTTTTGTGACAACCTGTATATATAAATTTGAACGAATAGTGTTTTTGACATATGGGGACCTCAAAATAAAAAGTTATCATGGTCTCGGGCTTAAGTCTTACCATGAGACCTACGGTAATAGCTTCTTCCCTATAGGGGAAATTCGCTAATTCCCTATAGGGGAAATTCGCTAAAATGGGTTTTTATGCAAATATCAACATAACTCAACATGGTGAAGTTACAAGACACCAAGTTTTATTAATTTATGTTCATAATTAAGGGAGTCATTACATTTTATGTATCCTCCATAAGAATAACATGGGGGCTGAGTACGCAGGTTTGCTGCTACGGGGATAATCAACAAAAAATAAATTTTTGTGGAAATATCAATATACCAGTACTACGTGAATCCATATACCAAGTTTCATCAATATACATTCATAAATCATCGAGATAACAAATTTTATTTATTCTCCATAAGGATAACATTGAACAAAGTACTGTGTTTAGCAATTTGAATATCTCTGCAATGGTTGGATGTAGAATAACAAATTAAACACCAAAATGATTTTTTCTGGAGCTGAACTGATTGGTAAAAGCAAATGTGAAGTTTACATTAAAATGAACTGAGGAAAAGCCAAAAACCTTTTTCCCATAAGATTAATATGGGGGATTTTATGAGTACGTTTTTTGGATTTTTTCCGCAACCTCTTAAACTAGGTTAATTCAAAATACTAAATTATTTGTTTTTTTAAGCTCTATAACATGGTCAAAACCAAAATTACGTTTTTTAGAAACTTTAGGGAGAAAAATGTAAAAAACTGATTTTTGGAAAATTTAAAACCCCCATAAACCCCCCTTCCCATAGTTCGATTTTTCTGGTTTTCGAATTTCAAGTCATGAATGTCACTTTACACATTTGAGCCGAATTTAATCGAAATCGGACGTTTTTTACTCAAGTTATCGCATTCACGGACACACACACACATATATATGTATATATATACATTTGAACAAATAGTGTTTTTGGCATCTGGGGACCTCAAAACAAAAAATTATCATCGTCTTGGGCTTAAGTCTTACCATGAGACCTACGGTCTCGTGGTAAGAGCCATGAGCTTCTTCCCTGTAGGGGAAATTCGCTAATAAAAAGCCAAACATAACCTTCCTTTGGTGTGGTGGTGGTAGGCCATATAATGCGTAGGTACCCACAGTTTTAGGAGACTGTGTTGTGATCAGCCAATTGTTATGGAAGAGTATCTCTTACAAAGTACAATTAAACTATTTATCGTCAAGAGAAGATTCATAAACATAAAAAATAATTCTTATTAAGTGAATAGGAATTATTTTTTTGTGAATTTCCCCTACAGGAAATATGCTATTACTGTAGGTGGCATGGTAAGACTTAAACCCGAGTCCATAATAACTTAACATAATGACATCAACCAAAACTTAATTAAACGTACTCTTTCACTTATTTTACTAACATAACCCATACAATGAACAATCTTTGGATACAACATTTTTATTCAGACTTCCTGTCCATAAAAGTCTGAATAAACTATAAAATATATTTTCAATTTGATTGATCCTTTGTTTAAAGTATATTGCATCGTCATATTTCAATACATTTTAAAAGTATGTTCATATTTATTGACTGTTTTTCATATGAGGGGGGCTCCAATCCTCTACTTCTCCCATAATATCAATGTTAACTCTCAAAGTCCGCCCCTCTACAATGGATTATCCGAAATCGTAGATTTAGTTCATTTTAAATATCAAAAACTTGGGGATTTCTGGAGCAGAGTAACAATATCACAAATAATACACATATGAAAAATATTCTAAAATATTGTTGGTTTTTAAATTTTTTTGGATGATTATAATTTGTGACTAGGAAATGTCCTGTTCTCCGCACGGGATCCAGGCATAAAGTCAAACGTTTTAAAAGTGTATTTATATTTAAAATCAGCTGAATAACTAAATTAAATATAACTCCATAAGATTAACATTGAAACTTTGATAGCGTGTGGGGCAAAGCCCCGAGGTCGAGAGTTTATGGAACCCCAAAAGGCACATCTAGAGGTTAAGAGCTTTCGATTGATACCAAATATGTATATAGAATAATAGTTTTGGGGTCGAAAATCGCTGAACAAAAATCAAGAAATTCTTTTAATAATATAGATATTGGAATTTTGCTCACTACAATTGCTAGGTATTTTTTGGCTCTTTAAAATGAGCCATACATCAACGATATCTGATAATCCGTTGAGGAGGGACGGGCTTTGAAGGTTAGCAGGGTCCTTATGGGGGAAGCAGATAGAAACACCAAATATTTCATGATTGTGCCAGTTAATTATATCATTTGACTCAAATGAGCTTCTACTTCTACTTTTTGAGGCCGAAACCCTCCTACTTTTTAGGTATCAAAAATCAAAATGAACTCAGTATTTATATTCATGCTATCTTTCTTTTGAAGATCACTATAGTCAGTGGTCAGCTTCATATCATAGCAAGCTTGGGTTTTACGCCTAAGTTGCCAATTCTTTTACTTACATCCGAGAAGAAAATCCTGTAAACATGTGTTTTAATATGGAGAGCAAGGTTATACCAAATGGCAACATCGCAATACAAATAGGGTGGAGGACAATGAACAGGTACTTGGCATCGAAGCTTGCAATGATATTTTGTGACTATAATCACTTGCTTTTATCCCCAGATTGTTTACCTTCCAAATCTTTTAATTTATTATATTTTTTAAATATTTAATACCCTAAATTAAATTTTGTTGCAGCATTTTGTGCATGACAACACCCTTTCTAGGGAGCCCATCCCAGTGGAACTAAGCTGCTCTGATCGCAACCTGCAGTGCAAACTGACATACGACTTAAAGTTCCATACATTAAAGGAGCACAACAAGCAATTAAATCATCACTGTACAACTTTTGAAGATTCTTTTGAATATAAACAAGATTTAAAACAGCACAACTGTCATGACAAAAATCTGAAAGCAAAGGGAAAAGAGTACCGATGTTCAGAATGTTCTGAAACATTTAGATTGCCAAGGGAATTGAAGATTCATTTAAAGGCGTTTCATAAATCCGATAAATTGAGCTGTTTTTGTTGTTCATCAACTTTTAATAAAAAATGTGCCTTGAAGTCTCATATGAGAAGTCATAAGAGAGTTTTTAAACAGGATTATGTGTGTGAAGTGTGCGGCAGAGTGTTCAAATTTCAATCAAACTTGGCCCGCCATATGAATATACATTCTGGGCATAAACCTTACTTGTGTGAGACATGCGGGAAAGAGTTTAGCCGCCTCGATCACCTCAAAGTGCATAAAAAGATGCGGAAACATGAAGATCTGGTGAAAGAAAGCAGTCATATGGGCAGTGAAACATACCTGGAAGAGTCTTTGGACGTGGAAGAATTTGTTTGTGAAATTTGTGGTCAGGGTTTTAGAATCAAGCAAAGATTGCGCGATCACTTAAAACTACACACCGAAAACAGACCTCACATTTGCAAAGTGTGCAATAGGGCTTTCAAACAGATTTACAACTTGAAGCAACATTTACTGTCACACGACGGGCCACGAGATTTCATTTGCGATATTTGTACCAAAGGGTTCAGACGGAAGGCTTTTCTGAAACAGCACATGTTGGTGCATACTAAAGAGAAAAAATATGTGTGTGAAATATGTGGTAAGAGATATTACAAAAGCTGTCATGTCAAAGAACATAAAAAAAAGGTTCATGATAGCCCGAAACTATGTCAAGAAACTGAGTTGATAACAAAGAAGCGTCGCCCTATCTCAAGTACAATAGCGGTAAAATGTGATAAGTGTAACAAGGTCTTTCAACACAAAAGTGCTTTAGCTCAACATGTTTTGACTCATGCAGCATAGAAGTATGCTGACTCTATCTAGGATATAATGTTGTTTGAAAAGCATATTAGATTATCGTCATCATCAGAAGAGGCGGACTTGAGTCCCAAGGCACATCAGCCGCGTTGGGCTTATTGTGCACCCCCAAAAAGGAACGAGAGAGGTTTCAGAACTCCTCCAGGTTCAAGAGCCTGAAGAGACAGAAAAACAATTCGCTAGTTGTAAGTTAGTATGCGGGGTGCTTTATAAGTATATGTTTGGTTTTATTGATATTTGTTTTTAGTTACTTTTTATCTTAGATCAACTAACTAATAGGTAATTGCTATAAATTGTCGGGTAATCCAAGAAATTTATTATTAACTAGCTGCTCCCGCAGGCTTCGCCAGCAGATTATTTATAAAAACTATGACAGTTGTGTGTGCTGCATTCTGTGGTTAGCACGTGGAACTACTGTGAATCAAGATCAGCTATTTGTATTTTCATTAGCTCAAACAAAAATTAATGTCCATTAGAAATATATGGGAACTTTGTCGGGATCTCTGGCGGAGATCCCACGGCTTTGCCTTTTATAGATATAGATGGGTGCCAGTTAGCGAAACCAATCCCAATATTCTTTTTTAAGCCAGATAGGAGAGTTTTTTGTTGTTTTCCCCCTTAAACTTTTCCATGCTACCCTAAAAGTCATCACTAAATGATTCTTTGGGAAAATTTACTTTTAGAGAAGACGTTGCATAAATAATAACATTTTGTTTTGGATTTTACTACGTTGTGTAAGGATGTATTTTTTTATTTCACTGCTAGTACCTGGGGGGGGGGAAGGCCAGTCAGTTTGTTTAGATGACTTGGGAGTAATATTTCACCAACTACCCCGCACTTCTCCCTACTGATAATCAAATTTGTATAACTCATCATTTGCCTCTTTTCTACATTTTTAAGGTCACTCCAGTTGTTTTTTATAGCTCAATGTCCCTTTGATTTATTTCACTACTCTATATATGCAATCTTCACTCAAATATTTTAATCTCTGTTCTCAGGAAACCACATGTTACGAATCATAAACAACATGAGTATTACTTTGACAGTTCCCTGGTTGATTATGAACAGCTGTTACAATTCTTTTGTTTTGATTTAAAACTCCATAAGCCCAATGTTAATTTTTTTAACTTTTCAATTTAGTTTTTTAACATTTTTTGTATTTTACTGGGGATGAGACCTGTCTAGAACATATTTTTATACCATAACGTTGTTATTTCCAAAATTTGAAGAAAATTCTCTGAGCCGTTTTCGAGATAATTTGTGCAACCAACCAATCAATCAAACATTGCTCATATAAGAGTATAGGATGCCTTATACTGTTTGTTTATTCAAACAAACAAAAACATGTGGTTTTAAAAATTACTTTAGTTATATACCAATTTATCTTTGCAAAGGGATTTTGGCCTTAAGGGGTATTTTTAGAAAAATAATTCTCATAATTTTTCATGACATCAATTTAAAAAACATTTTTATTAGTCCGTCTTGAGTGCTATCCTCCTGACCAAATTCCTAAGGCCAGATCGGACCCAAAAACTCTTTCTTTCCTTATTTTAGACCTAAAAAATCATTGTACCAATCTTCACTCCTCCAAATTTATGGGAAGAAGGAGAATTAGTGATGAGTAAGTGCTTTGCCTTTTATATGTTTAGATTGCATTTAATCACTGAGTTTACCTCAGTAGGTGAGTTGAAAGGAGTCTCAACCAACCAACTAAAATAAATGATCGTCGGAACATGTAGAATCTGATAGGTTGTTTGAATTATTTATGGGTTGCACTCTTTTACTCTCAATCTTTTATATAAACTCTTTTATTAATGGGTTGTTTTTTATATATAATAATACATGAGGGCCCAACAAACGTGTTGTTTTTTATTTTAACTGTCTTAACTTGAAACCATCAATAAAGTGGTACCTTAAGTACAAACTACTAAAATAATTTAGTTCATACCAAAAACCTTGTCAGTGAACCACTGCAGCAAAAGCCTGTATTCTGGCGGGAGTGGAGCAATAATGATCTTCAACCTTATTTTTGACAATGCCTTTATCCATTTGAGCAACTAATAACCATAATAAATATCCAGTTTAGGTTAATATAATAAATTGTAATACAGCAATATGTGAATTTACGTATTTATTTAAATGTTTTACATCTTTTTAAAAAACTTCTATTTCAGAAAAAATTCTCATTTTTTTAAGAAACCTCAATTGCCAGCCAACATAGGCTAATAGTCATGTGCGTTAATCTAAAGACAGCTAGGTACCGTAATGGAAATAGTCACATGGGCAAGCCAGTGGTAACTGCTCATGGAAACTTATCATTGCAGTCAGCCGGGATGGAACCTGTGCTCAACCACAGCTGACTACCGCTCAGAAAAAAAACAAAAAAAATTAAATTTTGGGCCCCTGGGCAAATTAGAGTATGGGCCCCCTTTACCCCTTCCATATATAAGGTTTAATATTTTTAATTATATATGGTGTGTGTGTTTGTATAGGTATGTTTGTTTTAATAGACAGTTTGTTTCTTGTTCTTAGGGCTTCACTGATAACCAAGAGTATAATTGTAATTTAAAAAATCAACCATCCGCCCAGGCTCCCCCCAGAGTCCAGGCCCCTGGGCAATTGCCCCCCCCCCCCCTCTGTGCGGGCCTGCAGCTGACATGCGAGGCCATCTCGGTCCGTTATTATTCAATATCATATTATACGATTTTTGGACACCTCGGCAGTGAGATCTGGGCCTGTTAATTACTGCACAGAGCCTACTTGGCTTTTGGAAATTGCGTTAGATTGAGTTAAAACACAGAAGACTAAATTTGTTTTGAGAAGTCAGATGTCTTAAGATGCGGACGCGGTAGCTCAGAGGTAGAGACCCTGGCCTTGTAAGTCAGTCGTGGTCAAGTGTAGGTTCAATTCCAGCTGACTGCTGTGATAATTTTTCCCGAGTGTTCTCCTCTGGCTTGTCCATGTGACTAATCCCTTTCCAGTACCTCGTTGCCTGAAGATCGCCGCACAGGCCTATCAGCCCATGACGACGGGCAGTTGAGTTAAAACTTTAACATTAATGTTTATGAACATTAATCTTAGAAGGTACTCTTGTTTTGATAATGAAGCAGTTTTTTCCCAAGCTAAACAATAAAACTATAATATTGATAGACAATCCTCTAGTATTGTAAGTTGATAAACTGGGCTAGTGATATTTTTAACTGAACAAAACTGGAGAACGAACCAAGCACTTGATACTAGGCTCTAGTATTTATAAAATCAGGAGAACGAACCAAGCACTTGTAACCAGGCTCTAGTATTTATAATATCACAATATCAAATAAAAGGCAATATTTAGTGTAATGTTATATAATTTATCTTTCTGAAAAATTGATTTGTTATTTATTAATATATGTACATAAAATGTTTCTAGAGTCAAGTCTTCCTATACATTGTTTATTACAAATTAAAGGTTTGTTAATATATTACAGCTATGATAAGTGCCTTACTTACTATTTATATTTCCAAGATGTTAAGAATATAAGAAATTAGTGCCTTGTCAATAAATATAATTAATACAATTATATTTTTGAAAATTTGTATTGAGATGTACTGTACTAGTAAGTTATTTTTATACGTTACCAAAATACCCGACGTTATTTATATGTTATTGGATTGTAGCAACCAAAGTATTTACTCATGTTTTTTTTATTATTATATAAATAATTGAGTTTTATTCTATGTTCTTGTTTAAATGGAATAAACCTGTTAATGTTTATTTGATTCTAACAAAATTCTTTCTATTCCAACTTCAAATCTAAACTGGATATCGATTACGATTATAGTAGGTTTTTAATTGACAGAAACAATTCAACCTTTTAAGGGCACAATATTCTAGTTCGCACAGTGGGAATAGTCTCATTCAAACTTTTATAGTTCAAATTTTTTTCTTGGTCACAGCATTTCCTATTTAATGTTAAAAAACCATGGTCAATTCAAATATTACTAGTGGATTACAGGAGCTATAGCCCATAACATATGGTTTTTGTGTAAGTGGATAATCACAGACGATCATTAGTTCATTTTGCTTATTAATAAAAACACTGTAGTGATAATTCTATAAGAAAACCATTGGATTTTTGAAGTCTAGTGGGTGGTAGCCCACATAATTTTGGACATTTCTGATATTTTTCCCACCGTCCTTGGCCCTCAAGCTTTAAAATGAATCGTCATAACCTAACTTAACTTCTTCTTAGCTTGAGATATTTTGTGGGGACCGATTCGCTTACAGAATTAAATATATAGATATTTCGTATAGTTCATAGATTCTACCTAGGCTATATAAAAAACAGCCCTATTGCAGTTATCAAAACTAGGAATGCCCTAGAACAGGCATATCACAGTTGGCATGTGGCCAAAATTCTGCACCTTTATGCCGTACTGTCACCGCCATGCTCACTGGACACCGCCCTTTAAGGTCCTCCCTCCCCTGACACCGTATCTCACTGGTTAGGATGTCAGCCCACAACTGACCAATAGTGCAAGAACCTGGATGAATCAAATTTTATATTTAGCTTTTCTTGTATGTGTATTACATGGAATAAGTTAACTATGCAAACAGATACTTTCACTTCAAACAACAACATGGAGAGAATCTTTATAGGTCTGGGGAGATAAATATTTATCAAAACAGCAGTATGCAAATAGTTTTATTAAAACGTATAAATGGGAATCAATACAAAGGAACTGATACACTTATTGTAACGAAGCACCTTTTCCAATTTTCTGTGGTCGCTCGTTACTCTGCCATATTCAAACGATACCTTGTAGGATTTGAAGGATCCTCAATAATAACAAAACCCTTGATCAAGCAAAGAATACCATTGTTCTGCAAGGTTTCAGGTGAAAGTTCAACATATTGATCTTCTTTATTATTGTTTTTCATAAATGCTTCTGTCAGTTGCTGGAAACAAACAAATAAAATTCATTACCATGTTAAAAAAAAAAAACAGACAATTTAAGATTGATTGATACTGTACAAAGGATTGTTTTGACTATTACATTGAATAGCAGTAAAGTAGCTCATTTGAATACCTGCAAGATTAAACACCAAGAGCGTTCTTCTTAGTCTAAGAAAATTATTTTTGAAATTATAAAAACTTATTGGTCATGTGGTTAGTACAGCTGTATTTGTTGAGTTAGTAAGATTTTTCCAGTAATTTAATCTTTGAACTCAATAAACACAGAATAAGATAAACAATGATATGTATGTGACATTGAAATTGACAATAAACAGCAGTTAATCATTTCTTTGTTGTCCATGGAGATTAAAGCTAAATTAAATACAACACGGGGAAACTATTTAAAAACATGTAATCTGAACATATGGAAATGATTAACAATTAATTCAAGAAATACCATAGGCAATGACTAGTCAGTCACTTATTCTGTCTTTTAACAAAACATTATTATAATGGACTTTGTCAAAATTCTCAATCCACCACAGTTATTTTCAATGGGCTAATTTTTCACAGCCTGCATTAGGCTTATTTATATTCTGTATCAGAGACTTATGAAATACAAGTGAACCTTAGTCCAAACTCCGTGCTACTTCCACCTGCCTTCAGCTCTCCACAGTAAGAACAGTTTCATCAGTTAAATTTCAATTTATTCACCAATACACTATAACAGGTTTTCCAAGACAAAATCACGTTTTCCAGGACACTCATGACATTCAAAAAAACATAATTGTAGGTTTATTACTTTTGCTTTGGGTTTATTTGTATTCATATTGATAAATCAGATATAAATGTTACCCAACCATGAAAAGCCGGATGAAAACAAGATTTCAATGAACTTCAAAATCTGGAATAGTTATATGGTGCTCATGAAGGTTTAGTTCAATATAGGTTAATGGAATAAATGAAATTGGTTTAAAACTCATTCTTATGATTTCATAATAACTGTTCAAATATCAAACACACTTATCCTCACGCACGGGTTTCACCTATGTGAGGATTTCATTTCTTAAATAAGGAACAGTCCCATATTGTTGTAAATTATGTATTTTTCTTAAACAAGATGGTTTTGATTTGATTAGATTTGTGTCTGATGTCATTAGTTAGTGCGAGTTTAGAGGTTCTGGATGTAATGGTGAAACATAGTTTTTAGGTTGTGTGTTTACTAAGTGTTTGCAGTTTGGCAAAACGTGTCGGCAAAACTCTACCCTATGAGGAGAAGTTGAAGATTATTTGATTCTGTTGATACAGGAAATAAAAAAGTGACATCGGGAAGCAGTTTGGAACACCAGTGAACACTCTGTCGGCAATTTTAAAACAAAAATAAGTGTCGTACTGCTTCACCCTAATTTCAACAATGCTCCGCAATTTAAATTGTTATCCTGTTTTGTGCCCTTTTAGTTTTGCAAATTATTTTAATAGCCTCATTATATTTTATATCATTATATTTTAATATCATTATATTTTAATAGCTGTACATTGATGTTCAGCTAAATTGAAATTGATGCGTATCTGGTCAGAACTGACTTCCGTAAGGGGGAGGGATTTGTTTGGGGGCAGGTGATAAGAAATGAGCCAAAAACGCCTAGAAAATAGACAGGAAGTGGTCGAACAGGCGAAACATCACCAAAATACCGAACTGCGAGTCATTATTTGTTTACTTTCCTAATCTACAACATTTTCACTGAAGGAAGTATTTCATCCTCTACTACGTTAACCAAAGAAGCTTTCCAAAATATTTCCAGGCTTATTTTAGATATTTAAAGTAGTTCAAATCATTTTAAATTTTAATAATTACTATTATACGGTACCGGTATGATTATTTATGATACAGCGCACGAAATGATGTAAGGATTCTACGCTTCCATGATCCATCTATTGCATAACCGTGACACTCAATAAGTCAAAGTCTGTGGAAATCACCTTGATAAGTCAAACTCGATATTTCAAAATATTCGATAACTCAAATTTTTCCCGTTCCCCCTGAGGTTCGAGTTATCAAGGTTCCACTATAAAGTGGAAGATGGCGAAAGGTCCTACTGCAGACTCTTTGAGTACATGGTATAAAACTAGCAATACAATTTTTTGATAGGGCATTTATTAAGGAATTTGCGATGTTTAAGTGAACTACTGTTCCAGAAATAGTTAACTCAAACATTAAAAAGTCTATACCACCCTAACCTAACCGCTACAACAGAATTATACTATGCTTGTTTGGCAAACAATTTTTGAGAGACTTCAGCCTCAGATACAATAAAAGAAATAATTTGAACAAACAAGCGTCTTTAATTCTATGATCACCCAAATATCCTCCCTTATTTACAAATGAACTGCACTCATTTAACCTAAAATCAAGTAAATCCTTATTCCTTTAAAATATGAGTAAAAAGCAATACAAAAAAAATCAATTTGGAAACACACTACGACAAAAATAAAAAGGAAAATCTGAAAATTACATGGAAATAGAAAAATTCCAGGACAGAGAGTAAAATCCCAGGACAATTCTAGGTTTTCCAGGACGCGTGGGAACTAACCCCGCTAACCCGAACCAACTGGGACACAGCCCAGTCTGGATTTCTGAATTTTCGGATTATCCGGAAACCAAAAGTTTAACTGTGGAAATCCAATTAAATTCTATATTAGACTTATGTGCATTGTACAGTTATATAACTCACTTAAAAATAAGAATAGAATTATTCACTAAAACATATTTCACTATTATATATTTGTTGCGCTTTGTGAGTAAAAAGAAGTCGCGATAGGGTTTCCCAATCCCCATATCCGCTAACATCCGACCATCTTTGTTCAGCTATGCTAAAAATAGACCAAGGACAAAGCCCCTCACCCTTACGTCAAGTTGCGTCAGATAAGTCACTCATAGGCTGTGTCACCATATGTATGTGTGTAAAGGATTAGCGAATGAGTTACTAATCTCTCACAAAAAAGTAAATTACATCTTTAAACTGTTAAGTTGAATTAACTGATGTCTAACACCTTCAGAAATTAACGCTGAAATTATTTAAAAAAAATCTTTAATTAAAATTTTTAGTCTTAATTCTTTGTTTTTGGCAATGTAGCTACAAGTATTTTTATGGGGAGTACAACATTTGAAAATCTTGTTTGACAATATATTTAGGCTTGCCATAATTTCCAAGGGTCAAACCAGGACAATGATCTTACTGGGGGGTTTGGTTTTGGGGGTATGGATTTCCCCTCCCCCCTTCCAACAACGAGAGGACCGATGGTCTACATTTTGAAATATAGTAGGCTTTTAAAAAGGGTTTGGACGAACTTTTAGTTATTAGTATTTTATTTATTTATTTTAAGCAAGTAAATCCTGTGTATATTTAACGGTGTTTTACTCGTAAAACTTTTAAAAGGAATGGCCTTTGATTTGTAAAATCTTGCCAGTACTATTTTTTAGTTTGACAATTTTTAAAGCTATATTTACTTCGAACAAGGTGAATTAATGAAACAAAATTCTAAAAAAATTACAACAAATCCAGTTTTATTATTTGTACAATATGCGATATGCTTACTATTTGAACAAATTCAATTGCTGTTCCCAAACCATTCACACTTTTGACTGGAATGTTTTTTAAAAATGTCCTTATTCTTGAAAAATTAGTCAAATTAACGCAGTTTTATTCTCTGACCGGGACATAAGCGAAACCGGCCAGGACACCGGGACAAGAGCAAAATACCGGGACTGTCTCGGTCAAAATGGTAATAAAACATATTTTATGTAATTTTTGTATATTAATTTATGTATATGTATATTTATATCTATGTATATTCCTTTTATCTTCTTACTTACACTTACAATTTTGTTTCTCCCCAAAAATCGGCTTCAGATTAAGTGTATTTTCGGGGTTATATTGTACTTACATACATTGAAGCTAACCTTCTATAACAAATAACCAATTAAAATTAAATATTAACAAATATTATCTGTTTACACTGTAACTGTATAACTAAAAATTAAATGTGATACATTTAACTAAACCAGACTAAAACTAAAATACCCCCATCGCAGCAAACCTGCGTACTCAGCGAATTTCCAATGCATAATATTTGTCTGAATTCCACATAAAGCCGCGTACCAAGTTTCATAAAAATATATTCACATAAGCGATTTTAATTATTCTCCATAAGAATAGCATTGGTAATGAGTACGTAGGTTTGCTGAAACAAGGAACACAAACAATTGATTTTTATGCTAATATAAATATAATTTAACTAGGCAAAGCCACATACCAAGTTTCATCAATATTCAATCATAAATAAGCTCTATATAACATTTTAGTTATTCTCCATAAGTATAACATGGGGGCTGAGTAAGCAGGTTTGCTGCAACAAGGAACAAAAAAATAGGTTTTTATGCAATTATGAATATAACTCAACCAAGTGAAGCTGCATAAGTTTCATTAATTTATGTTCAAAATTAAGGGAGTCATTACATTTTACTTATTCTCCATAAGAATAACATGGGGGCTGAGTACGCAGGTATGCTGCTACGGGAATAACCAACAACAAATCAATTTTTTGTGCAAATATCACCAGTACTACGTGAAGCCACATACCAAGTTTCATCATTATACATTCATAAATAATCGAGATATCAAATTTTATTTATTCTCCATAAGGATAACATTGGACAACGTACTGTGTTTAGCACTTTGAATATCTCAGCAATGGTTGGGCGTAGAATCACAATTTAAACACCAAAATGATTGTTTTGTGGAACTGAACAGATTTCTAAAAGCAAATGTGAAGTTTAAATTAAAATAAACTGAGGAAATGCCAAAAACCTTTTTCCCATAAGATTAACATGGGAGATTTTATGAGTAGGTTTTTTTGGATTTTCTCCGCAAACACTTAACCTAGGTTAATAATTCAAAATACTGTATTATTTGTTTTTATAAGCTCTATAACATGGTCAAAACCAAAATTAAGTTTTTAAAAAATTGTAGGGTAAAAAATGCAAAAAACTGATTTTTGGAAAATTTAAAAACCCCATAAACCCCCCTTTCCATGGTCCGATTTTTCTGGTTTTCGAACTTAAAGTCATGAATGTCATTTTATACATTTGAGCCAAATTTCATCGAAATCGGACGTTTTTACTCAAGTTATCGCATTCACGGACACACACACACACACATATATATATATATATATATATATAGATATATATATTTATATATATATATATATATATACATATATATAAATTTGATCGAATAGTGTTTTTGGCATCTGGGGACCTCAAAACAAAAAGTTATCATGGTCTCGGGCTTAAGTCTTATCATGAGACCTATGGTAATAGCTTCTTCCCTATAGGGGAAATTCGCTAAAAAGAAAACTATACTAATACCCCCGTAGCAGCAAACCTGCGTACTCAGCGAATTTCCAATGCATATATATGTATAATACCATATAAAACCAAATACCAAGTTTCATGAATATACATTCATAAATAAACGATTAATGACATTTTAATTATTCTCCATAAGAATAACATGGCTGCTGAGTATGCAGGTTTGCTGAAGGAAGGAAAACAAAATACCCCTGTCGCAGCAAACCTGCATACTCAGCAAATTTCCAATGAATATATAACATAACACATTATAACACTTAACAGGATTCATAAGAAATGTATTCACAAACAAGCGATATTTAAAATATTAATTATCCTCCATAAGAATAACATTGGGGATGAGTACGCAGGTTTGCTGCAACAAGGCACACAAAATAATGGGTTTTTATGCAAATATCAATAGAACTCATCTCAGTGAAGTCACATACCAAGTTTCATCCATATACATTCATAAATAAGCGATATATAACATTTTAAGTATTTTCCATAAGAATAACATGGGGACCAAGTACCTAGGTTTGCTGCTACAGGAGCCATAGGCGAAAAATTTTTTTGTGCAAACAACAATAAGCCATAACCAGATCAAGCCATATACCAAATTTCGCCAGTTTATGTTCATAAATAAGCGAGATATACAATTTTTCTTTTTCTCCATAAGAATAACATTAGACAACGTACTGTGTTTAGCACTTTCAATATCTCGGTAACCAATTGACGTAGAGCAATGATCAAAATACCAAATTGTTTGTTTTTTTAAGCTGAATTCAATGGTATAAATTAAAATTTGATTTAAATTAAAATTAAATGTGAAAACCCCAAAAAACACATTTTTGGGGTACAAAACCCCCCTTCGGATGGTGCGATTCATCTGGTTTTCGAACTCGTTCAAATAAATGGTACTTTACACATTTGTACCAAATTTCATTAAGATCGGACCTTTTTTACGAGAGTTATCGTGCTTACGGACACATATATATATATATATATATAAATATATAAATATATAAATATATATATATACATATATAATACCCCCGTCGCAGCAAACCTGCATACTCAGCGAATTTCCAATGAATATATAACATAACACATTATAACACTTAACAGGATTCATAAGAAATGTATTCACAAACAAGCGATATTTAAAATATTAATTATCCTCCATAAGAATAACATTGGGGAAGAGTACGCAGGTTTGCTGCAACAAGGCACACAAAATAATGGGTTTTTATGCAAATATCAATAGAACTCATCTTAGTGAAGTCACATACCAAGTTTCATCCATATACATTCATAAATAAGCGATATATAACATTTTAAGTATTTTCCATAAGAATAACATGGGGACCAAGTACCTAGGTTTGCTGCTACAGGAGCCATAGGCAAAAAATTGTTTTTTTGTGCAAACAACAATAAACCATAACCAGATCAAGCCATATACCAAATTTCGCCAGTTTATGTTCATAAATAAGCGAGATATACAATTTTTCTTTTTCTCCATAAGAATAACATTAGACAACGTACTGTGATTAGCACTTTCAATATCTCGGTAACCAATTGACGTAGAGCAATGATCAAAATACCAAATTGTTTGTTTTTTTAAGCTGAATTCAATGGTATAAATTAAAATTTGATTTAAATTAAAATTAAATGTGAAAACCCCAAAAAACACATTTTTGGGGTACAAAACCCCCCTTCGGATGGTGCGATTCATCTGGTTTTCGAACTCGTTCAAATAAATGGTACTTTACACATTTGTACCAAATTTCATTAAGATCGGACCTTTTACTTTCTCCCCCTATACATAGTATATGGAGAAAGTATTGTTTTCGTAAAAATTTTCGAATTTGAGTTGTTAGTGGAAATATTCGTTTTGGTGCTCCCTGAACCCAAAAAAGTGGTTTTTACGTGATGTCTGTCTGTGTGTGTGTGTGTGTGTGTGTCCGTGTGTGTGTGTGTGTGTGTGTGTGTGTGTCTGTGTGGATGGGTACAGAGCTAGAGCCCTAACCTATGGGCCGATTTTTATGAAATTTGGTATGTAGGTACTAATCCACGATATCTCCAGGCGTTTTTTTTCATTTTTTTGAATTTTTGATTTTTAAGGGTAATTATCCCCCAAAAACCGCCAAAAAACATGAAAAATCCAAATTTCTCAAAAACGGCTCTAACGATTTTGATTAAACTTTCATGGTTTGTAGAACTTTAGGTTTCCAACAAAATGACACTACCCGCATTTCTGCAAAAATGCGGGTTCAGAAATTACAGGACTTCAAAAATCAAAAATTCAGTTTTTTGGATTTTTCATAAAAAATCATAAATGTTAAAAAATATTACTATTCACCATTAAAAAGAGCTCAAAAAACTAAATAAATTAGTATTTTAAATTACTATTCTACGATTGCTAGTTGCGGAGAAAATTGAAATTTTCATTTAGCGGTAAACACAGTACGTTGTCCAATGTTATTCTTATGGGGAATACAAAAATAACTATTTCTCTCTTATTTACTGATCAATTTCATTAAAATTTGATATGCAGGTCAAGTTAGCATTGACCAACAGATGATGTTCAAAATGTGTTGCTATTTAACCATGGGGGGGCAAGGGGGCATTTCCCCTCTCAAAACCACTGTGTGTAGCAACGGACTCAATAGTGCCTCCCAAAAAGGGATTTGGGTGGATATTTCTGAAAACAACTATTTTAGACAATTTTCTGTACATTTATCTATACTTCATATTCTATATTTAGTAAATAACAAATATTTTTGTCATTAAAGTTTGGCTAAAAGGGAGAAAGTATGTGTCAGTTTCCTGATACCGTTTATTTTAAGAGAGTTATCGTGCTTACGGACACACATATATATATATATATATATATATATAAATATGTTGATATTTTACTTGAATTCACGAATAGGGCTACTAATAATGTTATTAGATTGAAAACAAAATTTCCAGAGTACCCTTTTTTAAACATTTTTATTACACAACGCGTTTCGGCTATAATGCCATTTTCAAAGTGTATAAAAAGTTTTTATACACTTTGAAAATGGCATTATAGCCGAAACGCGTTGTGTAATAAAAATGTTTAAAAAAGGGTACTCTGGAAATTTTGTTTTCAATCTAATAATATATAAATATATATAGATATATAAATATATAAATATATATATATATATATATATATATATATATATATACATACATATATAAAAATTTGAACGAATGGTGTTTTTGGCATCTGGGGACCTCAAAATGAAAAGTTATCATGGTCTCGGGCTTAAGTCTTACCATGAGACCTACGGTAATAGCTTCTTCCATATAGGGGAAATTCGCTAAAAATTTGAACGAATGGTGTTTTTGGCATCTGGGGACCTCAAAATGAAAAGTTATCATGGTCTCGCGCTTAAGTCTTCATGAGACATACGGTAATAGCTTCTTCCCTATAGGGGAAATTCGCTAAAATGGGGTTTTATACAAATATCAATATAACTCATTTAGGTAAAGCCACATACCAAATTTCATTAATTTATTTTCTTAATTAAGGGAGATAACACGTTAGTTATTCTCATAAGAATAACATGGAGCTGAGTACGCAGGTTTGCTGCTACGGGAGCCTTTGGCAAAAAATTGTTTTTTTGAGCAAATATCAATGGTCCACAACCAGATGAAGCACAAGAAAGAAGCTCCAGATGAAGCTCCGTATGTATACCAAGTTTCGTCAGTATACGTTCATAAATAAGCGAGATATAAAATTTTTCTTTTCCTCCATAAGAATAACATTAGACAACGTACTGTGTTTAGCACTTTCAATATCTCGGTAACCAATTGACGTAGAGAAATGATCAAAATACCAAAATGTGTGTTTTTTTAAGCTGAATCCAATGGTGAAAACTAAAATTTGACTATTTCAAAAATTAGATGTAAAGAATTCAAAAAACCCATTTTTGGGGTACAAAACCCCCCAAAATACCCCTTCGGATAAAGCGATCTGGCTGGTTTTGGAACAAAGTCATAAATGATGCTTTACACGTTTATACCAAATTTCATCAAAATCGGATAATTTTTACGAGAGTTATCGTGCTCACGGACACATATATATGTATATATATACAGTTTCGAACGAATGGTGTTTTTGGCATCTGGGGACCTCAAAATGAAAAGTTATCATGGTCTCGCGCTTAAGTCTTCATGAGACCTACGGTAATAGCTTCTTCCCTATAGGGGAAATTCGCTAAAATGGGGTTTTATACAAATATCAATATAACTCATTTAGGTAAAGCCACATACCAAATTTCATTAATTTATTTTCTTAATTAAGGGAGATAACACGTTAGTTATTCTCATAAGAATAACATGGAGCTGAGTACGCAGGTTTGCTGCTACGGGAGCCTTTGGCAAAAAATTGTTTTTTTGAGCAAATATCAATGGTCCACAACCAGATGAAGCACAAGAAAGAAGCTCCAGATGAAGCTCCGTATGTATACCAAGTTTCGTCAGTATACGTTCATAAATAAGCGAGATATAAAATTTTTCTTTTCCTCCATAAGAATAACATTAGACAACGTACTGTGTTTAGCACTTTCAATATCTCGGTAACCAATTGACGTAGAGAAATGATCAAAATACCAAAATGTGTGTTTTTTTAAGCTGAATCCAATGGTGAAAACTAAAATTTGACTATTTCAAAAATTAGATGTAAAGAATTCAAAAAACCCATTTTTGGGGTACAAAACCCCCCCAAAATACCCCTTCGGATAAAGCGATCTGGCTGGTTTTGGAACAAAGTCATAAATGATGCTTTACACGTTTATACCAAATTTCATCAAAATCGGATAATTTTTACGAGAGTTATCGTGCTCACGGACACATATATATGTATATATATACAGTTTCGAACGAATGGTGTTTTTGGCATCTGGGGACCTCAAAACGAAAAGTTATCATGGTCCCGGGCCTAGGTCTTACCGTGCCGACTACGGTAATAGCTTCTTCCCTATAGGGGAAATTCGCCAAAAATAAAAAATAAAACCCAATGTCCTTAACCAGCACTCTCCAAAAATTCTTCCACCCTGTAAACTTAACTAATTGATCAGTCAAAGCTCTGATGAATTTTGCTAAACTATACTCATCCGTGAGATATTTTGGAAGGACAGTAAACAATTGCATTCCTCTATAAAATGGGATGCTTTCATATAGGGAGAGTCGATGAATAGAGAACTGATAGCTTTGCTTGTTTCTTGCATTATATAAATAATACAATTCTGAATTTGAAAATAAATTTGAATTTTTCTTTTAAATTATAAAATATTCTTTTTGGCTAAATATATTAAAAATTAGATTTAATTTGGAAAATGAACCTTCCCTGACATACCATCATAATAGTCAAAATATATGTTATTTCGGAAATGAATTTTATTGCAAATAAAGCTTTAAAACTTTATATTTGTATATTTTTATGATATAAATTGTACTATACATTACGTTTTCTGAGTAATTACTGTATTACGTACTCTTTCACCTTGTACATTTTAACTATACAAATGTTAGTTCTTACTTAATTAAAATAATCTTTCATTTCAATCTGGCATTTTTATCATCCACTCGTTAGCCTGAACATTTTAAAAGTCGGAAACCAATATTTGGCACGTGAATTGTTTGTGTGTATGTGTGTATGTGTTTTATTAATACACAATCAAACAAAGGGTCCTGTTACTTGAAACCAAGCAAAGTTATAATTCGCAATGTAACATTTATATTTTTTAATGTCCTTAGATATTTTTAAAATTTACATATAGACTTGTGACACTTAACTTTTTTTAAATCATAGGACTTTACTAGCGAGATTTCCTTGAGCTATGGCTTCAGCATCGTACAGATTGTGTTCAAAATTAATTTGATTTGTTTTGTTTGTTGTGTTAATTTGATATGTTTTGGTAATATGATCATTATATAAATGTTTAGAATTTTAAAAGGCATTGTTAAGGAATATATTTTTAAAGGTTCCTTCTAATTTGAAAGCAAAATCTTTATCTGTAACAAACTTCTCATTCTACTTCAGAGGATTTAGTTTTAAGTCAGTATGTACCAGCCATGCAATTTATCTAAAAAGTATTTCACATTCATTCAAACCTTTTAAATGCAACAAATAGATAAAATAAATTTGTGTTTGCAATTGATGTTA
This sequence comes from Allygus modestus, assembly GCA_963675035.1. Taxonomy (NCBI): domain Eukaryota; kingdom Metazoa; phylum Arthropoda; class Insecta; order Hemiptera; family Cicadellidae; genus Allygus; species Allygus modestus. The sequence continues at coordinate 100,337,754 of OY776116.1, forward strand.
GTTATGTCTGCAGATATATAATTGTATTAGTAGGCATTAACAACACGTTCAATGCTGCGTGCCCGATTATGGGCACTCGGAGCCATACACAGGAACTAAGCGCCTTGAATTGTCTGAATTGTCCTCAGTTAACCCGCACCTGGAACCCGTGTTTTTCTAAAACATCCAACAAGGGCAGGGGATGTGATCATGCCGCTACTTTGGAGCTCTGTGGAAACTACATTCTCAAACTTAAATTTGCAGCATGCTTTTCAGTAGATTTAACTTGCAGTTTTCCCACCTGGCAATAGCCCGGTATGGCGTTAAGCAGTAAACGTGTTCAAGATTCCACCATAGTAAAACATGCCCTAGATCCAAGAAAAACAATAGTCAACTCACAGCCATTGCATTCATGAACTCGTCTTTGATGTTGTCAGGGTATATGACTGTCAGAAGTGCATTCTGAAACAAAAGACACCCATTAACATGCAGAAATAATTAGCCAACCATTGGGACCACCTGAAAAATACTGCTACAACCTGGAGCAAAGCATTTACTCAGTTTTGTCATCATCGGGGATCAGATGGAAAAAAAGAAGCACCGAATTGTCATGTAAATTTTGTAAGATTCCTCACAGGAAGTTATTCTTGTTGTGATAATGACCTTCATAACCTATTTTGAGACTTAACAAAGATTAAAAAATTATTTTTGGGAAGTAGCATTAAGGTGGAATAGTAATCAATATTGTCTATAAGCTACAAATTTATTTTCATATCCTTAGCACGTGGGGTCGATACATAATAAAATAAGCTTTATTACTGGGTTCCCTGACTTCCTCTGACCGTAGAAACCCTGTAGTTGTTAATAAACCTTTCTACCGAAAATATAAATTAAATAATATAGAATCATTGTTTTTATGTCAAAACTCAAAACTAAGTCTCTCCAAAAGCCTTTCAATAGTTGTTATATAGTTTGGTTTCATGTCAAAAATTGAGGAATGTATCGAGTAAAGCAAATATGGCAGCTATTGAGTTGTTAATTATTATTTTTTCGATAAAAATCAAGGTTAAGTACGTGAAGATCTAGATATTCATACTAATATTGAAAACTACAAGTGTTTTTACGTCATAATTAGAGGTTAAATACATTTGAATTTAGTACCAAAAGATAAAGAATTTATCCAGTGATACGATTCCGAAAACCATTTTCAAATAAAAAAATTCCTCGCGCCGTAAACCTTATTTAACTGAGCACGCGTCGCCAATAACCCATAAGACGCTGTACTAAGTGCTGCGACGAGTCCTACACTTTTGAGATGTGACCTTGAGCCCGGCCGGACCGAATTTTGGTCTATCCCGACTATGGGCGCGAGCTCTCCATAGTTTCTACCTCGCTGGTTGGGCTGACTGGCGAAAATGAATGTTGTAAAAGACTCTGTTAAAAGCAACCACGGGCTATGTTTTTACCCAATTGTGGACAATTGCTTGGCTCCTGTCTTCCAGAGGCATCATCAACGTAGGCCTTCGAAGTTAATATATGATGAACTTTATGTTCTTGTTAAAATTTATAAAATGTACATACAGTACAATCAACAAGAGTGAAAAAAAATGTATCGTACATGTTTTTGTGTATATTTTAAACTTTAACAAGGGTATGAGTTCACTATCCCCAACCCTGAAGACCCAAGATGATGATGCCTCCAAAACTTGGAGTCAAAAAAAAGATTGTCCACATTTGTATAAAAATATAGAATTGCTTCTGACGGTGAGTCTTTTATCACTCATTGTCCTCATGGCCCTAACAGCTAAACATCGAACTCTCTGACATGTACACTATTGAGCCAATTGGGAGCACAATACTCAGCAGTTGAATACACTAGGGACAATACTGTAGTAAGTGCAGATTTTCTACATTGGCTCCCCAGCTGTTTTCCCTAGTTGTTACACTATGGTTAGCCTGGTCATATGCTTTGCAACAGTTTTTTTGGGGGTGGATTTTATTGAGATGAAAAGTGGGGTTTGGCCTCTGCTTCAGTAGCTTTTCAATAACAGTTTAAACAAAATAATCACTACATTTTTATGGACAAAAAGAATTGTCTGGATAACCAGGTTTAAAAACAGCAACTTTAATAAACCAAAAAGATGATTCATCGATTTTTGTCTACCTAAATAATAGTCTGACTAAGTTCTCCAGGCCAAAAATTCCATCCAGAACATGTGCTTTCTGTCTAAAATTATGACTGGAATATATTTTATCAGCTGAAACTGGCAATCAGACTGTGTTTTTCCAGCTAAACACGGCAATTCCACTGAGCCGCATGAAATATACAAAATACAGCAATCAAACCCCAATCAAACATATAATTGGCAAAAAATACAGCCAGACCCTGTATTATAGACCAAAATTGACGACCGAGCCACATATTATCATCCGAAAATGGCTATCTAACCATGTTTTGTGGTATAAAACAGCATTTGACATCATTAATGAAAATCTATGTTACATTACATTAATCAACCTAAGATTACGACTGGAATATTTTATAGGGACAACAACAATATGTAAAAAAACTATGGGAAAGTTTTTCAAAGGTCAAAAATGGCAAAAAAAAACATGTTTTACACAAAATACCTGGATTCTTTCAGAAATGCCCGTATGTGCTCCCCATTTTTCCGGTGTGGAAAATGCCCATATAATTCCAGATTTTCCCAGGATTCCCAGTCTGTGGGCACCATGTTAAGGTTTAAATTTAATCTAAACTTCACTAAGTTTCTAGATTACCAGATCTGTTCTTGCTTCGCTAAACAGCCGATTTGTTTCATCTCTTTCATTCGTACTTTCTTCATCTTCAATATACTTTTTAAATGTTTCCACTTGTTCTTTCACTCTGTAAAATTAAAAACTTAATACTCAATACTTGTTATAATCACATCGACAATATGGTCTACATGCTGTATCACAAATTTGTTAAAAAACTAAATTGCTATTATAATTAATACAAGGTTAAACACTTTTGGCTATATTTTATTAATAACAATTAATATTTTATGAAGTAATACAGGGGTACAAGTAGTTTTTTTAAGGCTAAAAAATAGGAAAAGTAGGACATTTCCGTTAAAAAGTAGGACAATGTACTAGAAAGTGAAAAAAACACTCTCACCTACACCACTACTTCTAGTTATTTTGTATTTACTCTTATAATATATTGTTCGTTGTTATTAAATATATATATATGCCTACTTATTTCTATTGAAATTCATCTCTGTGTATTGCTAGCCTATTTGTTAAGTACTCTGTGGCGTTGGACGCTTTCTAGTCTCTAAGGTAACGTAAAACAAGATGACTACTTCTGCCAGAAATGAAGGCTAAGCTGTTACAATGAACAAAATTATACATTTATTTCACAAAATGTACATTTCAGCATATACAAAACTCCTCAGGGGACTAACAAAGGGATGGTACAAAGGTGGGGATAAGATAATGATTTGAATTTATGAGATATTAATATTTACAATGGTATAAAATGTCCCGACTCAGGATTAGCATTGAGAATAATGTCTCTTTGATCTCAGGGCGTTAATGAAAGGGTTTGTGGTGGCGACTCTCTCTCTTTCTAGGTTTTTAATAATTTTTAAAACTGATTCTTTATCAATAAAATTTGGATCTGATCTGTATGACTGTAATATAATTTAGTATGATGCTAAAAAAATGAAGTTAGCTAGGCGTCTCCAAACATGAAGGCAGCCACGATTTTAAATAATTTGAATATCAGTTCTGTTTTGGATTCACTGATGATAAATTTACTAAATAAGTTACTTTCTTTGAATCTGGAATCGAAGATTGTCTATTTAATGAATGTTTTTGGACTGGATCAGTAGTTAGAGCTGCTCAATCCACCCTAACTCTTGACGTAATTTAGTCTGTAAACTTAATAAAAGTTTGGGTTTGGTTTACACAAAATGCATTTCCATGCATTTCTTCGCTAAAACCATTTCTTCTTGGCCTAATAACAACAAAAGGGATGATCTTTATGGTTTTTAGCTCTTATGCTATTGATAAGATTGGACCTTTAGTGTCCAATGCACTTATTTAAAGGGGAATTTATTTAATTTGAGGCAAGGCTCACTTTTACCATCTAAAACCTAGGCCAGTCATTTTAGAAGAGAGTTTGGTCATCACACACACAACAATACACTTACAGATGATCTTCTTTCTTAAGAAAGAAAGAAGCATCCAGCACACTTGACACTTCCACTTTTAATTTTAACTGAGATTACTATACTGTATGAAATTTAAGCTTGGAAATATTATATTTGAGATCAGATTTCATTTATATATGTGTTTGAAGTAGTTTACACCATTATTGGACAAGGTTATTAAATATTTTATATGAGATGATTGGTGCTTATTTACTTATGTAAAGCTAGACGGGTTCACTCACTCACTCACTGACATACACTATGAGGCACTTCCCGTAATCGAACCCCCCTCGACCCAATACTTGAATTAAAGCTCTTGATGAGAAACTCCCAGTAAAATTACCAAAAGTTAACATTTTTGAGTTTTTGGGGCATTATTGGATAGGGAAAATTCTACTTTTTCAATTTTCTCACTTTGAGCACGTTTTGTACGGAAACGGTAAAAGATGGCAAAAAATGTTAAAATCAAAAGTTGAAGAAAATTTAATTTACAACTAACAATTTTTCGTCAGATTTAAGATCCGATCATCCGTTTAGCCGCTATTCATCGGAGAAGAAGTAATTTTGAGTATTTTGGCCAATTTAAATGTGTACAGTTTTGGAAAGCCGTTTAGCACACTATCTTTGGCTAATAACACATGTTTGTATCAGCTGATTAAAAAAAATCCGCCCGTGTAGGCGATACTAATTTGCTCACATAAGGTTTATATAAATCAGCTGTTACAAAAAAAGGTGAGCACATTATCGCCTTCACGGGAGGTCCAATATCGCAAATATCGTTTGTTTCGATATTGGAAAATGTTATCAACCGATTGTTTGTTCTATTGAATGATAAATTTGATGGGCCCGCGGTAGCCCAGTGGATATGTTGTCAGGTGATTCAAGATTATGGGGTCACGGGTTTGAATCCTACTTTTGTTGCTTACATTTTGAGGTCTGCAATTTATTTCTATTTAATTTGACTTTATTTAGTTTTTACAAATTCATTTATTTGTAATTTGCACAACGAACAGCCACCATACATCGCTCTGCGGAGTTAGGTTAGGTTAGGTTACTATAATTCTGTCGTGAACTGAAATCTAATTTGTTGTTGTTTTCTTTACACGTAAATCCATTTGTAGAACTCCAATTTAACATTGTAACCACAACTTTGTATCTATATATGATTGACTTTGACTGAGTGAGCACTTTATTTTTTGCTTTTATTCGCCTCGAAACAACCATCGTAGTCGAGAGTTCATTCGATAAAACTAACAAGCAGCCGGTTGGTAAAATGTTTCGATATCGAACCGATATGGGACCGCCTCTGTAGGTGTTAATGTGCTCACCAAAGGTCATTGTTGTGTAGTTTTTCTTTGGTTAATGAACTACAATAGTTGAGTTTGATTTAAACTTCAGTTGACTGAGGAATGTACGTGAGCGAAGCGAACTCCAAAAGGGGGTTTGGGGGCGAAGCCCCCATCGGCGATAAGCCTAGTATATTATAAAAATAGGCCAATAAAAAAAAGTTTTATACACACTGAAAATTATGCATTAGCCTAATTAAGTTCTTATGAGGGCACATCAATTATGTATATAGGCCTGTCTAGGGTTTATACCTCGTTACATATTATTTCTATAGGCCTACTTATCTATTGTTATTAAATGTTTGTCAACATAATTTGTGAACTGTTGCAAAATTATAACAATAAAAGCCTACTAAAAAATAGGTAATACAATTTTTTATGCTTTCAATACAGGATAATTATCATAACCAGTCTACTACGAGTCTTTAATGGGAAAAACGTAATAACCGACAGTGCTTATTTCACACGCATTACTACACGTAGGTAGTGTCCTGTACATGAGCAGAAACCCATTATAATTTACCTTGGCCCTCAGGGCTACACCTCTCAGGCTTTCAAAGTTTCAATGTTAATCTTATGGAAGGACAGTAATTGATTAAACAATTCTATATTTGACAGCTGTTGATATAACAAATGCAAGCAAAACAGGGAGAAGATGTTTCAGGCATAATGTAAATACAAATACTACTAGCTACTGGAATGGTCACACCCTTCTATTATTCTTTTTATCTCCACGTTAAAAAAATTAAACCTGTTTGTGAGGGGGAAAGATGAGGGCTGGGGAGAGGATGAGGTGGAGAGGTTTCGGGCATAAATAAAAAGGCTACTGTTTACTGGAATGGTAACGCCCTTCTGCTATCCTTTTTAACTCCACAAAAAAATAATTACCTGTGGGTGAGGGTTGGGGAGGGGGAGGGAGAGAGAGAAGGAGAGAGGGAAGAGAGAAGGAGAGAGAGAAGAAGGGAGAGATGAGCGCAACAAAACCCAAAGAGTATTAAACTTTTTTTAAGTATTCGTCAAATAATATTTGGTAGAATTTCGACCATTGGGCGGTTTCTAGTGTTTATTTACTGAAAAATCCCCAACCAAGAAGCTAGTTAAGTTCTAGCTGAGACAGTTAACCAAAGATGCTGTGGTATATTAAGTTCAACATTTTCATTTATTTAAAACTAGCTGATGTACCCGTTCTTCGCACAGGTTTTTGCTTTACCCGTTATATAGTCAATGCAATTTGCATTTTAGTTAGCTTGAAACAGCTGTTCTTGCTTCTGCTCTTTAAGCTGTCAAATGGAACTATCCACAGCTGTTTGTTCGCATTAAAGTTTCTGAATGTTTACATTCTTCTGAAATGTAAACATTTAAACTTAGGATGTTCACGGGGCATAGCCCGAGGGGATTTTAAGGAAGTGAATAGGCCTATGTGTTGCACGGGTTCAAGATCTACCTCTGTGTAAAGTTTCAGCCCAGTCGGTTCAGTAGTTTTTGCGTTTACCCGGAACATCAGACACACAGACAGACAGTCATAAACCACCTCTTCTTTATAATATTACTAGCTGATGTACCCGTTCTTCGCATAGGGGTTTTCTTTACCCATTCTGTATTCAATGCAATTTGCATTTTAGTTAGCTTGGAACAGCTGTTCTTTCTTCTGCTCTTTAAGCTGTCAAATGAAAGTATCTACAGCTGTTCGCATTACAGTTCCTGAATGTTTACTTTCTTCTGAAATGTAAACATTGAAACTTTACATTCAATGAGCATAGCCCGAGGGGTTTTTAAGGAAGTGAATAGGCCTATGTGTTGCTTGGGTTCACGATCTACTTTTGTGTAAAGTTTCAGCCCAATCGGTTCAGTAGTTTTTGCATTCACCCAGAACATCAGACAGATAGGCAGACAGACAGACAGACAGACGGACAGACAGAAACCACCTCTTCTTTATAATATCATAGATAGATTTAAAATGATAAAAATTACACTTCAAACAAAACTCTACACTAAGCATTAACCCTTTCAGTGCTATGGACCGATATATCGTCTTTTGAATCTGTTATAAAAAAACACTGTCACTGCTTCATAAGCGATTGTACCGTTAGGCGCTCAGTCTACATTCAGAGCCCGACGTGGTGAAACCTGATAGACACAAACTGAACTACTTCGTCCAGCGCATAGGCTCTAACATCACCTGGTCCGCTACAGCTGCTAGTCTGATCAGTGGCTGTGCGGTCTAAGGCGTTACCTTCCCGGCCGGGGGTAACACTTGGATCGAGGGTTCGAATCCTGTCACAGTCAGTGGTTTTTATGTGCAACTCATGAAGAGTTCACCTGTCTGTGGCAGAGTTGAAGGGGAAGGCGGACCTTAAGCAAACGGTGGACGGCTCGGGTCCAAGCTGACAGGATGGGTAGATTATTTGTGAGTTGCATATCTGATCAGGTGTTTTGCTACTTTTTAACTATCCTTTACTGTGTGTGAGTCCAGCTGAAGCACGTTTTTATTAATTTTAACTGTTCTGACGTTCAAGACATTTCAAAAATAAACAAAACATCACAGATTCAACTACTCCTTTCAGAAGCTTAGCACTCAAAGGGTTAAGACAAATCATTGTTAACTAAAAAGAATTGGTGCAAATGATCATACCTGAGCTGAAAGCTCTACGAACCTTGATCCCGTCCCACCTTGTCATCCCTCCTATTTCCTTCCTTTCAGTAACCTGCACAAGGCTCCTTATGGAAGATATGCCAAGCAACTCTACTAGGAGTTCCTAATCCAGTAGTCTAATATCTAGGCCCTTTTAGCTGATATGTCCTATGAAATGTGAACCAAGCCAGCCTTCTGTGAAAAAATGGCTGCACTTTTAGGATTCAAGGGAGAGTGAATTCTTAGAATAAGTGAGCCATGAACATTAGGGTTTCTAAATACGGAAATTTATGGATTCTTACCTTTCACACTCCTGGTTAGTTTTGTGGACATCGTCCATAAGCATGTTAATGTTTTGACGGATGTTTTCACATCTGTTTTTAAGAAGAGCAGCATATTTCTGATAACAATGAATTTTGGTTTTTGGAATTTCTGTAAAACAAAATTTCTCAAAATATTAATAACTTTAAGAATACATTTAAATGATAACATTTAACACTCCTTTTTTAATTAGCTTTGCTGTAAAAATATCCAATTAGGTAACTTGCTTATTTTGTATGCAAATACTTGTGAGACAAATAGATCATACTCTTGACCGAATGTAAGAGGGAGGCGGCCAATTCTCTTCACACACCTGATCTATATAATAAATTAGAACCTCTCCCCTAAGTAATATGTAATACACAGTACATCATGTAGACCATTGCACTTCGGCAGTCTACGATACAATATTTCAACACTATATTCATAAGACGTTACATATTATGAATTTTAAAATTTCAGTTTTTATCAGCATATATATAAACATTTTTGGAAGGAAGACTTAAATTTTTTTCCTATATTTTAGAGAAAATATTTTCTAAATTACCTTCTTTCTGCTTCTTTTTAAAACAAGTATTATGATTATGTAAAAATATCGCTTTGATATAACATTTCAACTGATTTACTAAGATAAATAAAAGAAACTCGAATGACACGATACGTCAAACACAATACAATATAGGCATATCGCAATACACACATTTAAGGCAATATGTATCGAATCACGATCTGCAACCACATCACACATCACTATTACTGATTACTTTTGAGTGAGATGCAAAATAGCCTAACTTACTTGTGATCCACATCCAAACTACACTTATTTCCCATTTCTAATTATTTTACTGGTATTTTTATTATTTAAAATCCATTTATTTTGCTTTGATAAATTTGCACATGAGTTATGATGTACCTATATATGGCGAAACCATAAAAAAAACTCAGACAAGATTCTTTGTCAACAAAAAAAGCACTATATATTAATACGCTAGGGGTTTTTTTTTCTTCAATGTTCATAAGTCGATATCGGCTGGACGGATTTTAATGTTTGAGGTTTCAAATTAAAGGTATTTTTAAGTGCATTTGCCAATACCTCTCAGAATATTACAGAAGGGCTGAATTTTCGGAACAATGGCGCTATCCGACAGCGGAAGTCCAAACTACGTGTTGATTGAAAGTATGTTATCCGCATTATTCTAAGATTTTATCATCCGTTTTAATTTCAGATGTTTTGTTATGTTTGTTTAAAACTGAATTAACCCTTCGTTGGGTACAAACTTGCTCGGATTCGAGCAACAGGACAACTACTTATTTTTAACATTAAAAATCGGAAATCAGTAATGCCATATTTTTCTAAATTAGGTATTATGACTGTCTATGATCTGTACATATTTGAAACAATATTACATGTAAAATACCCCCGTCGCAGCAAACCTGCATACTCAGCGAATTTCCAATGGAGATATAAATGTCTTATTACTACATAAAGCCACTTACCAAGTTTCATAAAAATATATTCACAAATAAGCAATATATACAATTTTAATTATTCTCCATATGAATAACATTGGGGCTGACTACGCAGGTTTGCTGCAACAAGGAACACACAAAATGGGTTTTTATGCTAATATCAATATAACTCAACAAGGTGAAGTCGTATACCAGTTTTTATTCATTTATGTTCATAATTAAGGGAGATAGAGCATTTAATTATTATCCATAAGAATAACATGGGGGCTGAGTACACAGGTTTGCTGCTACGGGAGAATTATGCAAAAAAGATTTTTTGGAGCAAATATCAATAGACCTCAACGAGATGAAGCTGTATACCAAGTTTTGTCAGAATACGTTCATAAATAAGCAAGATATAAAAATTTTCTTTTCCTCCATAAGAATAACATTAGACAACGTACTGTGTTTAGCACTTTCAATATCTCGGTAACCAATTGACGTAGAGGAATGATCGAAATACCAAATTGTGTTTTTTTAAGCTGAATCGAATGGTTAAAACTAAAATTTGACTTTTTCAAAAATTATATGTAAAAAATTCAAAAAACCCATTTTTGGGGTACAAAACCCCCCCAAAATACCCCCTCGGATAGGTCGATCTGTCTGGTTTTCGAACTTAAAGTCATAAATGCTGCTTTACATGTTTATACCAAATTTCGTCAAAATCGGATCATTTTTACGAGAGTTATCGTGCTCACGGACACATATATATATATATATATATATACAGTATCAAACGAATGGTGTTTTTGGGGTCTGGGGACCTCAAAACGAAAAGTTATCATGGTCCCGGGCCTAGGTCTTACCATGCCGACTACGGTAATAGCTTCTTCCCTATAGGGGAAATTCGCTAAAAAATAAAAATTCAAACCAATAATAAACTTTCATGATTATAACTTAAGAAATAACAGGCATGTTAAAAAAATAGGCCTAAATTAAAGATTTTTGAGAAGAATAATAATTTTATTGGCACTAATTTTTTATTAAATTTGCCTAATAATATATTAAATGAAATTAACTTTAATGTTTAGTAAAAAAACTCAAAAGGAGTGTCTGCTCACGATATCCCTTTATTCCCTTGAGGAATTTTGGAATTTAATAAATGTACCACAAATTATTTTTATCAACTTTAACTATAAGTATTTAACATTAATTGTTACTCATTATGACAGTAAAATTATTTAGTGATAAGGCACTTGCGTATATATTCTTGACACTTTTCAATGTGTTGTGAATACTGTTCCAAGAATAAAGAGGATTTGACTTGATTAACTTCTTCCTGGTTTTGAAAGAGCTGGAAGAATCTCAATTTAGCATCAGACCATGAGGGTTCTTATGAAATATATGTATCATGGTTACAGTACAATTTTAAATGTTGGTAATGATTTACCCACAACTATGATCACAAGAAAAAACCTACCAGGAGATAAAACCATCTTCTCCATTGAGGCTGTTATTTTTTCCAAAAGGTCTCCTTTCTTTTTTAAGATTTCCTTGTACTCGTTACTCTCCCTCGAGTTGTAAGACTTAGATCTCCTAGGATTTCCTCGTTTAGAAATGTGATCCAGTTCTGTCTCAAAAGCAGACACTTTTTCGAATAAATCATGTAAATCTTTCATCATGGCTGCAAACACATCTTCCAAAGAAAACCCATCCGACAATCCTCGAGGTGACGCAAAGTTCATCGAGTCATGGTATGCATTTACTTCAGACATGGCAGACTGGCTCGCAACCTCGCAGGTCATCTGTGGAACATACTTTCAAGTGATTGGCAAGCATGTTACCTATTTGACTAAATTTGATAGCCTAATCTTATTTCAAAACAAACACTAGGGTAGGTGCTGAATCATCTGTCTTAATATGTCTGAGTAAACATCAATTTAAAGTTCACAGCTTCCTAAATTTATAAAAATGCTAAATTTTACTGTATATCAAATTCTAATAAATATTTACTATTTTTCAAATGGCCTTTTAATCCCAATAGTTATAAATTCTATAATTCCATAACATTTCAGACATATAACTCATGTACCGGTAGGCTACAAACAAAACAAAAACAAATGCTAAAACTTGTATGTAATTCAAACAGTTTAAGAATTAAATGGTAACTGGTACTTATTCATTATATCGACCACCAACTTCTACGAGAACTTTCTAGTGGAAAAATTAAACCAACTATATTGAACAAAAGTAGGGTCATTTTCTTATTTAGCCTTCAACTTCCAAGAATTTTAAATGACTCATAACATTTCTGAGACTCCCAAAAGACAGCAACATCGTCGAGGAGGGCTTTAAATGGATTTCCGCCATCAGCTCCCAATCTCGATTGCCACATGTGTTCTACGAGGTAAGAATCTCAATGAAGGCGACTTGTACCATTGTGTTTCTTATTGCGCTATTCAGCGGAGCCCCATATACGCATAAACGGGAAGAGAAGTTATTCATTCATTCATTCAGAGATGGACTAACCGAGATACTGTCCCCCACGCCGCCCGATGAATGACTTTTCAACTGACCGTGACCAATGTATACATAACCCTATAAGTAGGGACACCCCAAGCTATTTTATTTTAGTTTTGCCCCCCAAGTTTAGAGGAGAATATAGCGCTGACTGTCCCTGCTAATTCAACTTGGCCCTGTCGTGCACGCTACAGTATACCTTAAAAATGTCAAAATGAGTTTTTTTTTTGTAAAAAACTAGTAAATAACAGATTACTGTCAATATATTTCAGCAGCTGTTAGAATTTTAACAATTAACTTTACTTAAATCTGGTCCGAATGTAATCAAATATGCGATTGTGACTCTATCTATGATTGGAGGCCGAATTATCACTAGAAATTGTTTTTCCATAAGCGTGTCCCTGTCCCTACTTATTTGGTTATGTATACATTGCCTTGACTGATTGAGGGAGGGGAGGGGTCTCACGAAACGACAAATGATACATTCTGAAGACAAAAGAGTACTCTACACAATTACAGTAACCTCACATATCATAACTGCTATAGCGTGCTGATACAGGTGGTGTTCGGTATAATGCATAAGTACCTGGTAGGTTATCACAAATTATTTTTGAGCTATGAACAAAATTATCTTTGGCAAAACATAATACTTCAGCTATTCTCATTTTATTAAAATTTTAACTCTATTTGTAAACTACCATAACTTTAGCTATCATTATGGTGCTAAGAGAAAACCTTAGGTCTTCCCAACATTAACACACTGAACATAAATGTAAACATGTAGCAATAAAACAATTAAAAGAGTTGTACTCATCAGTATAAATAAAATAAGCCCTGGTTAATTGTATTGATCCCTCTCAAATCTTGTTAGCCTACCAATTGTATTCATGTGTAAATGTTATAGGTAGTCTATAATATTATATCTGTCATAATTAACTTGCCATTTAACTTAACAGTCAAATTGATTTGTTTTTTAAGCTACCAGTTATTTGTTTGTTTATGAATTAGTTTTACTACCCATTTGTTTATACTTAATTAATAGGCCTATTTTGTATTTTTTCAAACGCTAGATAATAATATATCCTATCTACTAATACATGGTAAAAACACTAAGATCTCAGGGACTACTGAACTGATTTACAAGATTTATGTACCAAATTAAAGGGGATAAGTTAATGCATAGGTTTACTCAGAATTTATGTTCATTCTTAGGCCTATGCCCTTCAAAAGTTGCAATGTTAATTTTATAGAAGAACTGTAAACAAATAATTGAAGTTGAGCATTTGAAGGTTGTTGAAGGATGGATTTGCTAGTTCCCTTTAAAATACATGTAACAAGATTCAAGATTCAAGATTTTATTGATCATTAGACATACATTGATGCAATATATTTCGTCCACTTATCACAAACTAAAACACTTACTACATTATCTGATTACAGTTTAATCATTCTTAAAATGTACTATACCTATGAAATAACAATATAACACAAGATAAAGTCAGACAAAATAAACATGCGCAGTAAGAGAGAAATAATAAATAATAATTAATAAATAGGAATACAATTTATGACATTCATTAATAAATAGGTTGATTATAGACATATAGTGACCACATTAATAAATAAATAAATAAAGCTATTACATTTACATTTCCTTTAATCTGCTTTCAGCCGTCAAAAATTCTGTTGAACTTAGAATCTTCCGTTTTTAGATAATCATCAATCTTATAGAATATTTGTTCTTTTAACCATTTATTCAGGCATATTTTAAATCTATTAATACTAACAGTGTATGCTGATTGTGGCAATTTATTAAATAGTCTTATTTTCATGCAAAATGTGCTATTGTTTGATTTTGAAAGACGAACTGTGTTTATATCTAAGGTATGTTTTTTCCTGGTGTTATAGTTATGAATATACGATCTAATTCTATAGTCTAGCAGATTCTCCTTGACATTTACCAAACAGAAATAAATATACAGGCAAGGAAATGTCATTATATTCAGTTCTTTAAAAACAGGGAAACAAGATTCACAGTTATTTAAACCCTTTATTATTCTTAAAGCATACTTTTGCCACTTGAAAATTTGGTCAGCATTCATACTGTTTCCCCATAACGTTACCCCATATACCATCTGGGAATGAAAAAATGCATAATATGCATTAATTAACATATCATCACTAACACTAAGTTTAAGTTTTCTCAACAAGTAAGTAATTCTAGATAACTTTGTACACAGATTCTCTATATGCACATCCCATTTTAACACGTTGGCTGCTGGCGCCGACTTTAGTCGGCGTCACTAGCGCTGCCAAGTGGCGCGCGCCGACTATAGTCGGCGCCAGACAAACTGAAATACATTGGGTCGGTGTGAGCTTAGCCGCGGACGGAGGAGGTTGTTTCTGCGTGCGCCACCTGTTTACGTCTCAATCTTTGCCGTGTTGGTGGCGTTGCCGGATTCCGCGATTATTTAATTTTTTTTCGTGATTGCGTAATAGTACATTACTATGGATTCTTAGGTGGTTCATATTGAACAATAATGGCTAGTACGTCTGTCGTGTACTATTATTATATACTATTATTATGATCGGATGTCGTGTACTTTTGTCCAGCTTGTCCTGGTGAACCAGGCCTATGCCCTATTCGCTGCTTCGACAAGTTTCACGACTCCCTGTAAAGTTGAAACAGAGACTCTGTAAATATTTAGTAGTAGTGATTGAAAAAGTGAAAAAAAGGTTTACATTGCTAGGATATAATCATAAACTGACTAATAAGTAAAAATATTGTGACTGTGTGTGGTTTGGTTGGACTGTGCTGCAATATCATTGAAGCGTCGCACCCAGGTGGCGTATGCCGACAAAAAGCGGCGGAAGCGATGACGTCACGGGACGACCGGAAATGACGATTTTTTTATGACAGCGACCCCGAACAAGACTAACAACAGCATTTGGAAAGTGATTTTGACATAAAATAGTTTTAGCCACAGGTGATGGTATATACTTATTTTTCAGCATTCAACGTGTTAAGCTTCTGTCTAAGTGTAGGCCAAGAAGTTTAATCGATTCTATTTCAACTGGTTCAGTTAAGGAGAAAATAATAGATTCTGTCTTTTTTTATTTATACTTAACTGATTAATTTTAAACCAACTTTCCGCACAATTCAATGCTACACTTTGATCTATTTGTAATTTAACAGTTTCTTTACCAGACTGGACCAAGGTTGTATCATCCGCATACAATACTGTTCTGCATGGTATATTACTCGGAAAATCATTAATGGCAATTAAAAACAAAAAAGGGCCCAAAACTGATCCTTGAGGAACACCAGATTTGATTAACTGAAAAATAGAACTGTCATTATTTTGGACTAACTTCTGTTTCCTGTTACACACATAGGATGTCAGTAAACTAATTTCCTTGCCCTCCAAACCATAACATTGAAGTTTTTTTAGCAATATCGTATGCGAAACACAATCAAATGCCTTTGTCAGATCAATTAGTGTAGCACATGTTACCTCTTTGCCTTCAAAACCATTTAAAATGTAGCTAACAATATTTTCAACAGCCTTAATTGTACTTAATCCAGGAATAAAGCCATATTGTTCAGTACATAGTAACCTATTATCCACAAAGAAATTATATAATTGATCTTTTATACGTGCTTCAAAAATCTTACTTACTACCGGAATTAGAGATACTGGCCTATAGCTTGATGGATCAGACTTATTACCTTTTTTATAGATTGGGATTACTTTTGTAAATTTAAGCACTTGGGGAAAAACACCCTCAGCTAGAGCCCTATTAAACAAACATACCAAAGGTTTAATTATTATATCAATAATTTCTTTGATTAACCTGTTCGACAGCCCATACAGATCCTCACTACTAGAAGTACTCAAACCACTTACAATATTTTTAACTTGTTGTTCTGTTATTGTATTCCAGTTTAATATTTTTCTTTGTGCATTTACGATGCTTTTATTTAAGAGTCTATGGACATAATTCAGTGCTCCTAATTCATCAACAGGTGAATTTGTATTGATTTCCGCTGGTGCATTAATGAAATAGTTATTAAAATCATCTGACTTAACCCATGTCAGATGAATAAAACATCGTTGCCATGTTCTATAATATTGTTCAGAAACTGTAAACTGGCTTAAGCCGTTGAGAGAAAATAAAATCAAAATAATAAAGATTAAACTGAAAAGATAACAATCCATAACGTTATACTGAAGTTCAACTATCGGTTATATAATATACATTAAATACTGACTCTAACATGGTCAATAACAAGCAAAGGCAATCTTTTGCTATTAAAGATAGACTTGTTCCCCAACCACAGGTAGTTTTGCCCATTTGGGGATCAATTTCAGTTTGTATTTAATTACACCATGTGTTTAATGACACTATGCTGAATAGCACAGTGGTTAGCGTGCTCACTTCATAATCTGAAGTTCGCCAGATCGATCCTCAGCAAAATCCTGAGAAAATATTGTGTAGGTTGGATCCTGGTGCCATTGGTCATTGGGCTATTAATTAATGATCCTGGCTAAAGAATCAGTTGGTCTCAGTCAGTAACAAGGATAAATATCAAATCAAACCAAGTTTATTTGCAATAGACATATAAAGTATTGACAATGTCTTGGGATATAATGACTCACAGAGCCAATAGTTAAACTTAAAAATAAAATAGTAAAACTTAATAAAAAAACTTAGCCTACTTTACAAGGCACTACAAGATATTACTAGAATAAGCAACACTGTTTTGACAAAAAAAACAGTCAGTCTGTTAACATAAATAAACAGGCCTAAAGAAATGTGAGATACACCAGGTAAGCTAGAAACATAAATTCAATGATTATACTGATATAACAACACAATATTTATAATATTAAGGATATAAACTAACGGTAGTAGGCTAACAAATATATAAACTAAAAAATACCTCCGCTGCAGCAAACCTGCATACTCAGTGAATTTCAACTGGTACTTCACCACATCATGAAGCCACTTATATACTTTCATCAAAGCATATTCATAAATAAGCGAGATATGACATTTGATTTATTCTCCATAAGAAAAACATTAGGACTGAGTATGCAGGTTTGCTGCATCAAGGTACACAAAAAAAACAGGTTTTTATTTAAATACCAATGGATTAACCCTAGATAAAGCAACATTACAAGTTATGCCAATTTATATTAATAAACAAGCAAGATATCACATGTTTCTTTTTCTCTATAAGAATAACATTATAGCTGCAGAGTACGCAGGTTTGCTGCCATGGAGACCACAAAAAATGGGTTTTGTATGCAAAAATCAGTAACCCACAACCATATAAAGCCACATACCAAGTTTCATTAATATATGTTCATTAATAAGCGAGATATAAGATATACTTATTCTCCATAAGATTAACATTGGACAACGTACTGTGTTCAACACTTTAAATATCTCAGTAACCAATTGACGTGAAGCGATGATCAAAATACCAATTTGTTTGTTTTTTAAGCTGAATTTAATGGTGTAAACAAAAATTTAGGTTTAAAAATAATTATATGTAAAAAGTTCAAAAAACACATTTTTTGGATACAACACCCCCCTTAAGATAGAGCGACCAGTCTGGTTCTCGAACTCATGAAAATAGATCCTGCCTTACACGTTTATGCCAAATTTCATCAAGATCGGTCCATTTTTACGAAATTCATCGTGCCTACGGACACATATCTATAAATAAAAGAACAACTTTTGACCCTACAAAAACCGCACATACAAAGAAACAATCCCGATTTTTCTGAAAGTTTCATCCCAGCAGTTCAGAATTTAACGAAGATTGAATTTAATGCAGAAGAACATGAACTATTAGGTAAATCAATAAAATATAATATTAACCTAGGTTACTTACCAACAACTTTATAAGATGAATTACTTGACCTTGAGACTGCGATAAGAGATGAAAATAAAGATACTCAAGAGGCAATCAGAAACAATCTAGTCCATGAAATAAATAAAACTGGTACAAATTTCAAGAAAAAGAACATCATTATAAAATCTAAACAAGAAATGAATCTAATTAAATCAGTATCAAATACACTGAATGAAAACAATGCTATTGTGACAAAAGCAGATAAAAGTAACTCATCAGTTGTAATGAAAAAAGATGAATATAATGACAAAATCACAACATTTATAGCAAATAACTCGTTTAAAAAATAAAATAAAGATCCAACCTCTGATTTCAATAAACAAATAAATAATACAATTTCAAAATGTAAATCTCTCCCTCTTAAAGTAAGAAACCAACTAAAGGCGATTAAACAATCGGCTCTAAAGTTAAGAGGTCAGCCAAAAACACATAAGATAGATATTCGCATGAGACCGATTGTAAATTTCCAAAGCGCACCAACCTGCAAATTATGTAAATATTTGAATAACAAAATAAAGAATAGTATAGTCTATGAAAATTAATTTAATGTAAACAATACTTATGAACTAATAGATAAGATCAAAGATGTAGAGATACCAATAAAAATGCAATATTTATCTCGTTCGATGTAACAAATCTGTATTCAAACATCCCCGTTTCCCAAACACTCTCTATACTCAAAGAAGATTTAATTAAAAGCAACTGATTATCATGTAATGAGATCAATGATATAATGAAATTGACTAAGATAACTGCAAATCTAAATTACTTTGAAAATGACTCACAATTTGTTCAACAAAGAGATGGTTTAGTAATGGGGTCTCCCTTACCTGGATTATTAGCAAACAAACCTATATATGCAATACTTAGAGATAACAAAAATAATGGATAGTTGTAATCCTTTAAGAAATAAAATCGTATACTGGCATCGTTACGTTGACGACATACTAGGCCTTTTAGAAGGAGATGAAAAAACCTACAATTAACGTCTGACATATTTAAACTCGATTTCCAACAACATAAAAATTACAATGGAAATTCAGAAATTGAATATAAACTTTTTGGACCTAACCATCTCTAATATAAATAATAAGCATTCATTCAAAATTTATAGGAAACAGACCCAAACATCACTTATAATACCAGCCAATTCAAATCATCCTGGATCCATAAGGGTGTTGACCTTTCATTCAATGATCACCAGATTACTTAACATTCCAATAACAGAAGAAAATTATAACGAAGAGAAAAACATATTGAAATACTTAGCAAAAATCAATGGTTATAAATCAGACCTAATCGGAAAAAGAAATTATAAAAAAGAAAAAGAAAAACGATGAATCTAAAACTGAGTTTATGTGTGTACCTTATAGTTCCACAATAAACAAAGCAATCAGGAAAACATTTGATCCCTCAAAATATAAATTAAGTTACAAAACAAGAAATAACTCATTCCATCTAATCAACCAATTCACCAGCAAAAGAAATCTTCAAAAGAATTAATTTGAAAAATCAGGTTGTAAACTGACTACCTTCTTAAATGACCACTCAAAATACAATAATAACAAAACTAGTTTATTCGGTATAATTTACACTGTGTATCATTGGAAAATCTAAGGGTTTTACAAATATATTTACAAACATGGGGTGGGTCCTAATCTTATTTCTATTAATATATAATAATAATGTCCTCAGCTACAGTCGGTATTGCAAATTTGACAGATAATCCCAGGGAATGAGGTTCGTGCCGGGATTTCTCTCTCTCTCACAAATCCTTGTAAATAATTATATAAAAATCTCTTTTAATTAAAATTTTGATCATGGCCTTTGATGGTAAGTTAATAAAAGGTTATAATAGGATTGATTGGATTAGGATGGATAACAATTTTGTGTATGAGCACATGTTGGCCTAAACTCCATTAAATGTTCAAAGTCTTTATGATATTAATCAACTCTTAGGTTTTCGAAATAAAGTTCAATTTTTTAGAAATGTCTTATCAGTTGCTGGAGCTACTCAGTCCACCCCGTGAACTGAAGGTGGCTTAGTCCTTGAAGATCAAAAATGGGCTAGGTAAAAATTGGATGCATATTACCAAATTGAATTTCTTCTCTAGGTCCTATCTCTTCTTGGCCTGTTAATAAAAGGGGTATAATTCGATAGTCCCAGATCTTCTCCTATTCCTAATTAGACTTTTAGTGTCTAATTTACTGTTTTAAAGGGATTTATTTTGAATTTGGGAATGAGACCCATAGAAAAGCATCTAGTCACTCAGGCTTCATAATTGGTAAGACCTCACAAAAACATCTTCTTCATCATCTCACATGTGGTCCAGGGTAACAATGTATTTCATGTTTTTCTAGATAATGTAGTCACTAATGGCACTTTTCACTACACAGATTTATGGTACTGTATAAAATTATAGTTACTCAAAATTTGAGATTTGAGATTTTATATATATTAAGTTTATTTTAGCTTGTTTTTGAAATAACATACATTATTAAATATCTCAGATAGGCTGTTATTCTTACTTAATATGTATATATAGGCTACTCCAATATTTTAACTAGGCTATTGGGGTACTTGAAATCTGTTTGATCTATATATTTATATAGGCCTATTGGACAATGGTGTGACAACTTGACTACATGGGGTGTGAAATGGATATTACTTATGAGTGTTGTGATGGTGGCTATATTTATTGTTTTATTTACATACATATTTATAAACAAATTTATGGAATGTTGCAAGGTATTTATAAGATAACTTGTAGCGATTGTAGCAGTTCTTATTTCGGCCAAACAGGGAGGAGTTTCAAATCCAGATACAATGAACACATACAGACCATACGATCTAACAACATGATGTCACAAAAATCGTCATTTGCAGAACATATTTTGCAAACAGATCATACCTATAAAAATATTAATGAGAACCTACAAATTTTGGAATACAAAAAGAAATGACAAAAAATGAATACCAAAGATGAACTACATATTTATACGAACCTCTTCCAAAATGACAAACAAAATATACTCAACGCAGTGCAAACTAATGCGCAAAACCCATTATTTGACAAAATTAATGAAATCAGAAAATCAAAGAAACAACTTCACCAATGGTTATAAGCCAATAAAAAGATAACATATGATAGTTACCTATTTTAATTCCATCTGACTGTCTTTGTTTAATTAAATATATTAGGTAAATGTACTTACACGGTGAAGATGACTTGAAAGTCGAAACACGTGTCGTGTAGGATAAAAATTACAAAATGGTACTCAAGGTTTATTCCTTTATTTCTTACCTATTAATATTATATTAGTAGCCCTAATTTGTGAATCAAACATATGTATATATACATATACCGGTATATGAAATTGAACGAGTGGAGTTTTTGGCATCTGGGGCCTCAAAACGAAAAGTTATCATGGGGGCCTAGGTCTTACCATGCCGACTACGGTAATAGCTTCTTCCCTATAAGGGAAATTC
The DNA here is from genome assembly GCA_963675035.1 of Allygus modestus. Taxonomy (NCBI): domain Eukaryota; kingdom Metazoa; phylum Arthropoda; class Insecta; order Hemiptera; family Cicadellidae; genus Allygus; species Allygus modestus. Next base: position 100,359,616 of record OY776116.1, read on the forward strand.
GTTAAAAATGAAACATGGTCAATAAAATATGTATAATACTACCGGTACATAACCCTATATAAACTATTAACATGTCAAAAAAATAAAACTCTGATAGATTTAACAACAGTTTCAGATATGAGCAATTAAAATTATAAATTGAAATTCAATATACCATTAAAGTTTAGAAATTCATATACCTAGAAAATAGAAAGGAAATCTCAAATACCCCCGTCGCAGCAAACCTGCATACTCAGCGAATATCCAATGGAGATATAAATGTCTTAAATACTACATAAAGCCACTTACCAAGTTTCATAAAAATATATTCACAAATAAGCGATATGTACAATTTTAATTATTCTCCATAAGAATAACATTGGGGCTGAGTACACAGGTTTGCTGCAATAAGGAACACAAAAAATGGGTTTTTATGCTAATATCAATATAACTCAACTAGGTGAAGTCGTATACCAGTTTTTATTCATTTATATTCATAATTAAGGGAGACAGAGCATTTAATTATTCTCCATAAGAATAACATGGGGGCTGAGTACGCAGGTTTGCTGCTACGGGAGAATTTGGCAAAAAAAATTTTTTGAGGCAATATCAATAGACCACAACGACATGAAGCTGTATACCAAGTTTCGTCAGTATACGTTCATAAATAAGCGAGATATAAAAATTTTCTTTTCCTCATAAGAATAACATTAGACAACGTACTGTGTTTAGCACTTTCAATATCTCGGTAACCAATTGACGTAGAGGAATGATCAAAATACCAAATTGTGTGTTTTTTTAAGCTGAACCGAATGGTGAAAACTAAAATTTGACTATTTCAAAAATTATATGTAAAAAATTCAAAAACCCATAGCAGGCTCCCGTAGCAGCAAACCTGCGTACCCAGCCCCCATGTTATTCTTATGGAGAATAATTAAATGCTGTGTCTTCCTTTATTATGAACAATAAACGGTATCAGGAAACTGACACATACTTTCTCCCTTTTAGCCCAACTTTAATAAATAAAATACTTTTTATTTACTAAATATAGAATACAAAGCACGGTTTAATGTACAGAAAATCTTGTAAACAAGTCGTTTTCAAAAATATCCGCCCAAATCCCTGTTTAGGAGGCACTTCAGAATCCATCGCTACACAAGTGGTTTTAAGAGGGGAAATGCCCCCTATTCCCCCCTTCAGGTTATTAAGGGGCAACATATTTTGAATTTCCTCTATTGGTCAATGCTAACTTGTTAAGCATATCAAGTTTGAACGAAATGGATCAATAAATAAGAAAGAAATAGTAATTTTTGTATTCCCCATAAGAATAACATGGGACAACGTACTACGTTTACCGTAAAATGAAAATTTAAATTTTCTCTGCAACCAGTAATCATAGAATAGTAATTCAAGATACTAAATTATTTAGATTTTTGAGCTCTTTTCAATGGTGAATAGTTGAATTTTTTACATTTATGCTTTTTTAATGAAAAATCAAAAAAACTTAATTTTTGATATTTTAAGTCTTGTAATTTCTGAACCCGTATTTTTACAGAAATGCGGGTGGTGTAATTTTGTTGGAAAACTAAAGTTCTACAAACGACTAAAGTTTAATCAAAATCGTTAGAGCCGTTTTTGATAAATCTTGATTTTTCATGTTTTTTGGCAGTTTTTGGGGGATAATTATCCTTAAAAATTTAAAATTCCAAAAAATGAAAAAAAAAATGCCTGGAGATATCGTGGACCACCAGTACCTACATACCAAATTTCATAAAAATCAGACCATTGGTTAGGGCTCTAGCTCTGTACACATCCATACAGACAGACAGACAGACATCACGTAAAAACCACTTTTTTGGGTTCAGGGAGCACCAAAACAAATATTTCCACTAACAACTCAAATTCAAAAATTTTAAACAAAAAACAATACTTTCTCCATATAAGGGGAGAAAGTAAAAATGAATAAAAACTGGTATACGACTTCACCTAGTTGAGTTATATTGATAAGAGGATAAAACACCATTTTTTACGTTCCTTGTTGCAGCAAACCTGCGTACTCAGCCCCAATGTTAATTCTTATAAAGAATAATTAAAATTGTATATATCGCTTATTTGTGAATTTTTTTTATGAAACTTGGTAAATGGCTTTATATAGTATTATGACATTTATATCTCCATTGGAAATTCGCTGAGTATGCAGGTTTGCTGCAACGGTGGTATTATTTTTATTCCTTGTTTTGTATGAGTGTGACTTTGCTTTTCGAAACTGAGAATTTTTTAAGGTATATACAGTTGCATCATAAATATAAAGATTAACGACAGTCTGGATCTCTAATTTAACAAACAGAGGCTTACAATGGTCTCTAAATCCAGCTTTAAAATTACTCTAATAGCTTTTTCCTGCAGGAGCAGGACTTCTTTTATCTTACTACAATTTCCCCAGAAAATTAGGCCATACCTCAGAATCGATTGGTAATAGGCAAAATAAAAGGAACGGAAATAATTATCTGGGATAGGCCTATATGAAATGAGACGCCTTGACAAAAAAAACAATTCTTGACAGTCTAGCTGTGATGTAATCAATGTGAGGTCTGTTAAGTGTTTGTCGAAGAACAGCCCTAAAAATTTTACATTATTGGCGAATTGATTAGGCTATTTGAAATGTCAGTGTTACTACTATTGACAGATTTTAAGGTGAAATTTTGAGTTTTTAAATAATTTAATAAAAATCCATTTGCTTTAAACCACTTAGATGTACCGGTAGTACTCATTGTGTTTAAATAAGATATTTGAAGTTCATTAAAGTCATCATTTATTATGAGAAAAGTTGTGTCGTCTGAATACAGAAGTGAGAGCGAAGAATCAATTTGAAAAGGCATATCATTAATACAAATCAATAATAGAAATGGTCCTAAAACCAAACCTTGAGGGACTCCATACTCAACTAATAATTCTTCAGACATATAACCATCTAGGACAACCAGTTACCTGCGATTACTGAGCTATGATTTAAAAAAATTTAAAGATGTACGTGTTACCCCTTAATTCTCTAATTTCATCAGGGCATCCTCATGGCTGACATAATCAAATGCCCTTCTCAGGTCACACAACGTGGCCCAAGCAAAGGAATTGTCCTCCAGAGCCAAGAGAATCTATGTAACATTTGTCCATTGCCTCAAATGTGGATTTGACTCTCGGAAAACCATATTGTGACATATTCAAAACATTAGTTACACATACTAACTTTCAGTGATCGTTTGGTCCACTGTAGGTCAATTTTCACCAGGCTAGGCTTCTTGACCATCTACAACCAGTATATCCTGACATAGGTACCTAATGCACATTAAGGTCAACATTGATGACCTGACCCCCAGAGGCGTAACCATGACCACCAAACGAGGCAACGAGATCTCTTGGATTTCCTCATAGAAAGGTTGACTAGGACCCAGAAATCTTAAGCAGTCATGGCAATGAAGTACTTTAATAGGCTCCCTCCATCTTTGAAGACTCTTGACAAAAACAAATTCGAGAACAAGCTAAGGGTTTTCTTTTGAAGGTTTATTTCAAAAGAAAACCCTATTACTCGCCAGATGAGTACATGCAAGATTCATTGTCGGGCCTCCTCACCACCTTAAGCCTATCCACAGCCAAGTTTTAGTATTATCGTCTTGTTTTAGTGTATTTAATTTAAATATGTTTTGTAGGTGACAACTATCTTTTGAAAATTGACGCTATCAATCCCCATTGGGGTAAAAGATGAAGAATATGGTAATGGTAACTGTAACATAAATTCCTAGGCCTATCATTAATCTTACATTTGTTTGATTTTCCCTGTAGTAGGACATGATGCAGAACTCCCAAATCCAATAATCTTTAACAGTGCGAAGTTTAAAAATGTTCAAAATCTCGCTGCAGGCAGTGGAGAATGTCTCGCATCTCAATCTGTCAATCTCCCATCCAAATAAATCCTAAACGTTCAAAATATTCTAAGGACAAAAGTAACTTTTGATTTTTGGTTAGTTTTGAGTTTTGGCGGCATCGTTATGAGAAACATTCACTAAACTATACATAGAGTTCAGTCAGCACATGTTCTGAAATAGAGCATTGTATTTAATGCGTTTATTACGAATATGTACTCCATGGTAACATATGTTCACCTTCAACTGATCCCAAGGAGTTCTATTGGTATTACTGGAGGTAACACTGATGAACAAAATTGCGAGCCGTTCTTTCCAAATATTGGCAAGGCAAAGAACTACTCGCCGAAATCAAACGAGTCGGCAATGTGACTCAAACAAATACCTACTCATGATTTTAACATTAATAAACATGTATTTTTTTGTTTGCTCATAATTTATCATATTTCACGACAAGAGTATATGCATAAATCAAACGAAAAATAAATCTGTTCCAACTTTTACCACTTTTATTCCAGTGATTTGCATGAGTAGATTCACTTATGGGATTAAAACAACCAATCAGGGTAGTTCAAAGAACGAAAAATTAGCCTCACCAGTGTACCAACCTGACAAAATCACCGGCTCGCTTTTTCGACAAAAATAGTTTATAACCTTCAGTTATACAATAAACCTTCCTGGCTATTCCCGTTCCGTCAATTGTCGTCGAATGCCTAATCAATGCAAGTCCGAACTAGAACTACTATAGATATATAACTATACTAGTGACTTGAAGGGGACTGGACCGCTTTCCCTTAAAAGCGTTTGTAATGTACCCTTAACGAAAATGCCACTGTCGTTGAAATACCAACAAAAGAAAAAAGGAGCCCAGAGAGGTTTATTGTATAACTGGAGGTAACACTGATGAACAAAACTGCAAGCCGTTCTTTCCAAATTTTGGTGAGGCAAAGAACTACACGCTGAAATCGAACGAGTCGACAAAGTGATTCAAACAAGTACCAATTCATGATTTGAAACTCAGTAAACTTGTATTTGTTTATTTCCTCATAATTAATCATGTTTCACGAAAAGATTAGATACATAAATCAAACGAAAAAATGAATTTTCTCCAACTGTTATTACTTTTATTCCAGTGATTTGCATGAGTAGATTCACTTATAGGAATTAAACAGCCAATCAGGATAGTTCAAAGAACGATAAATTTGCCTCACCAGTGTACCAACCTGACAAAATCACGGCTCGCTTTTTTGACCAAAATCGTTAAGCAGTGTACAAATATATCTCTAGTTATACAATATATCTCCCTGCTATAGCCCAATACTCTGCCTCGACTGATAAAACAATATAAGTAGGAACATATGGCAGTTCACAAACAAAATAGACAGTTAATCACAAGTGTTAATGCAAACAAAACATAGTTTTAAAATCCCCATGATATTTCAATGGGAATTATTTTATTTCACAACACATTTTCTGTACATGAAAAAAATTCCCCAAACTTTCATGTTCAGACCCTTAAAATGAAACCCCTCCCAGCTTTCTCCGACCTCCAGTTCGCTCACAATTTCATTGTCAAATTTGGGCTTACGGAATTAGATATATAGATGTGTCCGTCCACGTGAGAAATCAGAGAGTGTAACTAAACCAATATGTGGGTGGACCTAAAGGCTGGTGTACAAGTGAGAGTTGATTACTCTCAGACAGTTTGGCACATACTATCAGATGTTACTCGCAGAAGTGTTTACACTGTGGGTGATTTGTTTCGATGCAACAGCTGATCCCATATACACGACAAGAGTCAACTTGTAAGGTGAAGGCGACTCTCGGAGAGTTCCTGCCACTCTTGGACATTGTCGGAGAGCTGACTCTCGGCCCGTCGATCTATTTAAGGTTTTCTACTTAACAGGAAGAGACCTCGTAAAAACAGCTGGAAGGTTACGTGATCACCAATCCAATCTGCAGTGTTGATGGAAACACGATATTTATCGTACGAGTACCATATTTTCCTCATCAGTGTAATTAGAATTAACATTGTTTAACTGCTTACATTCTATGATAAACTGTTATTTTATGAAACTAATATATTGTTTTGATTTATTTGTATTATTAGATTAATGGATTAAGGGTTTAAATTTTCTTTCTGCATGTCCAGTGACAATTTCAAAATAGCTGTACCATTATTATACCCTTAAGGTTGGCAAAACTTTATGGTATGTTGTTGATTTATGAATCAGCTGGACGCCCCCGTAAGACATCTTTGCTGCGAACATTACTCTTATATAAATAAGCAAACTTGGTCTGAAAGCTCTACGAACCTTGGTGTGTACCGGCCATTTCATACCGGCGTAACGTTACATTATGTGACAGGACATGACACACTTCTTAAAATATCACTCGCCGTTGTTTCAAATAATGGGACTATTTACACCACCGAAAACACGTAACACGTAGTCTGCGAACTAAACCAACTAATCACAGAGGATCGCTCGGGGAGCGATCTTTTAGAAACGTACGCGGTGTCGGTGGCCTCGCGCATGCGCACAGAGCCACTTGTTCTCCAGTCCCATGTGCTCCGGGGCTGTTTTCGACATATACTATTTCTATTATTGTTAGTTTGATTGGTTATTATAAGCATGGACCAGTTTATTGATGAGGTACGTGCCCGACTAATGTTGTAAAATAGTAATTTGGAGAGTTGTGGTGACACAAATTGTATTTGCCTGGGAAGAAATTAGGGGTGGTCGTATTGGGTCGGCACAGCTTTGGGCCGGCACTTTATTGAGTAAAACCTTGCTAGCTAGTGAAATCACACACCATGCTACACGTGAATCGTCATTGGCTACCGTATATTTCATTGTTATTTTATCCAAACTGACAAGGTGCAAAAACACTGCTGACAGTACGACTGCCAACTTCGCAGATTGAAATATGAAGAAAGTCTTAGACAATTCGTAGGTAAACAAATAAGACGTACTTTCAATGTACGTGGTTTAAAAGACCTGATAACACGCAGCATACCACGGATAAGGGGATAAGATTTATATTCCTTAGGCCTACTCTGCTCACTTACAATCATAGACTAACTACAGTATACACTATAGTAACTACTATAGTTAGTCTATGCTTACAATATATAATAAATAATATTCAATTTAAGTGAATATACTAATCTAGTGCATATGTAACAACTTAATTAAAATTGGCAGACAGATTAAGCCCGAATAATCCGAAAATTGATTCTGAGATATTTCAGTTTTCCGTTTTAACGATATTGGTAGACCTGATGCTCAGCGCTGTCACCATATGAAAGAAGACGCCTCGATCGCAAGGTGCCTGTAACGAGCCCCCACTGATTGCTCGAACCGTTTTGGCGCCGGCTGGAGACTACTGCCGACCGAACGCCATACCGGCCGGATGGCGCGCCCCCGAAATATATGGTGTATATACTCAAAAAAGACAATCAGTTTATATAATTTCATTATTGTTTTCCTTGACTACTTTGTTGTTTAGACAAAACAAAATAATTCCTATTAAATTTCTGATATGAGGTATGGTAAATGATATTCTAAATGAATGTAACAATTTTTAATGTCGGTCTACATAATCCTATACATAAAGCACAAAATTAAAAATGTTCCGGAATTACGTGTGAGACTTCCACTGGACCGATGTACACGCGGGTGGTGTAAAATGATAGAAAATAACCCCTATTTGCAGATTTTACCTTAAATGTTGGTATCTGGTCGATATATAACTATCTCCAGAAAAAATTGAGATTAAAAGTTTTCTTATGGTGATTTAACATGGGGTAAAAAATTCAACTTTGCACCTCGTTGATTAGTTCATTTGAGGTTTCCTCTGAACCGTTTTCCAAGCCGTTTAAATGAAATATCAATCTCTCTATATTTGCACAATCTACTTACATTTTTGAAATAATTTAATTCATAACATAAAAAAATAACTTTTTTAAAACCTACTTTATCACTATTTTAAGCAGTGTTGCCACTCTGATATTAGCGATTTACTCCAACGCCGTACTAAAAATCCCCCATTTTACACCCATCCGGCCATGAAAATCCGGCAAGAATCCGCCATGGCAGGTTTATAAAAAAATCCCCATTTAACCCCAGACATCCTGAAAATCTGCCAAAAATCCCCCAAAGTTGATTAATCTATATTACCTATTTTATCTTCTAGCGTCGTTAATAGTCAAAGTATATTTATTATACTTGACAAAATAAATGTGATTTTCATGCATTATCTGTCATGTTTACAAAAAAAAAACTGTTTTAGCGATTCTATCATCATTAACGCGTCACCAATCGTGTGTGCCTAAACTCTATATGATATACTGTATAAACAACTGATCATAAAATGGTATAAATTGAGTGTGATAAAGTGAAAACTGGCGAAAGCTACTATAATAGAGCTCTCGTCTGGGGTAAAAAAGTAAAGCCTACATGAGGACCACCGTCTTGCCCCTCTGATCCCATGGTAACCAATCAAATCCTCCCTTCACTAGTTATATGTTTGTCAGCTGACTAACACATATAGCTTTTGAAGAGATTATTTGATTGGTTACCTGAGGAAAATTGTGGTCAACTTGCAAAGACTTCACTTTTTCGTCCCATACGAGAGCTCTAAATAGATTCACCTCCTTGGATAACACCTAACAATGCCAGCAATTTGTGTATTATTGTGCTAATTTTGAAACTACTGTATTGTTTCCATGAACATGATTGTTTAGCTTTTTAGCACGCCCTATTCTTAAAACGACGATTACATAAGACTAAAAAAATGAGTAAATCATACAAACAGCAAACGAACTAACTATTGCATAAACGAACAAAACAAACATACAAGCAATATGTGGAACGCCAGCCCACGACGGTGACGGCGCGACGAACGAAACGGATTGATAACAAATAACTTAGTACATTATAGTGACTTACGGACATAGTGTAATTGAACAAAAATAAGTTTTTAGGATTTCTGGCCAGTACATAATGTTTGATTAGTTTAGTATACATGCCACGAATTAAGGAGATGCCACGTTTAGTGCCCACAGAGCCCAAATCAGGCAGATATAGTTGAAAACACAGCATAAATCACAAATTTATGAAATGCCCCAAAAATATGAAAAGTCCCCATGTCTTTTGATAAAATCCGCCAAGAATCTGCCAAAAAACGTAATCCGTCCAAGACCAAACAAATCCGCCAATTTGGCGTAATTTACGCCAACAACGGCAACACTGAATTTGAAGTTTCCAGCTGATTATTAAAACACGTATATTGTGTATCTAAGAACATACAAAAGGGAATCAGCTGACTTAGAAATTCATAGCATTGATTTTGAATACAAAATAGATATCCCAAGACTGGTTAATTTTTGAAGCCAGGAAAATGAACCAGCTTGTGAATTAAAGGGCTAAATATTCTTATACGAGGTCAAATTTGTTTGATGTACTAATTTGCTAGCAGTAATTTTGTTATTCCCGCTGTCTTTGATAATGTTGACTAACTTTAGTCAAAAATAAAATAACCTATAGAATATATAGTATACTGCAGCAAAATCATTTGTTTTGAAAACAACTATAACAGATTTTTAAGTCTGCATTTAGCACCACATTTTGTCCTCAAGGTGTCGCACCGCTTACCTGAAGCCACGCCGCTTCACACGCGGCTAAATTTTCACGCCGCTTTTGGCACTTTTGCAGACTTTCATAAAAAATGCTGTACAAAATTTAAATGTTGACCTAATGGTGTAAAAGTATACATTTTCTTAAAGGACAGAAAATGGGCAATTTTTTAATATACAATTTGAGGCCTAAATGTATGGTATAACAGTCCGCCCTTGGACAAAATTTATGATACGAGATCGGTAGAATATATGTAGACATCAACAATCGAAAATCCAAGATATACATTTTGTTCTGAATTTAATAAGGAAAAATAAAATATATAATGTTATGGGGTTTGTACAACAAATTTAAATATGTACCTAAAGAAATGGCATTACTAATTGAGAAATCTCCTCTTTGTCCTCCTAAATAACCCTACAGGGTTTGGGCCTAAGTCAATATTCACTATCCACATTATATTCATCAATACCACATAAAGACGCGTTCAATAGATCTCAATAATGTCACTGGATCATAAATGTCATAAATCACTCATAATTTAAGGTTAAAAACAATCCATAACATTGTAACAAAAAGGCAGAGGCTACGTACACGTCCGACGTGAGCCGCTACTGTTCACGTACGCTCCAAATTATGCACCGTACGTTACTTTTCCTGTGATTTTTAAAACAAATTGAGAGCCAGAGAACCTCCTAACCTAACCTAACGTAACCTAACCTATCCTAACCTAACGTAACATAACGTAACGTATCCTAACCCAACCTAACCTAAGCGGTAGCGAAGTGAATTTGCCATTACATTGGACGTGTACGCAGTCACTTCGAAACAAAAATGTAGATGCTACGTACACGTCTGACGTGAGCCGCTACTGTTCACGTCCGTTCCAAATTATGCACCGTACGTTACTTTTCCTGTGATTTAGAATTTATATAGAGAGCCAGTGACACATAACGAAAACTTCGTAACCTAACCTAACCTAAGCGGTAGCGGCTTAGTCTGACGTGTACGTAGTCACTTCGTAACAAAAACAACAACAAAACACAACATCATTAGTAGTGTAAACAAACAAACAAACAGCTGAATACAGAATAATAAAGCTCAGCTGTAAAAGTATCGAAGTGACAGCGTACACGTCCAATGTAAGGGCAAATTCACTTCGCTACCGCTTAGGTTAGGTTGGGTTACGTTACGTTACGTTAGGTTAGGATAGGTTAGGTTACGTTAGATTATGTTAGGAGGTTTTCTGGCTCTTAATTTGTTTTAAAAATCACAGGAAAAGTAACGTACGGTGCATAATTTGGAACGGACGTGAACAGTAGCGGCTCACGTCGGACGTGTACGTAGCCACTGCCTAAAAGTATTAGTTCGCAAAAAGACGAACATTATTAGTTGCTATGAAGCCCAGAAATCCCCTATCACTTTGGTATGCTCGATGGTTCAAAACGACTGATCGTAAGCTAAATATCCGCGCTAAACTGAATGTCTGCAAAGTTGCCTGGAATCAGGCGATTGACACTTGAGCGTCAAAAAAAGTCGCCTGAAATCAGGCGATTGACACTGGGAGGTTAAATGCAGTCCACGCAATATATTCTTGAAAACGAAAATACCACGGTGTTAGACTGTGGCCAGTTGGGAGAGGTGTCAGGATAATAAAACTCATAGTCCACAAGTGGGCGATGAAAGGTCGAACTTTATTGATTAATAAACTTACTTTTTAATTACATTTTGGCAGGAGGCTGAAGGCCTGTTAGGTTACAAACTGAACCAATTAAATCAATAAGACAATATTAGTAATTGACAGGTGAAATGAGTTCCCAAAACAATTCTAGTTACTTGAATTACACTACTGCGGACCCTAAGGAAGCTAACACAGTTTCCAACTTACAGTACAAGACTGAGATGAGCAACATTGTAGTGGCAGAGGGATGACCCGCGGCGCGCGACCTGGTGACTGATGTCTACGGGACTCTATCTCTTCTCGCTCTCGCTCTCTCTCTCTCTCTCGCGCTTCCCCGAAGCTAGGGTTTTATACTCGGCATACCGTCACCGCTTCCTGGCCTAATCCAGCCAATTGGAGAGCTGATTCCGTACCTATTACCAAATATGGTATCATGACGCTGATCAGCCAGCTCCCTCTACCTCCGGGTTCATTGCCAACCATATGGGCGTTACCGGCCCGGAGAACTGACGTCCTGAACTTAATAATAAATTTTGTCTTTACCATAAATAACAATTTCCACGGTCCGCTGACAACCTTCCTAAGGTGGGTTCCAGCTCCTGCCTCTATAATTTAGACTTAAAACCTCCATAATTTAGAATTAAAACTTCTTTTATACTTCATCCGGTTTCCTTTTGAGAACTGGCCCCATGGGCCAAGAAATACGTTTATGCCAACGCCCTCTTCTGGCTTACAACAACGGTTTACTAGAAATACTACCACCTTTAAAGGTGTGTATCAGTGTCAGTGACTGGTGAGCTAGACGGGGAGAAAACTGGAAAACTTAGATCACTGGCTCGCTCACGGACGTCGCTTGCGGTGTGAAGTGGGAATTGGTTACGTCTTGCGTTATGTTACCGGACGTTATGTGACAGATCTCTTTGTGAAAAGGCCTTTAACAACAATAATCAAACATCCAACTTGAAATTCAAATAGAGCAAAAACTCAATATATAAGGCTACATGACGATTAGTCGAGCCTGCGAAAGCAAACAAGAAAGAAAGAAAGAAAAGGCCAAACTATGAACTATGATAAAAATACCGCCTATCTAATTATATTGAGGTTAAAAGTAAATAATTTATCTCAATTCATTGTTTTCACTGTTTTTTGTTCTAAATTTAATCGGTGTTTAATCGGTTAATTTGCAGTGTAAGTTTCAATCGGCCGAAAGATTTAAGCTATTACTTGCCATTATTTCCTCAAGCATAGCTAAGTACTTTGTCATTTTGAATTTGCTGAAAGTTAACCACCACCGGCAGTATGTTAAAGGTAAGTTTTCCGTTCTATTTTCTATTATAACTACCCAATTTAATAAAACAAATATTTTAGATTTAAACAAATGATAGATACCACGTAAACAGTAACCGTCCTTGGTATTTTGCATGTGTAAGGTCCGATTTTGATGAAATTTGGTACAAACTAAGCATCCTCTATAAGTCAATTCTATGCCACTTGCGTGCAGTGCCTGATGACATAGACGCCTGAGAATGTAAAAATGACAGTTTTAAATTTTTAAAACAAGAAACACTTCTCAGCACAAAAATATTCTTAGACAGAATTCCTGCAAGATATATTTTTACGATTGTGTTAAAAACTAGGCTGACTTTCTTGTTTTCTTCCTATAGAAAAATTTAAACGAAGCGCAAGTAGGGTTGATTCTACGTCGTTTTATGTTTATAATAACTGTTGTTGTTATTCTAAATCAACAGTTGTTGTTGTTTATATAGCATATATTTATATTGTACATTAGTTGCTACTATGTTGTATTATTGTTATACCAAGTTATATTTGTATATTTTTGTTACTATGTTGAACAAGGGAAACACTATATATTTTATTTGTCATTTTGAGCATTAGGAATGAACATTATTGTAAAATGGTTATACCGTGTATGAATAAATAAATAAATAAACAAACTAAGCATCCTCTATAAGTCAATTCTATGCCACTTGCGTGCAGTGCCTGGTGACATAGACGCCTGAGAATGTAAAAATGACAGTTTCAAAATTTTTAAAACAAGAAACACTTCTCAGCACAAAAATATTCTTAGACAGAATTCTTGCAAGATATATTTTTACGATTGTGTTAAAAACTAGGCTGACTTGTTTTCTTCCTATAGAAAAATTTAAATGAAGCGCAAGTAGGGTTGATGAGAAAGGCGAGCTGAGGGCCAATTCACCTAGGGAATATGATTAATAATTCCTCTCTGTAATTAATTTACAAAAGCAATAATTTTTAATATTAATTCTTTGTCTACAATTCATTGTTGGTGATGGTGAGTTAATGTAATTTTGGAGTTACCCAACGCCAGTAATTTTACATGATAAGGTGCAGTTCCACAGAGTCTGTGATATATTATCGGATGAAAATTTGTCAATCAATATAAATATTGATTGTAAATATAGAGCATTTTAAACGGGTACAGTTCTGCAGATGCTCTACGATATATCATCGGATGAACAATCGATTGTTAACGTATCGATACTGAAATCGATTCTAAATATCGAAATTGTATTAAATCATATGTTTTTACATAAAACTTAATTGATTGGTGGTCACATTCTGTTTGTTTATAATTTATTTTTGGTACGGTAGTGACGAAAATGTCTGATAGTATGCTTCATTAAACTATCGCTATTCGTCTCACAATGTTTTACAAAATAATGAGAGTGCATTTCTTTGGCTACAAGAATAATGTTAAGTTTAAAAAAATCCCAAATGTGGAAAATGTGGAGATGCAATGAAAACGTATCATCGAGGTGAAAATTAAGTTGTTTTTCGTTGTCAAAAGAGTTCTAAAACCAACCTTCATATAGAGTATGTAAATGTAAACCTAATAGATAGGTTTAGTTGTGCTTAATTGTTTAACAATAATGTTCACTTGTTTACTAATTTGAGTTTCTATTCATTTTAATTTTGTTCACTTTTTACATTCATTTTTTACCTACATAAATTACTTTTTAATAATAAATTACAGTACCTATAAATATAATCAAGTTTTTCATGAATGTACTAATTTTTATCAACTTTTATTAGATTACTAATTTGGAGTATCATTCGATTACACATTTTGGGCATTTTGGGGGGGTTTTGTACCCCAAAAATGGGTTTTTTGAGTTTTTTACATACAATTTTTGAAAAAATAAAATTTTATTTTTTCCCATTAGAACCAGCTTAAAGAGACGCACAATTTGATGTTTTAATCATTGCTCTACGTCAATTTGTTATTGAGATATTGAAAGTGCTAAACACAGTACGTTGTCCAATGTTATTCTTATGGAGGATAAGAAAAATTGTATATCTCGCTTATTTATCAACTTATCCTGACAAAACTTGGTATATTGCTTCATTTCATTGTGGTCTATTGATATTTGCACAAAAATCCATTTTTTTGCCGATAGTTCCCATAGCAGCAAACCTGCATACTCAGCCCCATGTTATTCTTATGGAGAATAATTAACGTGTTATCTCCTTTAATTATGAACATAAATTAATAGAACTTAGTATGTGGCTTTACCTAGTTGAGTTATATTGATATTTGTACAAAACCCCATTTTTAGTTTCCTTATTTCAGCAAACCTGCATACTCAGCTGCTATGTTATTCTTATGGAGAATAATTAAAATGTCATAAATAGTTTATTTATGAATGTATATTGATGAAACTTGGTATGTGGCTTTATGTGGTATTAAGATAAATTAATATGCATTGGAAATTCGCTGAGTATGCAGGTTTGCTGCTACGGGGGTATTTACTTTTAAGTAGGCCCTGTACCGGTAGTTAGTTGTAATTATGGAAGAACAAATTAATTTCCGTACCTTTTGCGGAAAATATCTTAATATATTGAAAATGCGGTCGGGGTTTTGAAATAACAAAGTTTAATTCCAAAAAAAGCTAAATGTGATAGGTATATGTGGTGATGAAATTAAAACACGTATCAAGGGTGAAAACCAAGTGTTTTAGTTGTCTGAAAACCTCAAAGGACAATAAGTATGAAAAGAATGTTAAGTGCCCTCAAATACTGTTTTATACTGTTTGTTTTTAAGCTAATATTTTTTGTTAATTTGTTTTAATTTTTGTTTCGTTTGTTATGTTATTATTAGCGAATTTCCTCTATAGGGACCGTAGGTGGCATGGTAAGACCTAGGCCCGGGACTATGATAACTTTTCGTTTTGAGGCCCCCAGATGCCAAAAACACCATTCGTTCAAATTCATAAATATGTATATAGGGCCTATATATATATATATATATATATATATATATATATATATATATATAATGGTCCGATCTTGATGAAATTTGGTAAAAACGTGTAAGGCAGCATCTATTTTCATGTGTTTGAGATCCAGACAGGTCGCTCTCTACTTTAAGGGGGTTTTTTACCCCAAAAATGGGTTTTTTGAACTTTTTACATATCATTCTTTTCAAACCCAAATTTTGGTTTACACCATTAAATTCAGCTTAAAAAATATAAAAAATTTTGTATTTTGATCATCGCTTTACGTCAATTGGTTACCAAGATATTGAGAGTGCTAAACACGGAACGTTGTCCAATGTTAATCTTATAGACAATACCGGTAACTAAAATTGTATATCTCGCTTATTAATGAACATATATTAATGAAACTTGGAATCACTTATTAATGAACATATATTAATGAAACTTGGTATGTGACTTTATATGGTTGGGTTTCAATGCTGTTTGCATACAAAACTCATTTTTTGTGGTCCCCATGGCAGCAAACCTGCATACTCAGCAGCTATAACTTTATTCTTATGGAGAATAATAAACATGTGATATCTTGCTTGTTGATGAACATAAATTGATAAAACTTGGTACGGTATGTTGCTTCATCTGGAGGTGATCCTTTGGTATTTGCATAATACCCCCGTCGCAGCAAACCTGCATACTCAGCAAATTTCCAATGCATAATATATGTCTTATTACCACATAAAGCCGCATACCAAGTTTCATAAAAATATATTCACATATAAGCGATTTTAATTATTCTCCATAAGAATAACATTGGTAATGAGTACGTAGGTTTGCTGAAATAAGGAACACAAACAATTGGTTTTTATTCAAATATAAATAGAATGTAACTAAGCGAAGCCACATACCAAGTTTCATCAATATTCAATCATAAATAAGGGCTATGTAACATTTTAGTGATTCTCCATAAGAATAACATGGGGGCTGAGAAAGCAGGTTTGCTGCAACAAGGAAAAATACACCCGTCGCAGCAAACCTGCATACTCAGCGAATTTCCAATGAATATATAACATAACACTTAACAGGATTCATAAGAAATGTATTCACAAACAAGCGATATTTAAAATATTAATTATTCTCCATAAGAATAACATTGGGGATGAGTACGCAGGTTTGCTGCAAAAAGGCACACAAAATAATGGGTTTTTATGCAAATATCAATAGAACTCATCTTAGTGAAGTCACATACCAAGTTTCATCCATATACATTCATAAATAAGCGATATATAACATTTTAAGTATTTTCCATAAGAATAACATGGAGACCAAGTACCTAGGTTTGCTGCTACAGGAACCATAGGCGAAAAATTGTTTTTTTGTGCAAACAACAATAAACCATAACCAGATCAAGCCATGTACCAAATTTTGCCAGTTTATGTTCATAAATAAGCGAGATATACAATTTTTCTTTTTCTCCATAAGAATAACATTAGACAACGTACTGTGTTTAGCACTTTCAATATCTCGGTAACCAATTGACGTAGAGCAATGATCAAAATACCAAATTGTTTGTTTTTTTAAGCTGAATTCAATGGTGTAAATTAAAATTTGATTTAAATTAAAATTACATGTGAAAACCCCAAAAAACACATTTTTGGGGTACAAAACCCCCCCAAAAACCCCCCTTCGGATGGTGCGATTCATCTGGTTTTCGAACTTGTTCAAATAAATGGTACTTTACACATTTGTACCAAATTTCATTAAGATCGGACCTTTTTTACGAGCGTTATCGTGCTTACGGACACACATATATATATATATATATATATATATATATATATATATATATATATATATATATTGAATATTTCTGATTGATTAGGGCTGCTGATAATAATAATAATATTAACATTTTAAAAAACAAACACCCTTTTTTTAAGATCTTTATTATTTTATTATTTTTTGACTGACATGTTTCGGCAATGATGCCATTTTCAAAGTCAATATAACCTCACAAAATGTTGTATAAGTAAAAAAACATCTGTATAAAATAAATTAATCTAATCATATAGTCCTAAATCAAAATTAATTTGTTTTATATAAATGTATATATACTATATTAAATATATCTATTTCTTTTGTCCTCTTATTTGTTTGATTTTATCATATAAGTATATATACATTTATATAAAACAAATTAATTTTGATTTAGGACTATATGATTAGATTAATTTATTTTATACAGATGTTTTTTTACTTATACAACATTTTGTGAGGTTATATTGACTTTGAAAATGGCATCATTGCCGAAACATGTCAGTCAAAAAATAATAAAATAATAAAGATCTTAAAAAAGGGTGTTTGTTTTTTAAAATGTTAATATTATTATTATATATATATATATATATATATATATATATATATACATATATAAAAATTTGAACGAATGGTGTTTTTGGCATCTGGGGACCTCAAAATGAAAAGTTATCATGGTCTCGGGCTTAAGTCTTACCATGAGACCTACGGTAATAGCTTCTTCCCTATAGGGGAAATTCGCTAAAATGGGTTTTTATGTAATTAATTACCAACATAACTCAACCAAGTGAAGCTACATACCAAGTTTTATTAATTTATGTTCATAATTAAGGGAGTCGATACATTTGACTTATTCTCCATAAGAATAACATGGGGGCTGAGTACGCAGGTTTGCTGCTAAGGGAATAATCAACAAAAACTCAATTTTTTGTGCAAATATCAATATACCAGTTCTACGTGAAACCACATACCAAGTCTCATCAACATACATTCATAAATAATCGAGATCTCAAATTTTATTTATTCTCCATAAGGATAACATTGGACAACGTACTGTGTTTAGCACTTTGAATACCTCAGCAACGGTTGGGCGTAGAATCAAAATTTAAACACCAAAATGATTGTTTTGTGGAACTGAACAGATTAGTAAAAGCAAATGTGAAGTTTACATTAAAATAAACTGAGGAAAAGCCAAAAACTGTTTTCCCATAAGATTAACATGGGAGATTTTATGAGTAGGTTTTTTGGATTTTCTCCGCAACCACTTAACCTAGGTTAATAATTCAAAATACCATATTATTTGTTTTTTTAAGCTCTATAACATGGTGGTCTAAACCAAAATTAAGTTTTTTAAAAATTTTAGGGTGAAAAATGCAAAAAACTGATTTTTGGAAAATTTAAAAACCCCATAAACCCCCTTTCCCATGATCCGATTTTTCTGGTTTTCGAACTTAAAGTCATGAATGTCATTTTACACATTCGAGCCAAATTTCAAGGAATTCGGACGTTTTTTACTCAAGTTATCGCATTCACGGACACACACATATATATATACATATGTGAAATATTTACATACATACATACATACATAATATGTAAAACAAATAAACAAATAATATGTAAAAAACAAATAATATGGTATTTTGAATTATTAACCTAGGTTAAGTGGTTGCGGAGAAAATCCAAAAAACCTACTCATAAAATCTCCCATGTTAATCTTATGGGAAAACAGTTTTTGGCTTTTCCTCAGTTTATTTTAATGTAAACTTCACATTTGCTTTTACTAATCTGTTCAGTTCCACAAAACAATCATTTTGGTGTTTAAATTTTGATTCTACGCCCAACCGTTGCTGAGGTATTCAAAGTGCTAAACACAGTACGTTGTCCAATGTTATCCTTATGGAGAATAAATAAAATTTGAGATCTCGATTATTTATGAATGTATGTTGATGAGACTTGGTATGTGGTTTCACGTAGAACTGGTATATTGATATTTGCACAAAAAATTGAGTTTTTGTTGATTATTCCCTTAGCAGCAAACCTGCTTACTCAGCCCCCATGTTATTCTTATGGAGAATAAGTCAAATGTATCGACTCCCTTAATTATGAACATAAATTAATAAAACTTGGTATGTAGCTTCACTTGGTTGAGTTATGTTGGTAATTAATTACATAAAAACCCATTTTAGCGAATTTCCCCTATAGGGAAGAAGCTATTACCGTAGGTCTCATGGTAAGACTTAAGCCCGAGACCATGATAACTTTTCATTTTGAGGTCCCCAGATGCCAAAAACACCATTCGTTCAAATTTTTATATATATATATATATATATATATTATATATATATATATTTATATATATATATTTATATATATATGTGTCCGTAAGCACGATAACTCTCGTAAAAAAGGTCCGATCTTAATGAAATTTGGTACAAATGTGTAAAGTACCATTTATTTGAACAAGTTCGAAAACCAGATGAATCGCACCATCCGAAGGGGGGTTTTTGGGGGGGTTTTGTACCCCAAAAATGTGTTTTTTGGGGTTTTCACATGTAATTTTATATATATATATATGTATATATATTTTTATATATATGTATGTAATACACATGTATTTTTATATATATATATATATATACACATATATATAAATTTGAACGAATAGTGTTTTTGGCATCTGGGGACCTCAAAACAAAAAGTTATCATGGTCTGGGGCTTAAGTCTTACCATGAGACCTACGGTAATAGCTTCTTCCCTATAGGGGAAATTCGCTAAAACAGATTTTGTGGTCCTTGATGCAGCAAACCTGCATACTCAGTCCTAATGTTTTTTCTTATGGGGAATAAATAAAATGTCATCTCTTGCTTATTTATTAATATGCTTTGATTAAAGATGGTAAGTGCTTCATGCCTTAGTGAAGTACTATTTTAAATTCGCTGAGTATGCAGGTTTGCTGCAATGGGGGTATTTTATAATTTCATAGATAACTACAAAATACCCCCGTAGCAGCAAACCTGTGTACTCAGCGAATTTCCAATAGATATATAAATGTCTTAATACTACATAAAGCCACTTACCAAGTTTCATAAAAATATATTCACAAATAAGCGATATATACAATTTTAATTATTCTCCATAAGAATAACATTGGGGCTGAGTACGCAGGTTTGCTGCAACAAGGATCACAAAAAATGGATTTTTATGCTAATATCAATATAACTCAACTAGGTGAAGTCATATACCAGATTTGATTAATTTATGTTCATAATTAAGGGAGACGTGGCATTTAATTATTATCCATAAGAATAACATGGGGCTGAGTACGCAGGTTTGCTGCTACGGGTGCCTTTGGCAAAAAATAATTTTTTTGAGTAAATATCAATATACCATAACCAGATGAAGCCATATACCAAGTTTCGTCAGTAAACGTTCATAAATAAGCGAGATATAAAATTTTTCTTTTCCTCCATAAGAATAACATTAGACAACGTACTGTGTTTAGCACTTTCAATATCTCGGTAACCAATTGACGTAGAGAAATGATGAAAATACCACATTGTGTGTTTTTTAAGCTGAATCCAATGATAAAAAACTAAAATTTGATTTTTTCAAAAATTACATATAAAAAATTCAAAAAACCCATTTTTGGGGTACAAAACCCCCCCCCAAAATACCCCTTCGGATAGAGCGATCTGGCTGGTTTTCGAACTTAAAGTCATAAATGTTGCTTTACACGTTTATACCAAATTTCATCAAAATCGGATCATTTTTACGAGAGTTATCGTGCTCACGGACACATATATATATATATATATATACAGTTTCGAACGAATGGTGTTTTTGGGGTCTGGGGACCTCAAAATGAAAAGTTATCATGGTCCCGGGCGTAGGTCTTACCATGCCGACTACGGTAATAGCTTCTTCCCTATAGGGGAAATTCGCTAATTAATTAATTTTTAATTAATTTGTGAAATTAATTGTTTGTTTTGATATATTTTATTAAATTTTGAAATATATGTTTGTGATTTAATTTTATTTTGATATATTTTAGCTATAGGCCTAAAATATAGTACGGTAGGCTATTAAACATGTTTTTAAACGTAATTAAAAATGTAATATCCTAATTCAATATTTAAATTTAATAAAAAATCAATATTTTTCAATCAATATTTATATCGATTGAAAAACTTTTATCCGATAATATATCACAGGTTCTCTGCAGAACCTCAACCACATAAAAACCCTAATATACAGAATTACTGCAACGGGGGTGTTTTTTAGCGAATTTCTCTTATAGGGAAGAAGCTATTACCGTAGTTGGCATGGTAAGACCTAGGCCCGGGACCATGATAACTTTTCGTTTTGAGGTCCTCAGACCCCAAAAACACCATTCGTTCGAAACTGTATATATATATATGTCCGTGAGCACGATAACTCTCGTAAAAATTATCTGATTTTGATGAAATTTGGTATAAACGTGTAAAGCAACATTTA
This sequence comes from Allygus modestus, assembly GCA_963675035.1. Classification (NCBI taxonomy): domain Eukaryota; kingdom Metazoa; phylum Arthropoda; class Insecta; order Hemiptera; family Cicadellidae; genus Allygus; species Allygus modestus. The sequence goes on from OY776116.1 coordinate 100,381,397, forward strand.
TGACTTTAAGTTCGAAAACAAGCCAGATCGCTCCATTCGAAAGGGCATTTTGGGGGGGTTTTGTACCCCAAAAATGGGTATTTTGAACTTTTTACATACAATTTTTTAAATAGTCAAATATTAGTTTTTACCATTGGATTTAGCTTAAAAAAAACACAATTTGGTATTTTGATCATTCCTCTACGTCAATTGGTTACCGAGATATCGAAAGTGCTAAACAGTACATTGTCTAATGTTATTCTTATGAAGGAAAAGACAAATTTTATATCTCACTTATTTATGAACATAAACTGACGAAACTTGGTATACGGCTTCATCTGGTTGTGGTCTATTGATATTTGCTCAAAAAAGAAATTTTTTGCCAAAGGCTCCCGTAGCAGCAAACCTGTTTACTCACCCCCATGTTATTCTTATAGAGAATAATTAAATGCTATGTCTCTCTTAATTATGAACATAAATTAATAATACCCCGTCGCAGCAAACCTGCGTACTCAGCGAATTTCCAATGCATATAATACCATGGGGAAATTCGCTAAAAACTGGTATACAACTTCACCTAGTTATGTTCTATTGATATTAGCGTAAAAACCCATTTATTGTGTTCCTTGTTGCAGCAAACCTGCGTACTCAGTCCCAATGTTATTCTTATGGAGAATAATTCAAATTGCATATATCGCTTAGTTGTGGATATATTTTTATGAAACTTGGTAAGTGGCTTTATGTAGTATTAAGACATTTATATCTCCATTGGAAATTCGCTGAGTATGCAGGTTTGCTGCGACGGGGGTATATATATATATATATATATATCTATCTATATATATATATATAAGATAGCAATTGCCTACCTAAGGGTAGCAATTGCTGGGATATGAGTATTAATCGTGTACTCACAGGGGAGCGGGTCAGGCGAGAAACGATAGATGAGAGTTGTTTAGTAGATTACCGCAAACATTTATTTTCTTTTACCTTTTACGTGTAATTAGGTTAGGTTTTGTTGGATTATCTTAGCTAAATATGAGAGTATTTTAGCATTTGTCAATTAACTCATAGAAATCCATTTTTTGTATTTGTTTGGTTATGTTGGCTTTCTGGCTGTGATTTAAAAAACTTTTGTCAATCGTTTCTCCCCAAAGTCGCATGCTACCCACAAATCTTTTTGACTCAGAATTGTTAATGTGCTTCCATTGATGTCAGCAGAGGTTTGAGTCAGAGAGTACCATAAAATACTATAAAACTGCAATAATTACATTTTGCAATTCATCAATCAGATAAAAGTTGTTATGCTATTATAAATTTGGCTTCGTGTGTGAGTTTAGTGTATTTTATTCTATCATTCAGCATTGTTCGACCTTTTTAAATTTATCATTGTGGAAGGAACACGCATTAGCTTACCGAGTATAATGTGTGTAAACATACTTTAAAAATGCTCTTGAGCTCTTAAGATTAGTGTCATCATGTTTTAAACTAAAAAATTACAAACAATTCAGCCAACTAATGTATTAAATTTCAAAATTCTTGTGGAACAGAAAGTCAACAAGATAACTATTTACATTTTTGTGTATGTAACTAAGTGTCTTTGTCCTTTTGATAGGACCTATTCATAAATAACTTGTGATTTTTTTATTGATTTATTTAAATAAAGGATTACTCTAGGTACATTACATAATAAGTTTTCTTTCTTTCCATGGACATCTGCTAGGAAGTTTGTGTTTGGATTGACTTTGCAAATGATGGAGCCATTTAGATTTGCGGATTCTGATGTTGCAGTTCAGCTTTTTATTTGGTGGTCTGGCGGGCTATAGTTGTCAACTCTCACTGGGACATCTTGGTTATCTTTTGCAGCTTCTGATTTAGTTCAGCTCTTTCTTCGGCGGTGTGGCGGGCTATAGTTGTCAACTCTCACTGGGACATCTTGGTTATCTTTTGCAGCTTCTGATGTACTTCAGCTCTTTCTTCGGAGGTGTGGCGGGCTATAGTTTTTTAACTCTCACTGGGACATCTTGGTTATCTTTTGCAGCTTCTGATGTACTTCAGCTCTTTCTTCGGTGGTGTGGCGGGCTATAGTTTTTTAACTCTCACTGGGACATCTTGGTTATCTTTTGCAGCTTCTGATGTAGTTCAGCTCTTTCTTCGGTGGTGTGGCGGGCTATAGTTTTTTAACTCTCACTGGGACATCTTGGTTATCTTTTGCAGCTTCTGATGTAGTTCAGCTCTTTCTTCGGTGGTGTGGCGGGCTATAGTTTTTTAACTCTCACTGGGACATCTTGGTTATCTTTTGCAGCTTCTGATGTACTTCAGCTCTTTCTTCGGTGGTGTGGCGGGCTATAGTTTTTTAACTCTCACTGGGACATCTTGGTTATCTTTTGCAGCTTCTGATGTACTTCAGCTCTTTCTTCGGTGTTGTGGCGGGCTGTAGATGTCAAGTTTCTCCTGGGACGTAGAAGTTATCTTCAGCATATTCTGATGTAGTTCTGCGATTTATTTGGAGGTGTTGCGGGCAGTTTAGTTGTTAATTCCTCCTGCAGTGGGTTTCATCGCCATATTCAGATGTTTTGTTTCAGCTATTTTTTTTAAAGCGTGGTAGACAGGTGTTGCCTATCCTAGACAACACCTAGTCTTAAGGTCATGATTACCCATGGTTGGGACTCAAGCGCAGTGATGTTTTTTGCAAATATTTATGCAAATCTGCAAGGGATTCTTCTCTTCTCATCCCTTCTCCTTCGTCTTCTCCTTCGTCTTCCTCTTCGTCTTCCCCTTCGTCTTTCCCATCTTCTTTCCCATCGTCTTCCCCTTCGGCTCTCATCGTCTTCCACTTTGTCTTCTACAATACCTCCTCTCTGGATACTAGTCTACGGAGACTCATCGCCACTGTCCTCCTCCGGCTGCTCCACCGCCTCGAGTGCCGGGATCGCCTCATAATCTACCTCGGAGACCACCCACTCCGCCCAGCTCAGGTAGATTATTGAAGACCCTGGTGGTGGCCGCCTCCACCACCAGAGCGCCCCCGCCAGCAGGGCTCCGCCAATGACCACCCCTCCTACCACCCACTTGTGGTCAGACCTGAAACCGTTTAAAAAACCTGTTAATTTAATTTATATTTCGACATGTAGATTCAAGGAAAAACTAAATTTCGTCAAAGTACTGATACAATTGACTACCATCAGCAGTTTGTCGTTTCTGGAAAAAAGCAAAAACAGTTTTGTTAGTTAAACTATAATCCTTCCTAATATTTGATTACGTTTGTCAAATATTTGCTCATTGTGGACGAGCTTTAAGGGAGAAACGGCAAATCCGTGTCCTTGCAAGGTATCTGAAGCTATCAGATCTGCGCTATCAAAAGCTGAAACTTGAAACAGTCACAGAAAATTAGATAGGAAAGAACTCAAAAAGCCCATTTTTACCTTTTTGCTCTTTCCTCCTCTTTAAAATGTTCTTATGTCACACAATACCATGTACAAACTTTAAAACGAAATAATTATCATATTTAACTATTTTGAACGTGATTTAAGCTTCTTCTTTGTTTATGTAATGTCATGTGTTCATACCTTCATGTTGGTTAATTGTCATCAGCATGCAAGGTACAAAACTCCCTTGCTCAGTTACAAACCCCAAATGTTGGGGTTTAGACCGTCTAGAAGCACTATATAATTTACTATGTATAAAACTAATTCTCCCTTGGGACTTCATTAGAGAACCATACATCTGAAAAATTTGAACTTTATATCTAATTCAAAGGTTTTGGTGGACAGATCTGAGGAGAAATTTTCATTTTAATACAACCTCTCTGGAGTTCTCACTTATAAATTAAATGTAAGTGCCAAGTTAAAACACATTTTTAATTTTTTAATTTGACCAAACGTGTGTTATTTGATGTGACTATACAACCAAAACCAGGTGGAAAAGTGAAGCTGTCAGACAAGGTTAGTACACTATAATGATAGGTCCAAGCTTGTGCCATAGTAGGTTCAAGTGAAGATTAAACCACCGTATAAAACTGTGGAATTTTACAAAAATAATATAATTAATTTAACGTGTTTTTGAATTAAAAGAGAGTATATTTGTGATCACTTACAAAAGACTCCGCCAAGACATCGTAGATGAATCGATTGACGAAGTGGTTAAGAAATTCGCTTGAGTCGTTGCAAAGTCCCAACCAAAGACCGTTTCCTAGGATTTAAAATACCTATAATTATATTGAAATCGTCGCTATGGTAACTGAATTTATTGTCTTCAGTTTATAACAATATATTTGAACTAATATTTGCTAACATATATTTTCGGGAGACTAAGTTCTTTGCATGGAGTAAAATTCGACTTTACATAGTAGGTGGGGGAAAAATATATTTAAGCCCAAATTAATTTCCTGTAAAGTTTAAAAATCTTAATAACACAACAAAAAAGGAGTTGCATCACATTGGCATTGAATGTCACATAATAGACTACGGCACATTATCCAATGTTAAATATCCAAATAATGTTGATGGTCTCATGGTTACATTATAGAAAACTAACTGTGTTTGTTCACCTCAAAATTCAGTCAACGAGCGACCCGACATTTTTTGTCTCATTCATAACGGCTGGTCTATTATTCGGCATCCGGTCGAGGGTCGCAGTAATTTATTCAAGCGATAAGAGGTGTACTACTTCAAAATGTTAAAACTGAAACTAATTATTGTGCAAAGACAAATGATGGCTCATTTTTAGTGAATTTCCCCTATAGGGAAGAAGCTATTACCGTAGTCGGCATGGTAAGACCTAGGCCCGGGACGATGATAAATTTTTGTTTTGAGGTCCCCAGATCCCAAAACATGGATATATGTGTCCATGAGCACGATAACTCTCGTAAAATGGTCCGATTTTAATGAAATTTGTTACAAACGTGTAAAGCAACATTTATGATTTTAAGTTCGAAAACTAGACAGATCAACCCATCCGAAGTGGAATTTTGGGGGGGTTTTGTACCTCAAAAATGTTTTTTTAGCGAGTTTCCCCTATAGGGAAGAAGCTGTTACCGTAGTCGGCATGGTAAGACCTAGGCCCGGGACCATGATAACTTTTCGTTTTGAGGTCCCCAGACCCCAAAAACTTCATTCGTTTGAAACTGTATATATATGGCGAAACTGTATATATATTTTTATGTGTCCGTGGGTGCGATAACTCTCTTAAAAAAGGTCCGATTTTGATGAAATTTGGTACACACGTGTAAAGCAGCATTTATGACTTTAAGTTCGAAAACCAGACGGATCGATCTATCCGAAGGGGTATTTTGGGGGGGTTTTGTACCCCAAAAATTTTTTTTGAGTTTTTTACACATAATTTTTGAAAAAGTGAAATTTTATTTTGTTCCATTGGAATCAGATTAAAAAGACGCACAGTTTTGTGTTTTAATGATTGCTCTACGTCAATTGGTTACTGAGATATTGAAAGTGCTAAACACAGTACGTTGTCCAATGCTATTCTTATGGAGGATAAGAAAAATTGTATATCTCGCTTATTAATCAACTTATCCTGGTATATTTCTTAATTTCATTGTGGTCTATTGATATTTGCACAAAAACCCATTTTTTGGCCCATAGTTCCCGTAGCAGCAAACCTGCATACTCAGCCCCATGTTATTCGTATGGAGAATAAGTAACGTGTTATCTCCTTTAATTATGAACATAAATTAATAGAACTTGGTATGTGGCTTTACCTAGTTGAATTATATTGATATTTTTATAAAAACCCATTTTTAGTGTTTCTTATTCCAGCAAACCTGCATACTCAGCCGCTATATTATTCTTATGGAGAATAATTAAAATGTCATAAATCGTTTATTTATGAATGTATATTGATGAAACTTGGTATGTGGCTTTATGTGGTATTAAGATAATATTATATGCATTGGAAATTCGCTGAGTGTGCATGTTTGCTGCTACGGGGGTATATATATATATATATATGTGTGTGTGTCCGTGAGCACGATAACTCTCGTAAAAATTATCCGATTTTGATGAATTTTGTATAAACGTGTAAAGCAGTATTTATGACTTTAAGTTCGAAAACCAGACAGATTAACCTATCCGATGGGGTATTTTGGGGGGGGGGTTTGTACCCCAAAAATGGGTTTTTTGAGTTTTTACATATAATTTTTGAAAAAGTCAAATTTTAATTTTTTCATTGGAATCAGCTTAAAAAGACGCGCACAATTTGGTGTTTTGATCATTGCTGTACTTCAAATGGTACAGAGATATTGAAAGTGCTAAACACAGTACGTTGTCCAATGTTATTCTTATGGAGAATAAGAAAAATTGTATATCTCACTTTTTTATCAAATAAAAACACAAATAAATAATAAATAAATAACATAAACATAAAACACATAAATTAATAAAATTTGGTATGTGGCTTTACCAACTTGAGTTATATTGATATTTATATAAAACCCAATTTTTGGTGTTCTTTGCTTCAGCAACCCTGCATACGCAGCCGCTATGTTTTCTTATGGAGGATAATTAAAATGTCATAAATCGTTTATTTATGAATGTATATTGATGAAACTTTGTTTGTGGCTTTATGCAGTATTAATATACATATACATGCATCGGAAATCCGCTGAGTACACAGGTTTGCTGCTACAGGGGTATTTGTACGTATGCTTGTGTTGCAGGGGGTTGTTGGATTGGTGACTGGGGGAGCTTCGGGTCTAGGCCGTGCGACTGTGGAGCATTTGGTCAAACAAGGGAGCAGAGTTGTCATTTGTGACTTGCCGACGTCCACGGGCAATGAACTCTCATCACAACTGGGGTCAGACACTGTCTTCGTCCCTGTTGATGTAAGTATGTATAACAGGCACAGAATTGGCCATATGCTACAAACCATATATAGTTATTTATATATGGATCCAACCTTGATTTTTGTATTTATAAATACCCTAACTTAGTGTAAAAGTTATAGGCAGTATCTTATTGAGTACCGGAATTGGTGTTAGAATATTCTGAAAAAAAGAGTTGACTGTAGTCTTATTTAATGCATAATATCTTGTATTCTGTAACAACTTATAGATTCATAAACTCATTTCAATTTACTAATCTTTAATTCATTGAGGGCCCTAAAAATCCATACAAATTAATAAACTTACAATCCATAAAATAGAAACTAAAAACTAAAATAGAACCATTTCAGCGATTCAGGCATGGCAATGATGGCAGTAATGCAGATGGTGATGAAAAATAATTTTTATAGTTGGGGCGCTGAATAAGCACTCCTTTTACAGAACTTTTGCTTAATATATGTGGTAACAAACAGTAAAGAGGTATTTACTGACCCCGTCATCACTTGCTGTTTACTGCTCCAGTCATAGCGATTGGGAACAGTCTTAATTACAGTTAATTCGATATATCTTGCACTAAGTTAATAAAGAAGGTCACATATTGACGCTCACTGCTATATGCTAGGCCTATTGCATAGTCCTGCCCCTTGGGAAAAATGCCATGTTATTCTTTCTGATTTTATATGATTTTGGTCAATTGTCATTGATCCATAAAATTTTTATACTTTTTTACAACCCCAACCTTATTAGGGCTCAGCCCCATTGACTAAAACGTTGTCATGAAATTCTTAAGGAAAAAATATGTATACTAATAAAGTAGTATTCCAGTTAATTGCAAAAAGGCTCCTCACGTACCAAGGATACCTATGGATACCAAGTTGTAGGGGACCAACAATATTTTGAACCCCCCCCCCCAAATCTCAGGGCCCATTTCAAAAGCCTCAAAATTTGTCATTTTATACTTATAGAATATGTTTTTGAAAAGGCTCGAAAATGGCTCTAACCTTCTCTTGGACCATACCACATTGTTAGTATGGATTTAGGACTCCACCCCAATGGTCTTAAAAAGTTGTCATGTTATAGTGAAAATTCTTGGAGCAAGAAGGGCATAATATATTTTTGACACAATGGGTAGTCAAGTCACTAAGTCACTTTATCACTTTATTCTCTACTTCTAAACAGTGATTGGTCCTTACTAAAAGGGTTTGTCAGGAATCACTTTTAAAGACTTTAGTGTTCAAACTCAACAGTTCTAAACTGGTTTGGACCCTTTCAAAACATTAAAAATCTGAACGTTTTAAAAAAATGTACCTTTTTCAAAATATTAAACTTTTGAAGAAATTAAAATGCACAAGGTATACAAAGAAAATGTTGTTCCCTCCAAAAGCTGTAGGACGTGAGCTGTGAAACCTTGTTTAGACAGTCTTCACATTTAGTAAAGAACAATGGTATTTCTTGCGCAAGGTCAATTATGAATTTGCATGTGTTGAATTTAAATTTAAAATCTTTTCTATTTCTGGAATTCAACGTTTTTATCCATATTAGTTTGAAAATGTTATATTAAGCCTTTTGTTAAGAATTAAGAATAACTAACTATTATCAAAAATATCAATTACTTCAGTTTTTTAAATTGTGATACGTAGTAACATTTCAAACTTTTGCAAAAATAAAATTAGTTATAAGTCAAATTAGCAGATAGATAGTATAGCGTGTTTAACTACGGCGTGGTGTAAAGACTGTACAACTCTTAAAAATAGATTTATACTTATATTATACATAGGTTACAGTATTTAAGTGTATATCTATTTGTATATGCTATAGCATAGCATCCAGGGATTCAGCTGGGAGAAAAATTCTTTAAGCAAAAATGCTACAAGCTCTTAGAGACTTGTAGCTAAAATATTTTCCTTTTCACATTTTTATCGTGTGTTCATTACACTATTTTTAGGTCTTAAGTAACATAAGACCAAAAAATAGTATAATGGACACACAGTAAAAATGCGAAAAGGAAAATATTTTTGCTACAAGTCTCTAAGAGCTTGTAGCATTTTTGCTCAAAAAACAACTGTCGTTTTTTGCTTGTATTTGTTTTTAAGGTTTAACATTTAAATAATATATAATTCAGCAGAGTCTACTTTTCTTGGTAACTTATCCATTTTAACTATTCAAGTCTGTAATAGAAATATACTAAACATTCTAATAGAATAGGCCTAATATGGTACCAGAACAACTAAAACGCACACACCCCGAACATTACACACTCTGAAACATAACCTCAAAGTATATCGCGACCGCATTTGCGCATCACCGATTTCGAGTTGTCTGTTTTCGCTAAGGTACCTCTACACTTTCGCCCGATCGTTGCGATTTCGAGCGACTCGTGCTCGTGTAACCGTCCACATTCAGCAGCGAGTCGAGATCGCGAGCGGCACTAAGTATGGAGGACCTGCCGCTCGTCTCCTTTGACTTGGTCACAAAAACCGATATGAATCGGTGCGATTGCAAGGCGAGCGCAGCCATCTCTTCGGTGGCAAACTAGCCCTCGACATTCTCGCATTCGCCGATTCGCTCGGCTAGACTCTGCTACTACAGAGTGCGCGCCAAACCGAGTCTCAGTGCATGACGTCTGCTAGGGGGTTAGCTACTGTCACTAAAACTGTCATATCAGTAACTTGCCCGTTCCGTTTACACGGTGCGCAGTTGAAATCGACAGCAACTGTTTACGTTATGTAGGCTTATCTTCTCTACCAGTTGCTCAGAGGCGATCGGTAAAGTGACGTAGTGCAACCAACGCAACGTTTAGCCTCTACAACATCCCAACTACTCTTCTAATCTTTTTGGTTGAGGATCGTGATTATGGACTTTTAATACAATTTGTATTGTTAAAACCAGATTTTCTGCAGTAAAATTTAAAAAAAAATTCTTATACTTTTCTTTGTAGCAAAAAAGCGATAGCTTGCCCAAATATTGTCGTATTTTCATGGTGCATGTCACATTTTGCGACAAATGCGACCACAGCTTAAACCCTGATAGCATCAAACATAATATCTTATTACATCAGTGATACTTATTAGCTGTTTTTTTTTGTCAGTGATGTATTTGAGTTTTGCAGACTTATTAAATTCCATTAGTTAATAAACTTAATTTTATACACACTATCAGAATGGTTTTGTTAATTTTCTTTATGATTGTTGAAGGTGACTTCAGAGAAAGATGTCCAAAATGCATTGCAAGTAGCGAAAGATAAATTCAGCCGCCTAGATGTTGCTGTCAACTGTGCCGGGATCGGGGTGGCCTTCAAGACTTATAACTTCAACAAGAAGTCGCCTCATCAGTTGGATGATTTCGCCAGAGTGTTAACAGTGAGTGACAAGCTTTTGGAATTTTACATCAATTGAACCACATAACCGTTTCAAACCACGTTCTAACAGTGAACAGGCTACAGTAGGTACATGTTTCCAATATATAATTACTCAGAAGGCTTGACCCATTCTGTTATTCTTTACACATCAGAGGAGGGAGATGTAGAGGTTTTCTCAATCCCCATTTCAAATGTAACTCTCCAAGCAAAGCTTGACCCCCACTTTTGAAGGTCTTTCAGTTTAGCTTTGTTTATAAGCCATTCTTCTATAAAACCACCCTCTTATTATAAATTTGCTAAGCAATGCGTTATCTCTTTTATAAGAATTTTGTCTAGTTATTAAAACAACTTTTTCAACTTAAAAAATGTTTCTCAAAGTAAAGCAAAGATTTCACGTTCAAGCAACTAATATAACCAGATAAATGTGTCGTATGAAATGTGAGAGCCATTTGCAGTGTCCAGATCTTGCGTTTGTTGCATAAGCAGATGTAAGTTTACTTACTTTCTCCCAGGGCCATGCATATCTGAGTTGATATTTGGCTGCACCAACAAAGCCCCTCCATCTTCCTCGATCCCCCGTGTCTTTTTCAGATGCTCCTATTCTCCTCAAATCTGCCTGCACATGTAAGTTTACATCTCCAAAATATTTTTTAGTAGGTATCAGTTGAAAGTCGATATGCTTAGTAAGAAATTTGTTGTATAAATAATATATTTAGTAACCATTTCCTCTTTTACAGTTAGCGATTGAACGTAGCTTGGTAGGAATACTTTTAAAAGTTGTTTATTTACACTATATACCGATACTAACATTATACACATTCAAAAATATATTTATCGATTATCATGATACATCTGCTAAGGTTAATGATAAAATTTATTAATTCAATCTATACTTTTTCCCCTTTACCGTAAGTAACCAATCATTCATAAATGTCGTATAGCTTACCATCAACTACATCCCTCAGCGTACAGTTATAATATGTTTTTATTTATTTTTAGCTTGAATTTAGATCTTAAGTGTTCAACCCTTTGTGTATAGTTTGAACTAATGAGCGATCATCAGAATGTTATAGTTTATTGAATGTTAAACTGTAATAACTAATATAATGTCAAGATTTGACCCCTTTGAGTGCCAAGAACCTGTGTTTTGTTGATATTTTTAGCAAATTGAACGTCAAACACTTAAAAAAAGCTTCTTCCCTGTAAGGGAAATTCACTAAAACATGCTTCCGGTGGATAGACATACATTAAGAACAAGTAAAAAGTACCAAAACACCTGATCAGATGTGCAGTTCACTAAGCCATCCCTTAGGTTTGGTCCCGTGCTCTCTACTGATCGTCCACCCTCCCCTTCAACTTTGCAACACTGCTATGAGCTGCACATAAAAACTATCTCGTCTACTTCAAGGATAAAAAGTCTTGCTACTTCAAGGAAGACAAGCAAGTTTTGCTAGCCAACTGCTAAGCCAGAGAAAGAAGCGCGAATGTTGTTTTGCTGTTTAAGTGACAAACTTGTCCAATTTCTGCAAAGAAATAAACACAATAAATTAAGAAAAAAAATGTTTTTTTAAGATAAATACATTGTAAAACTACTGTTTTCTGTTTAGTGAGTGAACAAGTTTTGATCGCTCTCCAAGCTTTCAACCAAGCTAACCGGACTCTCTTTGTTTATAACCTTGATATCGCAAATTCAGGCAAAATATCAATCAAAGATCTCTTTGTGAGGATATCAAAAATTTCAGTTAAAGGAAAACTTGCGTATGTAATTTGGCATGGTTCACACATTCTGGAAAGTCAGGGAATTTGAAAAAGGTTGGGAAAAATCTGATAAAAAGTTGTAAAAAAAGCCAAAAGTCAGGGAAAATGCTTGAAAAGTTGATTTTATCGTAAATGCAAAGCACTACTGTGCAAAAATCAAAACTTATTAGACTTTTGTAAAATAGGTTGTTAAGGTGCAAAGAAGAGGAAGTGAACCATAACTGTTAAGGCAATAAATGTATTGGACAACAACAAACTAACCATAAAAATAAAAAAATAACCACGAGAGCTTAGACATTCATAGGGAAATGGAGGCCGACAAAAGAAATAATTTGTTTTATTATTACCTATTGTAAAAAAAGTGTGTATTCCGAGTTGCAGGTCAGGGAAAATTAACTTTTGGGTTTGAGAAAGTCAGGGAAAATTACCTTTATTGGTCAGGGAAAGTCAGGGAAATCATTAACCAAAAGTGTGAACCATGTTCTAGTGTAAAGCATCTTTATCACTTTCGCAGTATTACCCTCTCAAGTGGTTAAGACCTACTTTATGCCCTTAATACATAAATATTTGATCTATTCTTATTCTCAGAAAACTGTTACTCTTACAATGTATAAATACAAATTCAATATTACTTTTAGGAATTATGTAGTGTTATTAAACTGTGTTTCTTAAAATTATCGCACTAAGCACCTTACAAAGATGTTTTGAATACTGTAAATTTACTTGTTTGAAAATGTTTACTTATATAATAACCTCAACATACATGTTCCCTTTGTATTACCCGTTTATCATTATTCAAGGTAGTCTAGGTTCTAACAACCACGGATAATCGAGAGAGCATTGAACTAAGAACGTGTATTGGCAGGTGAACACAATCGGAACTTTCAACGTCGCACGCCTGGCCGTGGGTCTGATTGGTGAGAATGAGCCAGATGAGAATGGACAGCGCGGCCTGGTGGTGAACACTGCAAGTGTGGCTGCGTATGAGGGGCAGGTGGGTGGTGGATGTTGGTCGATATATCACCTCCAGAACTACATGTAGTTTTTATCCATTAGACAACCTTTGGAAAACCATCCAAAGATGTTGGATTATAACTCACTCGATCTTTACTAACACATTTAACTACTTTGTTCTCTAAGCCCCGCAGGGTTTGGAAAATCCTGTTATTACCCTACTTTCACCATTTACTAGTTTAATTACTACACCAATTGCTTCAACATGTTTTTCATGCTGCTTATAATTAAACTAAAAACAAAATTCTATAATATGATTTATCGCCACCCATAAGAATTCTATTGAAATGCTTGTGGGGTAAAGTCTGATGGACGGATGTAAATTATAACGAGTTCGCACGCAGCACGCTGACGTGAGGGAAGTGAATTTCCACATAAAAACTTGTAAAACTCAAAATAAGTGTAAAAACATACATTTGTCCAATTTTTATTGAAATCTGAAAACATTGATTTTTTGGCTGTTCTGGTAATCCTGGTTTCATTTACTTGCAAAGCTGGGAATACAATTTTGCGCATTATAAGGTTAGGAGAAGGTCCAGACATGCTTGAAAGTAGGCATGAGGTTGCTGAGGATGATAAAAGTACTCTAACAAAGGAATAACAAGCTTTTCTAGCGTAAAACCCCCATAAGACAACGTACTGTGTTTAGTCGATACACATTTTCTTAAATAACTCGGTAAATATTTATGCTAGAATGACGAGAGAGGGCTTAAAACTTTCGCCTCACTAATTCCCATATTTTTACATGCATTGATTTTACATCTGGGGCTTTTATGACCCATTTTGGGCCCAAAAACTCAAAATTTGAAAGATTAATCCCCAAAAAAGGGGTTAAGAGTTTTCCGATTGTTTTGCCCAACGAACTTGTCCAACTGATTATAGAAAGGAACATCCCTACCAAATTTGAAGTAAATCGGACAAAAATTGTGACTGCTAGAGTGCAAACACATATATATATATATATATATAAAATTTTGAACGACCCCCCAAAACGTGTTCAGGGGGTCACGTTAGGAACTTCTATGGTGGTCCCGGGCTTAAGTTTCACCGTGCGGGTCATGCTAATAGTTCACTTTCCAAAGGAAATTCACTAATAATAGATTTTGTCAAATCTACAATTTTTCTTCTTATAATTCAAGCACGAAAATTGGTAGTTCTATAGGTCTCACCCTCATAAAATGAATATTAAAATGAAATCTATGTATGTTTATGTTTGTAGGTGGGACAAGTAGCATATGCGGCCAGCAAGGGAGGTATAGTGGCAATGACTCTCCCCATGGCTCGGGACCTGGCTCCTCAAGGGATAAGGGTATGCACCATTGCCCCAGGTAGGAAGTACTAATATTTGTCATGCACTAGTTTTTCTCCTAAACTTTTAGTTGAGAGATCTACAGTATGAACGAGGTCAACACTTAAGAGTGCTGTCAAAACCAAAGTAATTGGGACCAGAGCCTGTTTGGACTTCTGTTAAAATTTTTGGTTCAGGCCTATCAGAGTTTTCACCGAAAACAAAAAATTGAAATGAAATTACATCAAAAGTCTATTATTGCACAGACTGTATGTCACAGCAGTCTAGCGTGCTGCAACAAGGGTGTAGGGAATTGTGAGGAATAACTGTTTGTGATGTTGGAAAACACATGTTGAATGTACATAAATAACCTGACGTTGCCTAACTGCTGTAGCAATATGATACACATTAGTCTGAATTCATTGTCAGCAGCTTACTGTAGCACTTAAAATAAAAAAATAAATATTTTTACATGTAAGGCTACCTTAACTATGACCATGTTTAGAGAAGCAGAAAGAGATTGGCAATTTAAATTTCAACTTAAGCCCCAGTGTTTTTTAAATGTATTTTTATTTAGCTCACATATTACGTGACAATACGCCAACCTGAAATAGATGAGCTTGAGGGCGTCAGCATTGTTGTATTCATAAGAAAGGCTTCCGAATGGCTTCTTCGTCTCAGAGTGGAAGAGGAGTGGTTTGGTGATTGTGTGGAGCTTCGTCTCTGAGTGGAAGGTGCAACCACCAGGAGTGGTTTGGTGGTTGTGTGGAGCTTCGTCTCTGAGTGGAAGGTGCGACCACCAGGAGTGGTTTGGTGATTGTGTGGAGCTTCGTCTCGGAGTGGAAGGTGCGACCACCAGGAGTGGTTTGGTGATAGTGTGGAGCTTCGTCTCGGAGTGGAAGGTGCAACCACCAGGAGTGGTTTGGTGATTGTGTGGAGCTTCGTCTCGGAGTGGAAGGTGCAACCACCAGGAGTGGTTTGGTGATTGTGTGGAGCTTCGTCTCGGAGTGGAAGGTGCGACCACCAATAGTGGTTTGGTGATTGTGTGGAGCTTCGTCTCGGAGTGGAAGGTGCAACCACCAGGAGTGGTTTGGTGATTGTGTGGAGCTTCGTCTCGGAGTGGAAGGTGCGACCACCAGGAGTGGTTTGGTGATAGTGTGGA
Source organism: Allygus modestus (assembly GCA_963675035.1). Classification (NCBI taxonomy): domain Eukaryota; kingdom Metazoa; phylum Arthropoda; class Insecta; order Hemiptera; family Cicadellidae; genus Allygus; species Allygus modestus. The sequence continues at coordinate 100,396,794 of OY776116.1, forward strand.
GCTTCGTCTCGGAGTGGAAGGTGCAACCACCAGGAGTGGTTTGGTGATTGTGTGGAGCTTCGTCTCGGAGTGGAAGGTGCAACCACCAGGAGTGGTTTGGTGATTGTGTGGAGCTTCGTCTCGGAGTGGAAGGTGCGACCACCAATAGTGGTTTGGTGATTGTGTGGAGCTTCGTCTCGGAGTGGAAGGTGCAACCACCAGGAGTGGTTTGGTGGTTGTGTGGAGCTTCATCTCGGAGTGGAAGGTGCGACCACCAGGAGTGGTTTGGTGGTTGTGTGGAGCTTCGTCTCGGAGTGGAAGGTGCAACCACCAGGAGTGGTTTGGTGATTGTGTGGAGCTTCGTCTCGGAGTGGAAGGTGCAACCACCAGGAGTGGTTTGGTGATTGTGTGGAGCTTCGTCTCGGAGTGGAAGATGCGACCACCAATAGTGGTTTGGTGATTGTGTGGAGCTTCGTCTCTGAGTGGAAGGTGCAACCACCAGGAGTGGTTTGGTGATTGTGTGGAGCTTCGTCTCGGAGTGGAAGGTGCAACCACCAGGAGTGGTTTGGTGATTGTGTGGAGCTTCGTCTCTGAGTGGAAGGTGCGACCACCAGGAGTGGTTTGGTTATTGTGTGGAGCTTCGTCTCAGAGTGGAAGGTGCATCCACCACGAGTGGTTTGGTGGTTGTGTGGAGTTTCATCTCGGAGTGGAAGGTGCGACCACCAATAGTGGTTTGGTGATTGTGTGCCGCTTTGTCCCTGATACAATCACCATACCGTTAATGTTATTGTTTGTTTTTATTAGGGATGAGTCGGTTCCAGTTGTTGATTCTCGATTCCACCGATTCTCAGGCTTGGAATCGGAATCGAGAATCGATGACCCAAAGTCGATTCCGATTCAATCGGTTCCAGGCCGTCAGTACCAAAAAAAAACAACTTATGATACGTAGGAAAAAAAGCAGATATTAAACAACATTTAGCAAGATAAGTGGTTGAAATAAGACTCCTTCCGACAACTAATCACTTCCTGTCTAGTCTCAAAACTGCTCTCAAATAACACAAAAGGAGAATTCACAGGAGTTCTATTTATTGGTGTACGTGAATGAGGAAAACAGATACGGAAACAGTGGCCCAGTCAGTCCCCGAGCGACCCCACATTTTTGGTCTCATTCGTAATAGCTGGTCTATTGTTCAACATCCGGTCGAGGGTCTGGGTAATTTATTCAAGAGATAAGAGTTTCTAGTTCACAATGCTAAAACCTAAACTAATTGTCATTCAAAAACAAATGATTGCTAATTTTTTCGTCTAATTACCACAAATTAAATAAAATATCAATCAAAGTTGTGTGATGTTCTAAATAAAATATCAATCAAAGTTGTGTGATGTTCTGTTCAAGAGATACTTTGAAATATGAAAGAATCCATATAGAAATTTTGAATAATACAATCACTGTTTATCAGTTTTATTATTTTCCCCGACCATTCAAACTTTTCTATGTTGATTTCCTTCTTTCCCGACCTTTTATTTCTTTCTATTCAAATTCTCCACTTTTTCGACTGCTAGACATCCTAAAATTAATTGTTATCGATGTTCAATTTATTTAAAGTAGAAATTTAACATTACAGTATATGTAAAAACTTAAGTATTTTATAAACAAATTTTGCTTTCTAATTTTTATACAAAATTTAAAACCCTAAATTTAACATTAACATTACAACTGTATTTTTATTAGTCAAGAATAGTTGACATCCAAAGTGATTGTTTTATAACACAACAAACCAATGTCAAAAAATATCATGGGAGATTTATGTAACTTACAGCATAACAATTATATGAAAAATAAACTTGCAATTCAAAATTTTTTTAAAATTATTTATTTTTGTAATTTTATTTTATTTTATTAATGAAAAATAATCACCAACCGATTGTCTCTATTTATTAAATGAAAATCAATTACTAACTAAATTATTGTCTTTAAATACATTTTGAAACGTTACTTTGCTATTTCACCTGTTATTAGGAATGGATGGAATCTGTCGAAACAAAATTGGAATCAACTCATCCCTAGTTTTTATATTTATTATTTTCATGATACGAATATGCTGTTTATACCTTTTTCCATTCCACACATAACTAGGGATGGGTTGGTTGCATTTTTATCGGTTCGGTTTTGGTTCGGTTTTTTACAAAAAACGATTGTCGGTTTCGGTTATTTTTCAAAGAACTTACCTAATAACTGTCTCGTCCATTCTTCTAATTTAAATTTATACCTAGATTCTGGAAATTCTGCCTAAAAAAAACTTTAATTGATTATATACCGGAACCTATAAATCCCTATTTCATACTTTGTTTCACTGGTTTACATAGCTTCTTCCCTATAGGGTAAATTCGCTAAAACAAAATAAGTTTACTTGTTTTTGCTGATATTTTAGTTTTGCAGACTTTGGAAACCCAGAATCTAATCGTAAATACAGTTTATAGATTTCATATTAGTTTATAAAAACCAAACCAGAACATTTTAACCCATTGGCTCACAACCCCGAGTATACTGGTGGTCGCCGTAAGTAGCCCGGATGTTCAACCCCGAGTATACTCGTGATTGTGTAATGGTATTATTAAAACCTAATTGCTCCATTATTATCGCGATTTATGAAGAATAAATGTGTTTATACAGTTTAATAAACATAAAATATAATATTGAAACTGGTTTTAATCTTTATTTTGCGTCGTAATATAATATAATTTTGCATCAGAAAACAGCTAATCAGCTGACGACGTCTATCGCCGTACTCTGTGATGTTATTGTTTACGTCTTAGTTTCGCCGTAACCTCAACTCGAGTTTCCGTGTGATCAATGTTGTTGTGAGATGATACGTTAGTAAAATGAATAAAGTTGAGGATTATGACTCTGTTTCACTTTTTGAAAGTGGATCTGAAGATGATTTAGACGACAATAAAAACAACTACGACGGAAATGAAAAAATTGTTGAAAGACACCTTCGTGATTGCGACACAGACGATTCCGATGGGAGTGATAGTGAAAATAATCCCTGTAACTTATTTTTAGATGTAAATTATGGTCAAATTCATTATGGTTTAAAAAATGAGGCAGATGAAAAGGTTTCTACAAGGCCTAGGCCTCATACTACTGTTAGTAATTTGGTTTCTATGCCTAGCACTAGTACGGGCTAGGTTCACAAGGCCTAGTTCAAAGTAAGAATGATTCAGATGAAGGGCAGGATGTCTTATTGCCTAAAGAACTATTTAGTCCTAATGTTCAGGCTACTAATAATGATCCGGTGCCCTGTGCCAGTAGGCCTAGTATCAACAAACCAGAAGTAGGCCTAGGTAAAAACTCTGGCAAGCCTAGGCCTAAAAAAAGGCTACTTATTGAAAATAATACAGGCCAAAAGCAGGGAAAAAACAACCCTAAAGGTAGGCCTAGTTCTAAGAAAACAAAACCTAATAAAAAAGATGTATCGGTAGGCAGAGACCAAAACCTAAATGATCCTGTGACCGAAGTTGTTTGGGACTGGGTTGATTGTAATAATAGAGTAGAAAATATAATCTACAATGACGATTCTGGTGTTGATAGGTATTATAGTCGAAGGATTGAGCCTAATCCTACACCTTATGACACTTAGTGAATTTATCGGTGAGGAATTTTGGCAGATGATTGTTTTGGAAACGAATGACTATGCTGCGCAGCAACTTTCCGATAATGAGAGAACAAAACTAAAATCAGATGCAGACTGGAAACCAGTGATTATGGAAGAAATTAAAGCATATTTTGCTCTTATGTACTTATGGGGCAGGTAAAGAAACCTTCATTAAACCTATATTGGTCTACTCATAAAATACTAGAGACAAGGATCTACACTGAAACAATGTCATACAAAAGATTTCTAACTATTTCTAGATTTCTCCATTTTTCAGATGACAGTTTTAGTGATCCTAATGACAAGCTAAGGAAGACCTGTTATTGAGTATCTGCGCACCAAATTTTTATCCATTTTCAATCCGGGGAAACATATGGCTATAGATGAGAGCCTTGTAAAATTACGTGCTAGGCTAGGCTACATTCAATTTAATCCATCGAAAAGAGCTAGGTTCGGGATTAAGGTATATAAGATATGCGATTCTAATTCTGGGTACTGCATGGATTTCAAAATATACACAGGCAAAGAGAGTAATAAAACTGCCAAAGAGACGCCAGCAAGCGAAGCAGTGGTCATGGACCTAGCTGAACCTTTTTTTGGATAAAGGCCATGTTGTTTTCGTTGACAATTGGTATTCATCGCCAAGTCTTTTTCTTCAACTTTTAGACCGCAATACACATGCCGTAGGAACAGTAAGGTTGAACAGAAAGAACATACCTGAACGTTTCAAAGAGAAGATGGAAAGAGGTGAAGCTGAGAGATTGTGTAGCAACAACATTCTTACGGTCCGGTGGAGGGATAAGAAGTATGTACACATTTTGTCAACACTACACGAAGATATTGATTTTCAGACACCTAAAGTAACCAGGAAAAGGGGAAGGCAAGAAGAAATTAAAAAACCAAAATGTATCATTGATTATAATTCAGGCATGAATGGGGTTGATCGCCAAGACCAAGTCCTTGCATCTCACCCAATAATGAGAAGATCCTTGAAAGCGCATAAAAAAATGTTTTTCTATCTAATGGATCTTACTATTTTCAATTCCCTTGTAGTTTGGAAAACTATCACTGGCAAGTCTTGCCACATGAGTGAATATTGTTTAGAATTGGTGGAGCAAATACTTTTGTCAGTTGAAAGGCCTGTGAAATTCTCTCCTCGGGGTGGTAACTACGAGGAAAATGCTCTCCGCCTCCAGGCAAAAAGTGGAGAACACTTTCCAGAAGTAATCCCTTCATCTGACAAGAAAAATAATCCAACAAGGCTGTGCAAAGTTTGTACAAAAAATAACAAACGCTCAGAGACACGGTACATTTGCAAGAACTGTAGAGTTCCGTTGCATGTTGACACGTGCTTCGCAAAGTATCACACTGTGATAAATTACTAAGTCAGTTGCATTAAACCTTTGTAGATTGGAAATGTAAATATGTAAAGTAGGCTAAGAGAAGAGAATATTGTTTTGCTGTGTTATTGAAATGTGTTTTTGTATTTGACTTGTGAAAGTGAATATACATTGTACGATCACAATTTTTTGGATTACTTTGCCACTATTCAGAATTTGAAAACTTGGTGAGTGGACAAATTGTACTATAATAATAATTTTAAAATGTTTAGTCTATTAAGAATAGACTGTGTATAATTAATTTTATGTGTCATGAACCATTTTGAAGAATTTTGTATGCATATGCCCATACTTGGGGAAACTTAGTAAAATTTCGGAAAAATATGATTTTGTAAAATATGTTATATCTAGGTCAAATGTAAATGTATCACTATAATTTTTAATTTGTACGTAAAAAAATAAATATCCTACAAGTAAATAATAGTTTTTGGGCTGAACTATAATTTTTTGGTTTTTTACATGTAAGCTCCTTTTAAATTTTATTTTTTTTATAAACTATATATATATATATTATATGTATATATATATATATATATATACATTTAAGAAATTAACACCATTTTGTTGCAATATTTCGAGGTATTCTCTTTATCAAGCACAAAAAATGAATGACAAACAAAACAACAGATCATATGTTATTTACACATTTGGTTAAGATCAGATGATGTGGAATAAAACTATTTTGATACTGTAGAAAGAATAAGGAACCAAAAATTATCAAATTATATATATATATATATATGATAATATATATAATATTTACCATATATAAATGCCGTCAAAAGTATTTTCTTTTTGTAGATAATTTATTTTTCTAAAGATTAGTACAAAAATTAAGTAAATTGAGCAATAATTGAGGTCTGTGAAGTTGGCCTACCCAAATCAGCTTACCCAGTTTATTTGATATCTCTCGTTAGTTCTTCGTTAGTTCCTGTTAGTTCTCACAAAAATATCGTTAGTACAATATGAACCCTGTAAAAGCCTTAAATCAATGGGTAGGCCAACTTCACACTATGAAAAGTAGCTTACCCACAATTAAACTACATAATTCCTATTTCCTTATGTCTATCGTTAGTTCTTCGTTAGTTCCTGTTAGTTCCCTCATAAATACCGTTAGCTCAATGATATGACTTGTTTTACAGCCAAACATTCTAAATGGGTAAGCTAACATTCCAATGTATGTACTAGCCTACCCATGATGACGTAAAATTATTAATATTTGTTCATGTCTATCGTTAGTTCTTTGTTAGTTCTTGTTAGTTCCCACTAATCTATCTATAGTTCAAACAAAGGAACCATTTCACGGCCAAAACTAAAAATGGGCATGCCAACTTCACACCATGAAAAGTAGCTTACCCACAATTAAAATAGATAATACCTATTTCTTCATGTCTATCGTTAGTTCTTCGTTAGTTCCTGTTAGTTCTCATAAAAATATCGTTAGTTCATCAACATTAACCGTGTTAAAGCCTTAAATCAATGGGTACGCCAACTTCACACTATGAATAGTAGCTTACCCACAATTAAACTACATAATTCCTATTTCTTTATATCTATCGTTAGTTCTTCGTTAGTTCCTGTTAGTTCTCATAAAAATATCGTTAGTTCATCAATATTAACCGTGTTAAAAGCCTTAAATCAATGGGTAGGCCAACTTCACACTATGAAAAGTAGCTTACCCACAATTAAACTACATAATTCCTATTTCTTCATGTCTATCGTTAGTTCTTCATTAGTTCCCGTTAGTTCTCATAAAAATATCTTTAGTTCATCAATATTAACCGTGTTAAAGCCTTAAATCAATGGGTAGGCCAACTTCACACTATGAAAAGTAGCTTACCCACAATTAAACTACATAATACATATTTCTTTGTGTCTATCATTAGCTCTTCATTAGTTCCTGTTAGTTCCCTCATAAATACCGTAGGTTCAATAATATTAATGGTTTTTACAGCCAAAAATTTAATAATGGTTAGCTAACATAAAATGTATGTAGTAGCCTACCCATGTTGACGAAAGTTTATTGAAGATTGTTCATGTCTCTCGTTAGTTCTCTGTTAGTTACTGTTAGTTCCCTCATAAATACTGTTAGTTCAATAATAATAATGGTTTTACATCCAAAAATGAAATGTTGGTTAGCTAACATTCCAATGTATGTAGTAGCATCCATGTTGAAATTTCGGCTGTGAAACATCATTATTATTATTGAACTAAAGGTATTTATGAGGAAAATATCAGGAACTAATGAAGGAATAACGACAGACATTAAAATATTTCAATGATCTTATGTCAACGTGGGTTGGCTACTACATACATTGGAACGTTAGCTAACCAAGATTTAATTTTCTTCTGTAAAACCATTATTATTATTGAACTATCGGTATTTATGAGGGAACTAACGAAGAACTAACGAGAGACGTGAACAAATTTCAATAATCTTTCGTCAATATGGGTAGGCTACTACATACTTTGGAATGTCAGCTAACCAACATTGAATTTTTTGCTGTAAAACCATTGATATTATTGAACTAACGGTATTTATGAGGGAACTAACAGAAACTAACGATATACATAAATAAATATGTATTATGTAGTTTAATTGCGGGTAAGCTACTTTTCATAGTGTGAAGTTGGCCTACCCATTGATTTAAGGCTTTAACAGGGTTAATATTGATGAACTAACGATATGTTTATGAGAACTAACAGGAACTAACGAAGAACTAACGATAGACATAAAGAAATAGGAATTATGTAGTTTAATTGTGGGTAAGCTACTTTTCATAGTGTGAAGTTAGCCTACCCATTGATTAAGGCTTTAACACGGCTAATATTGATGAACTAACGATATTTTTATGAGAACTAACGGGAACTAACGATAGACATGAAGAAATAGGAATTATGTATTTTAATTGTGGGTAAGCTACTTTTCATGGCGTGAAGTTGGCATGCCCATTTTTAATTTTGGCCGTGAAATGGTTCCTTTGTTTGAACTACAGATAGATTTGTGGGAACTAACAAGAACTAACAAAGAACTAACGATAGACATGAACAAATATTAATATTTTTATGTCATCATGGGTAGGCTACTACATACATTGGAATATCCAATGAGTTAGCTTACCCATTTTGAATATTTGGCTGTAAAACCATTCATATCATTGAACTAACGGTATTTATGAGGGAACTAACAGGAACTAACGAAGAACTAACGATAGATATAAAGAAATAGGAATTATGTAGTTTAATTGTGGGTAAGCTATTTTTCATAGTGTGAAGTTGGCCTACCCATTGATTTAAGGCTTTAACAGGGTTAATATTGATGAACTAACAATATTTTTATGAGAACTAACAGAATTTAAGGAATAACTAACGAGAGATATCAAATAAACTGGGTAAGCTGATTTGGGTAGGTCAACTTCACAAACCTCAATAATTGTTGCTATAGTGACAGTTTTAGTAAAGTCTACATTTATGATGTAGTTTTTCTTAGGAAACTGAAAGGATGGTCAGGTGGCAAATTTCAGGTAAGCCAATGGGTTAAACAAGGAAGTGATCACAAATAATACTCCTAGACAGACAGACTGGCATTTTGTTGTGTCTAGTCTCAAGGTAGTTTTTTTCTCACTTTCAGACCTTCCATTAGCACCTTTCATGAATAGAGAGCAATAAATCACTTATCTGTACCTGTCATTCAATGCCTCTGAGATTTTATGAAAACAAAGAATCCTGTTGAAGCAGAACGATACTAAATTCGTAATTGTCTCTATCCTGTTTTAAGTGATTTTATTTTAAATAACATATACAATTTTAAATCAAATGTAGCCATTTTACAATTATTTAGTCAGTATTTTATGGTTAGTCTTGAACCTAATTTACAACCTTGTCAATTGCAATTTAACATTGATTTCATCAGTATCCTACAATAATATAAAATAAACTAAATCAGTTTAATTTAAATTTATAATGGGAAAAGAGCACGATTATAAAACAATATACATCTCCATATTCAGAGAGAAAGATGTTTAACAGTGACTGATAATTGCGCTCGGACCTGTCAAGATCAAATTTTTTGTCAACCAAACCCTCCCCACCCCCTCGCCTTGCTTCCTTATCTGTTGTCTCCATTCACGTAGGTCCATAAATAGAAGTTCTAATAAACAGTGACTGTAGTATCCATTATCTCTTAAACGAAAGTCTCACAACTTTGATTGACATTTTATTTTTGTTTGTGGTAATCAGACGAAAAAATGAGCTGTCATTTGCCTTAGTACGACAATTAGTTTCGGTTTTAGCATTTTGAACTAGAAACTCCTTATCTCTTGAATAAATTAATGGGACCCTCAACGAAGTCGAACAATAGACCAGCAATTAAGAATGAGACAAAAAATATAGGGTCACTCGGTGACTCATGCCACTAGCTTTGTTTCCTTATCTGTTTTCCTCATTCATGTACTTCCATAAATAGAACTCCTGTCAATTCTCCTTTTGTGTTAGTTGAGAGTTATTTTGGGACTAGAAAGGAAGTAATTAGATGTTGGGAGGAGTCTTATTTCATCCACTAATTTGTTAAACTGTTTAGCTTGTCATTCGATATTTGTACAGCATTATAATGCTTATTTCCAATACGAGCACTAACTGACAGTGAGCAACCGAAACCGACATTAGACCATTGGTTCTCGGTTTCGGTTTTTTTGTAAAAAACCGGTAAAACCGTCAACCGACACATCCCTACACATAACCATTCTTTTTTTTGTATTGCCCTTAATAATTATATAGAATCTGAATAATATTGCTAAATGTAAATTGTTTTATGAAATAATATTTAACAACTTTTATTAGCATATTACGTGTTGTTATTACTTACGGGATGTAATAAAAGACGTCTTACAACACTTAAGATATATTTACATTTATACTGATTCACATACAGACGGTAAACATATATAAAAGATGGTACTAGGACCATCTTTATATATATAGCCTAGTACCATCTTTTATATATGTTTACAGTCTGTATGTGAATCAGTATAAGTGTAAATATATCTTAAGTTTTGTAAGACGTCTTTTATTACATCACGTAAATAATATTGCTAAATGTAATTTATTTTATTTTCTGCAAATTTAGTAGTTTGAATAGCAGTGAAGAGACTGAGAGATTCATTCCTACACACAGATCAATAGCATTGACTATAATATAGTCATTGCCAATAGTCCATGTGGGAATTTCCATATTCATAATTAATTGTACAGTCAACTCCCGATTATCCAGGGTAATGACCGGTTGGAGAGTCACGGATAACCCAAAACCATTGTTAAAACAAAGGGATTCAATAAATTGAATATTACAAATATAATGAAGGTTTATTAACATTAGTATACTACAATATTGTGTTTTAATGTCATTTAAGATATATGTTTGTAAGTTAAATACTTCTCTTAAAATTGTGATAAAATCTACAATCACGATAATAATAGTTAATACTAGCAATGGCTGATAGCAGTAAATACTATCCAACACGCCGAATGTTATTTAATAGGTTAAAGATCTTTAAACACCGAACTCCCTAAACTACACCGAACAGTATGCTAATTAATTCTGCACTGGGGAAAATCCCATGAGGGTGATCAGCGGCGGGAAAGGTGATTGTTTTGAGATAATTCCATTTTTAGACGTCCGCGTCCGACCGTGTTTTGAGATGTTTCCATTTTTAGACGTCCGCGTCCGACCGTCCGTGTCTGCACTGCTAGCCAGGTGAAGTGTCTAGAGCAGTGTCAAGGTCATCACTATGCCCACGGCTCATTAGCGAGATGACAGACTCTGAAATTATGTTGTGTTTACTAAATTGTTTGTTTAGTATTTATTCTGATAAATAAAGTAAATTATTCTTGAGACAATTTAGCAAAATAAATTGGTATTATTGCTCTGTTTATGTTTAGACGGGGATAAATAAGTTAAAAATTAAAAAAGCGAGTTCGCACGCAGCACGCTGACGTGAGGGAAATGATTAGATGATTTTTCATGATTTTTTTTCCACATACAAAACTCTTAAATTTCAAACCCAGTGTAAAAACATACGTTTATGCCAATTTCATTGAAATCTGAAAACATTGATTTGTTTGGCTGTTCTGATGCTCCTGGTTTAATTTACCTGCAATGTTAGGAATACAATTTTGCGCATTATAAGGTTAGGAGAAGGTCCAGTCAGGCTTAAAAGTAGGCGCGAGGTTGCTGGGGATGAAAAAAATACACCAACAAATGAATAACATGCTTTTAGCGAATTTCCCCTATAGGGAAGAAGCTATTACCGTAGGTGGCATGGTAAGACTTAAGCCCGAGACCATGATAACTTTTCGTTTTGAGGTCCCCAGATGCCAAAAACACCATTCGTTCAAATTTATATATATGTATATATATATATAATATATGTGTCCGTTACCGCGATAACTTTTGAAAGAAAACCCCGATTTTGATGAAATTTGGCACAAATGTGGAGAGTAGCATTTATGACTAAGTTCGAAAACCAGATCGATCGCACTATGGGAAGGGGGTTTAATGGGGTTTACAATTTTCCAAAAATCGGTTTTTTGCAAATTTGACCCCAAAATGTTAAAACCACTCAATTTTGGTTATAGCCATTTTATAGAGCTTAAAAAAACAAATAATTTAGTCTTTTGAATCATTACCCTAGGTTAAGTGGTTCCGGAGAAAATCCAAAAAAAAAACGTGTCCCATGTTAATCTTATGGGAAAAATGTTTTTTAGATTTTTCTCAGATAGTTTTACTAAAAACTTCACATTTCTGTTTATTAATATGTTTAGCTCAACAAAACAAACATTTTGGTGTTTTAATCGTTGTTCTACGTCCAACCGTTGCAGAGATATTCAAACTGCTAAACACAGTACATTGTCCAATGTTGTCCTTATGGAGAATAAATAAAATTCGATATCTCGATTATTTATGAATGTATATTGATGAAACTTGGTATGTGGCTTCAACTAGTTGTGGTATATTGATATTAGCACAAAAACAAGTTTTTTGTTGATAGTCCCCGTAGCAGCAAACCTGCATACTCGGCCCCCATGTTATTCATTTGTAGAATAAGTAAAGTTGTATATCTCCCTTAATTATGAACCTACATTAAGAGAACTTGGTATGTAGCTTCACCTGGTTCAGTTGTATTGATAATTGCAAAAAAAACACATTACTTATCTTCCTCGTTGCAGCAAACCTGCGTCCTCAACCCTAATGTTATTCTTATGGAGAATAAATAAAATGCTATATATCACTTATTTATGGATGAATTTTTGTGAAAAATGGTAAATAGCTCTATGTAGTAGTGAGTCACATATATATATGCATTGGAAATTCGCTGAGTACGCAGGTTTGCTGCGACGGGGGTATTCTAATGTAAAAACCCCATAAGACAACGTACTGTGTTTAGCCATATACATTTTCTTTAATATCTCGGTAAATATTTATGCTAGAATGACGAGAGAGGGCTTAAAACTTTTGCTTCACTAATTCCCATCTTAATACATGCATTAATTGTACGTCCGGGGCTTTTCTGACCCTTTTTGGGCCAAAGAACTCAAAATTTGAAAGAATAATCCCCAAAAAAGGGTTTATATTTTTCCGATTGTTTTGCCCAATGAACTTGTCCAACTGATTATAGAAAGGGACGTCTCTACCAAATTTGAAGTAAATCGGACAAAAAATGTGACCGCTAGAGTGCATACACACATATATATACATATATATATAATTTTGAACGACACCTCAAAACGTGTTCAGGGAGTCATGTTAGGAACTTCTATGGTGGTCCCGGGCTTAAGTTTCACCGTGCGGGTCATGCTAATAGTTCACTTTCCATAGGAAATTCACTAATAAACCTCTCGTGACCCCGGTTAAACCGCAACCCGACAAACCCGCTCCCGGATAATCGGGAGTTGACTGTATTGTACACTGTAGAAATTGTTTTTATTTCTGTGAAATAGACAATTTTGAATTTAGAGTTATTTTAAGTTATTCTTAATGTGCTAATTCAAAATGTGCTTTCTGATATACTATTTTAATCTAACAGTAATTGATAAAATATGCTCTTGATCATTATATTTCAATGTGAAAAAATTGGACATTCTTGTATTATTATTTAATTACCATTTGTATTGGACAGGCTTGTTCGACACCCCGCTGTTGGCGGCGCTTCCAGAGAAAGTGAGAATTTTCCTGGCGAGGACAGTCCCGTTCCCTTCTCGGCTCGGCAGGCCCGAAGAGTTTGCCCTTCTGGTCGAATGTATAATCCGCAACCCCATGCTCAACGGGGAGGTCATACGATTAGATGGTGCAATTAGAATGCAGCCGTAAATGAACATTAGTGTTTGTAATAGAGTCTGATAGCGGACAGCAGGTACACAGGAAAGTATGTGGAAACTATTCAGATCGATAGGTTTAGAAAGTAAGTTGGTTGCATGGTTGGAGAATGGTTTATCAGGATTCTAGATTTTGAAAACTAATTGTCATAACCTATGTGAGTTGATATACAGGCAAACCTCGTAGAATCCGAATATTTGTTTGCCCTAGGCATTCAGATTATAACAATTTTTGGATTACTGAGGAAGTTTCAAATATAGAGATCTCAAACTCAGTAAAAACTATTGTAATTATAACAAAATTACTTTAAAGTGATAAATACAATATCAAAAGCAAAGAAATTTATGTAAATGATGATGCATTTTAAACAAAAGTCACTGAAATAAAAGACTTAACTTATAAAAGTCACTTAAAATAGTCTATTGTATTGTTCTCTGACATGCTTTTTTATTGACTTTTGACATTGAAAATCTATAAATAGACCAATTGACTGCGGCTGAAGCTCGTTCGGATTACAGAGGCGTTCGGACTACCGTGTTCGCCTGTACAACTCTTCGCCTGTACAACTCTTCGGGAGAAATATTAGATTATATTTTAAAATACACTATACATTTCCTAATTAATTTTTAATTAAGTTCTTAAAATCAGGCCTTATATAAAACCGTTCAAAGTAAGTTAGTTTTTTTTTCCAAGAAAACTTGTATACTACTGTTTCATTAGAAAGTTTGGCAGATACTCAAATTAGTCCTAAATGCACAACATACTTTTATTTTTATATTTTGGAATCTGGTGTTTTTCTATTCTAATTTGTTAAATATGAAAGTTTGACCAGAATATACTAAAATAACAACGCTTTATAGAAATTCTATTCTCAACGTGGTAAATAAGTTAACTGCTCGTCCGAAAAAATTAAAATAAAATGTTTTTTGTGCCAAACTTTTCTACAGACGAAACCCATCTGACAAGGAAATGTGCTAGCTGACTACATTTTACATGTGACCTAAAATTTCACTAATAGGTATTACTTTATTTGAATGCATTTATTTATATTGTGTTTTAGTATACATCAGCATCAACCTGGAGATTTGTTCAGTATGTATTTGGATTTGTTTGTTACATCTACCAACTCTAAATATTTATAATTTCTGTTTATGTTTGTTTTGGAAGTTTGTGTGAAGAATTGAGTGGCTGGTGATAGATTTTGTTTTGTGGCAAATCAATATGGTGGAAATCGCCTTACTTTCAATGTATTGGGTGAATGGAACGTGTCCACTGCATTGCCTTCTGTGCTCGCTGGATACTGTTGAATTTTGACTGTAAGTTGATTTATTTGATGAATTATATTTATATAATTGAAATTTACCACCGTATAAATCCTATTATGAAAATGGTAAAATGATGCTAATTTATTAGTTGTTTCTTGGGACTTTTATAGAATTTTGTATTTATATTGTTATATATTTTCAATAAAAGAACAATGTACAAAACGGGTCTCCTTGTTTTTTAATATTCCATTAAACCATCCCTTGTCATTTTGGACTAACAAAATCATGAATTTTTGTTATCAGGGAAAAACTTTCTTTCAAGTACAAATTAATATAAAAACACTATTACAGATTTTGTACTTGACCACTTCACATCAGAAACCAAGTATTTACTTTTAAATATTTATTTGAATATTTACTTTTAAGTTTAATATTCAAATCCACCTTAAAATTTAACGTGTCTTTGAGCCGACATGTTTTTTGTATCTTTAAAAAAAGAAAGGTATACACAATTTTTGTTTTTAGTAAAAAATTGTTTTTTGAGCGCAGCAAACAACTTTAGTGGAATATTTTCGATTTATTTGCGCCATTTTATTTAGTTTGTAATTATGCACTACTTTGCTCATTTAACCTTCTTTGTAACTATTATGGTTTACAAGATGCCAGTGTAGTTTGTAATTATGCACTACTTTGCTCATTTAACCTTCTTTGTAACTATTATGGTTTATAAGATGTGGTGAGCATACAAAAATTAACACACTGTATATTTGGATTGGAAATTTGCTGAGAACACAGGTTTGCTGTGACGGGATGGGGTATTTATTAACCCTAGCAGTGGCCAACAGACGTATTACGCCTTAGGTTTGCTGTGTCGCCTTAGAGTGGCAGCTGTCCCAATACGTCAGTTTGGGAGCTAAAATTTATAACTTAAAAAAATTAAAAATCACTTCAAAAGTGAATGATATATATATATTCATTCGAAATATCATATTCTGAACTTTCATTTTATTACATAAATGAACTGTGTAGCAGCTGTATAACAATGTCGCGACGATTAGAAATCGAATGAATTTTTGGTGTGACGTGATTCCTGCAGCCGACGCTTCGAAAATGTGAAAACACAACTTTTTTGAAATTCCCCAGCTCAGGTAATTTTTTACGTGGAAAGTTGTGGTTGGTACCAATGCACTGCTAAACAGTTGTGCTTCATTTTGGTATTGATTTTTAGAACGAAATATTGATTGGGCAAATAATATGATTTTATGAAAACCGGTGTTTTTTGTTTCTTTAACGAATGGCAAACCGACGTAATCAGTCGGTTAGGAAAATCGGATTTATATGCAGTGTAAGTTATAGTTACTAGTTAAATAATACTAGTCATTTTGAAGAGGAAGAATTGTAGAGGAATTTAGTTTTGCCATTAGCAACACTGCTTGCAGGGTAACGACCGCCCGCACAGGATTATTTCGTCATATTTTTTCCAGTCGTTTGCACTAGGCCATCTTGTGTACACCTTAGTACGCGTTCACTTTTTATCCGTGAATTATTACTAAATACTTTATTATTTCGGACTTTAAGTGCTAGTGAAGTGTTTATGTGTATATAACAGTAATCTTTGCATTATATTATACATAAATATTACTGAAGTGTGAGAAATAGTGTTTATAAAAAGTGTTGTGTTTTGTTTAGCAAGATGTCTCGAACAAACTACATTCAAACTATTTTTATATTGTTACATAACACATATTAAAAAAAATGATATACCCTAGGTGTTATACAACTTTATGTAGGTAATTGAATACTACAACATGTTTATATTGGTTTGGGGGGGGGGGTGAAATTTGGTAAAAAAGTTATATACTAAAATACTATGAAATTTGTTTTCCAAATATGCAAAAATATTAACCCTTTGCAGTCCGACGTCCGATATATCGGACGTCACTGTTTATGTCAAAAAGTCTGTGGTCCGATATATCATACGTTCGGGAAATATGCCAAAAAGTCCGTCTGATTTTTTGGACGTCAGTAAAATCGATCGTACTGGCTTTATAAATTATAAAAACGCGCTAATATTTTGGTATATGTGTCAGATAGAGTTGTTGAGTATTACTCAAAGCCCTTTTTTCTTATGACGAAGCTATTTATTTGTTGCTTGTCATATGTTTCAATATGTTCATATAACATATATGTTATAGGAACATATATGATCATCTGTTTCAACAAACATAAATGTGCATAAAGATGCAAAATCCTGTTTGTAAATAGCTTAGTTATTTTTATTTTGTGATCTTATGACATTTTATCATGTACTTTTTGTAGAAAGAACAAAGTTGAATTGATTTGCTTACATGAATAACACAAAACATTGTATTTCATTATTCGGTACATAAAAAAGGAGTGCTAACCCTATGAAACTTATTTTAAAAATTTTGTTGATTTTTTTAGTAGAAATTAATTTTACAATACTATAGTTTATGTCTTTGAGGAAAGCAGTTGAAAAATTTTGTGATTTGTGTTACGGTGATGTATAAACCCTAATTTATCAAGAATACACCACCATTTTGGCGGATTTCGCCACAATTTACAAATTTGTCTACAACTTCTTTATTTTTCAAGGTAGGTGCATGAAATTTGTTGTGTTTGGTTTAGAAATAAGTAGGGAACTTGAGAATACCAATAGTATATATGGGCTCAATGTTTTTTTTTAGCTATTTGTGTTCAAAAGTTGGATTTCGCAAAAAATAAACTATATTTTATGATAAAAAAGGTAATTTTTTTTATTTTTTATGAGACTATTATACATATTTGGATGTAGAATTTTATAGGGAATAAAACAAAAAAAGAATTATGGCTCTATCTGTTAAGGCAAAAAAGTTAAAATCATTTTACTAAATGCTTACAAAATTGATTAAAAAGGCCTGGTATTTTTGGCTAGTACTATAAGTAAAGGTACCGGCATTTCTGGATAGGACCAAAAAATTTTTGGCGGATGCAAAGGGTTAAAACATTCTTCTATTTACAATTATTTATAAGTCATAATAATTTTTTACCATCAACTTTATGACGTTTTAGACTCCTTACTTCATTAGCTTTACAAATATGCATATATAATTATTAGTATATACATATATTACATTACTTATTTACAACACAACCTAACAGTGTACCGTTTACACTTTTTTCGGTTTTCCGTTTATTATTGTATTATGCCCCTAACACTTACAAAATAAATTCTTTCCCCAAAATGTTTTATATTTCTATATAGGGAATTGAAATGTCTCAAAATGTTTATAATGATTTTTCAAAAAAAATCTGTAGAAACAATTTTTCCAAGGCTGCTTTTGAAATAAAAAAATCTTTCTTTTATTATTTTCACTTTATCGAAAAATTACCTTTCTATATCTTTTTTATTTTACCATCTTCAAATTCTCCTGTTCCTTCCGATCAAAATGAGTATGAAGTTGGCTAGGTTTATTTCTACGGTAGAATTTATACAGATTTTCAAAAAAAGGTCTACAAATTCGCCAAATCTGCTTGGCCATTTCTCACTTACACCATTGGCCACTGCTAGAACAATTGGTGCATTGGTCTTAGAATGTTCTTTTTTAATGGAAAACATTGCTAACAGTTATGAAACCATTAGTTTGAAGTATGAACCATAGTTTTCTGATCATATGAGATAACAATTATTCCATTTAACATTGGTTCTTATGGAGTACAAATCAAATGTAGCCGCCGTCTCCAAAATCCTGAAAAGGTCCACCCTCTCTTTCAGCTCTGCCTTAGAAAGTTCATCTCTCCTTGGGTTGGACTGGACATAGAAACCACTGACTGAGATGACACTCAAAACGCTCGAGCCAAGTTACCCCCTGGCCAGGAGGTAATGCCACTAGACCACTCAGCGACTGATCAGACTAGCAACTGAATTTTGTTGTGTGGTATAAAGCCTATATCAAGGATCAGATAGTTCTATTTTCACCTACTAAGTACACCACATGTCAGACCTAGAATACATAGCACATAACTGTACGGTTACTTGTACCGTAAATAATCCTTCTAAGTACATGACTCTTTCTATGTCATGGTACCAAAAATGGTGCACCTCATTTTATGGTTAAAAACATTTTGCAACACTTCAAACTATATTTACACTTACACTGTATTCATAAAAGACAGTAAATATGCATAACAAATAGAACAAGGCTTTGTATATGAATGCAGTGTAAGTGTAAATATGATTGGGGGGGGGGTTGTCACCCACTCCAAAAATGTTAAAATCCAAATGGTTAGGAAATTTGAGAGTTTACAAGAAACATTGGGATTTAAGAGTTGCTTGCAAAAAGTAAAACATTTCAACTTTTAACCATTGCAGTAGGTCCAAGTAGAATTTAAGTTTTGAGTGTTATGATTTTGGGTTTAAATTAATAAGACAATCTTTGTGATAAGGTCCCTACACTCACAACAGTTAGGAGAAAAGTTCAACCTAAAATATTTTAATATTTATATAAAGTTGGCTGCTTGGTGGGTAAATCATTAGCATCAGCTAGAGTAGATTTATCTAAAGGTACACCTTAAAATTCGTGTGGAAAGCGGAACACACCAATGGTGGTCATCAACCCATTGAGGTAGTAATTTTATTCTACTTGCAGTAGCCTATAACGGCAATTGATTGGTGCTGCACTCTAGTAGCAAAATATGTAACTAATGACCTCGGGCGTCTACGGTTCTATCCGCTAGGGGCGCAGACTGACTGAAAAATCTTAATATCGCCGCCAGGCCTTTGGTCGTGTTAGCTGAGTTGGCTACGTCGTGGAAGCACCTTGGCCAGGTGGTGATACGATGTTCGTGGGTTCGATTCCCGCACACAACCAAAACTGACCAGATGTGCAACTCTCAATGAGTTAACCGGTCTGTGGCAACGTTGGTGGGAGAGCCCAAGTAAAACAAACGGTGGTAGGCTTGCTTGGAAGTTGACGGGATCGGTAAATTCTTTGAGACTTGCACATGGCCAACACTGATTTTGCTAATTTTTACTTATGTCTACTGTGAGTGTGCCAATGCAACTCTCTAAACTGAAAGAAAACAATATTTTAATTAAAATACGTCATTAATCCATTTAAAAACACCAATTTTATACTCCAATTCACAGGTTAATAAAATTACAAGTAAGGAACGAGACCAGCTCGTATGTCTACGCCAATGGGTTAAAGATGGCTATTGAAATTATAAATCCAGATTTAATAGCCGATAAATAGAATCTGATTATGATAAACTTGAGATTTTTTTAAAAAGGTCTTTTTAAACAAAATCTTTTGTGTAAGCTATTTATATTTTTTATAAAAAATAACAGTTTTTCATTCATTATATTTATTTTTGGAAAAATTTGAAAATAAAAGTCATGTCATTTTGTGTAGTAACATCCTTGATTATTATTTTAAAAATGCCTTTATAAGAACTTTTTTTTCGTCATACTGCTTGGAAAACGGCTGTTTTCAATACATGCGTTGTGGGGCGAAAGTAGTTCTTTTCAGTCTTAGGACGGAAAAGAATCAGCTGGTGTCGAGGTCATCAGCTGTTACGTTTCTGTCATTTATAAAAATCAATGTAGTGAATCTGCAAACTTGTGTACTTTGATTGTAAGCAATCGATTGTATCGAGAGTTGTAATCTATTATTTTATCCATTGTTGTTGGTTTAAGTGTATGTGTTGCGATTCAGTCCGATAAGATGAGTGACACGGGAAATAAATATATATTACAATTTAATTTTGCCTCAGGGAGAAGATAAGGTCTTAAGCGATAACGCTGTTCGCAGCGAGTCTGATTCCTGATATAGCTCGAAACGGTTGACTAAAGTATTACTTCTTGTAATCGATAGTTCACAGCATTCGATATACCTATCGTTATAGTTAGTCTAACCTAACACTAACACAGACGTAACAGACAATAGTTGAATACATCTGTAGTAACAGCTGTTTGTTTTAAATAGCAAGAACAAGAGTGAAGCCATTTTGAGAGCAAACTTTTAAAGGTAAACGAGTTTTAAAATATTACTTTTGAGAAAGCAGTTAGCTTAATATATTGTGCAGTAAGTCAAAAAATATAGTTCATCACATGGGCCAAAACTGGCTTTTCGATCCTTGCTCATTTTCTGACCTCAGCTTCGCCTCGGTCGTTAAAATTTGAGCTCGTATCGAAAAGCGTCACTTTCGGCCCTAGTGATGAAATATACTATTATTTATAAAAATTTCTCTGTAACTTAACAAAAATTGATCAGCTGACTTTGCCTGTCCTTAACATTACTTTTCCTGTCCCAAACAATACTGTGACTGTCCCAAACAAAACTTTTCCTGTCCTAAACAACTGATGTTCCCGTTTTACTCAACAGGAACACCAGTGTGATTTCGTTATTTTTGAAGATTCTGTGTTCAAACAGCTGACTTCAACACTAAAATGAATTGTAAAACCGTGTTGTGTTTACTTATAGAAAATTACTAGACTATGAAATATCAGATAATTTTTTGTAAGTTTAGTGTAGTTATTTGAATTGTGATGAAAAGTATCGTTCACTACTCGTCACTTAAGTCCTATTTCAAGACTAGTAGTGAAATATACTATTAATAGCTTAAGACTAATTTTTTGCATGTTACATTAATGCTCAATTTCCAACTATTAAGTCAGAAAATGTATCGATGCAACAGTTAAGAAAATACAAGTAATACATTACGCAGATCACTATAATAATAATAATAATAATGTGTTCAATTGTGCACATCATTACACCTGTTTCCAGTAAAAGCCATTAAGGTTTGGTGTGATCTTTGATGATGTACAAAAAAGGAACAACAAAAATTGATCCAAATGTACGGTTTGAGTTAAATAATAACCAACCAAATAAAGCAAACCAAGAAAACCAGTACTACAAAGAAAAATACAACCTAAAGGAAATATAAATTATTGGATTATTGGCTCAAGAGGAACAATATCAAAATTTGTCAAAGATTTTTAGACAAAACTTAATTTTGGTCACATGATTGTGCGCCTCCAATCGATGATGCTAATACCAACCAACCAATGCCTTAAGCTTTAGCAATGTGTAGCGCTATTACCTGTAGTTTGGTTATTTTTGGTGTGGAGCACCAATGAGACAATGGCCTCATCCAGTAGAAAAAAAGTCAATTGCAGGTTAGTAGTTACAGATAAGCAGGTTATAGTTATAGTTGGTTGGTTGGTTGGTTAGTTAGTTAGTTGTAGTTATAGATAAGCAGGTTATCTTCTCAGTTTGTTCAAAACATAATTCTAAAAAATTTAAAAACCCATCACGTGAGGCATATCCATCAGGTCTGAAATGGTAACATCAAAAGTTGTAAAGAGAAAACAAGAATACCTAAATAATTGTTTGCCTTGTTTTAAATGTTGGGGAATAATCAAATGCATTTATTATCAGTGCAAATTAGGGATGTGACTGGGACATTTATGAACTAACAAAACAACCCTATATAAGAACTAAACAAATATTGATTGGTTGGCTTTAAAGAGCCAACTGCATTTCCAAATATGTTATTTAAAAATATATATTTGTTTTAATAACAAAACAAGTTCTCCCACACAACATTTTTAGGGGTGGGCGAGTAGTGTTTTTTTTAATCGAGTCGAGTCGAGTATTGAACCAAACCACTCGAGTATCGAGTCAAGTCGAGTAGTTCTTTAAAAAGTAAAAAAACTAATTTTATTTTTTTATTGAAAACAATGTTTTTACATACTAAACTTTAATTATAAACATAACATTTTATTGAATTATTAATGTTATTATTTATACTACTTTAACCTTTATTTTACCATAAATGAATAATGATTTAAATGAAATATATATATATATATATATATACACATTATATATATATATATAAAATGTATATGTATATGTATATACATATACAGGCTATACTGTTTTCAACACCCATAACAAACAAAATGCAAGTATTTCAAATGTATATCCATACAAAGATTTTGGGTTGGTTTATCAAAACCAGAACATTTGAACAAGAAAGTGATTTTCTTACCCCGACCCAAACACTCCCTGTGCCCCTCTTACTTATCTTAACTCACAGGTATTCATAAATAACCTACCTGTCAATGTCTCCATTCATATGAGCTAAAAATAGATTTTAAAATTATTTTTCTTTATCTCAGTCACTTATTTTGTTTAACATTGGTTAGCGCTGTTGTGGGTAAACGGCGGGAGTAGTCAACTACTCGACTCGGCCTTCGAGTAGTCTTTAGTACTCGAACAAATACTCGAAACTCGAGTACTCGCCCACCCATAAATATTTTACGGATATGATATGGTCCTTATTACAGCTGTTTTTTTAACTAAGAAAATGTGATTTTAAAACTCGGAATGTAACCAAAATAAAAGTGTAAATCAAATATTTAGCTTCACAGTGACTTAGTACTTTACTTCAAACTATCTTTTAAATAAAAAAAGAATCATCAAAATCGGTTAAGTATTAACTTTAGGAGGTGAGTGAATAAAACGCAGGAATTAGATAGATTATGCCCATAGACCTTGCATCTCAGTGTACAATCAATGAATTTAGAATAAAGTGCTTATTTTATGGTTATTTATACTGTACTAGCTGATTATTATTATTATTTAAATATAAGCTAATATGTTCAGGCTATACAGTACAGTGTTGTAATTGTTGCAATTAAATTAATTTTCTTTTGTGTTGCCAAAAACAAAATTATTTGGAGTTTTCAAATAAGATTAGTTTTCTTAATTAGCCTGCTAGCATTTACAAGTGGCTTTATATGATTCCAATGGTTGCGGTAGGTGCATGGAAAATCGTGTTTAAAGGCTCGCAGAAAGTTTTGGGATTTTACTTATTCCATTGCAGAAAGAATGAAAACATTCTGCCTTGGGGTAAGCAACTTGCAATCAACAAGAAGATGTAATTTTATATTATATATTATTTTATATATAATATATATTTTATATTATGAATACATTTTCTTTGAAATGGAATAAGTGAGTATAAGGGGCTGTATCTACCCCAAGGTTCGAAGGTACTTCCACACTGAAGCGTAAAGTAGACAAAAGGCCAACTACAAGTGATCCAGCCATTTTTTAAATATATTTTGTAATTTGAGAATAAGAGGCGATTTAAGACAATGGCATTGTAATGGGCTAGTTGGGTTAAGTGCCAAAGAACTAGCGATCCACAACCCTTGTTTTTGCCTTTGCTCATCTAGATTTGGCAAACCATATGGATACACATTGATGGTTTGTAATCTGTTTTTAATACCCTGGATTAATTTTGTTTAGCAACCATAACGACAGATTGTAAAATGTTTTTTAGAGAAAAATGTTTGACACTTTTCATGCTGTACTTGTCATTTCTGTTCAAATTAAAACAACTTTTAAAGTAGTTGATGGTTTTCTAACTTGGTATATGAAAAATCAGCCATACAAAGCCAGAAGTTTTCAGTTGCAGATAAGGGTAAATATAATTAACAATATTCAATATCTGAGAATTATTGCAAAGAAGATTAATGCACAAGACTCTACAGATAGGAATTTGCACCCCCACTCTTGACTATTCACGTAATAAAAACAGCTGTTGGTTTAGGGTCAGTGCTATTGCTTCATTTGTAACAAATTTAATAACAGACATGGCAGAATGGCTCAGTGGTTAAGATGAGAGTTTGGTACGATAAAGGTTCCCAGTTCGAAAATGCACATTATAGTTACCTTTTTCTTCTTGAAGATGAAAAATTATTAGTTGTAATGTTTCAATATTGTTTTTGATTTTTATGGAGTACAATTTACATTGTGTTGCGAAATTATTTTAAATTAATTTAAAACTTTGAAAATGCCATAAAAACATGTGCAATAATCGTGGGCTCTTTGATCGGGTGTCATCGCCAATATTCGTGAACGTTCAGTTACGGTGGAGGGGGGCTGCAATTTCCTCTCTGTAGGGTCTTGTCAAGATTAATGCACCAGTTGCTAGGAAAGGTTTTGAATAGGGACAGGAGATTGTCAATATTCCAAGAAAAGACAGTATTACAATTTTAAATTTGTTAATCTTATACTTTGTAATTATTAGTTTTGAAAGATATCTCTTTTGTCTACCTTCAGGTACTAAGAGGGATTAAATGAGCACACAATGTTTGTTTAAATTTATTATTAAACAATCAATCAAAATATTACATAAATTAAAACATTATTATGTACAGATTCTCTTGATTAATAACTGTTTCATCTTTTCACTTTAGGGTGTGAATTCTTTTTGACCTGAAATAAAGAAAGATCAATAAATAGCAATGTGTAATTAAGTTTTCTTTATATTTATCAACAACAGCCTACCAGTTAGACAAGAAATGTTTTGTCTTTTACATATGCTACTTCTATGTTAAATTATATAATAATAAAGATCTCTATGTAGAACCATAGTGCATCGGCTAACTTAAAAGTGAAAACATTTCTTTGCAGCACATAATTGGCTACCTTTCCTTTAGGGCTGCAATTCTTTCTTTGATAACAATTTCTTGACTGTCCATATCCTGCATTGTGTCATAGGCAGATTTTTCTAGGTTGTTAAACCTGGTGACAAGCTGTTGAACCAAGTGAGGAGGTGGTCCAGATAAGGGTGGTGGGGCGCTCTCAGCGGGTTTTCCAGTTTGCGGCTTTGGACTAGTGGGTGATGAAGAACCTTCAATAGTTTTTTCAGCTCCTTCAGGTCTTGAATTGACATCTGCTGTAGTACTTTCATTGGATACTTCACCTTGTGGAATTTCAGTTGAGGTGGATGAAAGACTTTCTAGGGGTTTCTCGGCTTCTTCTGGTCTCGAATCAGCATTTTCCTCGGTATTTGCTGTGGGCACTTCATCTTGCAGAATTTCCCTTGTGGTTGGTGCAGAGCCTTCTGTGGGTTTCTCAGCTTCTTCTGGTCTCGAATCAGCATTTTCCTCGGTATTTGCTATGGGCACTTCATCTTGCAGAATTTCCCTTGTGGTTGGTGCAGAGCCTTCTGTGGGTTTCTCAGCTTCTTCTGGTATCCTATCAGCATCTGCTGAGGGTACTTCAGCTTGCAGCATTTCATTTGTCAGGTTAGAGGCTGTGGAACCTTCTGTGGATTTCTCTGGTCCCTCTGATCTCTTATCAGAGTCTGCATCAGGTATTTTATCAGTGTTTGCATCAGGATTTTCTGTGGGAACTTCAGCTTGCAGTATTTTATTTGTCAGGATAGAGGCTGTGGAACCTTCTGTGGGTTTCTCTGGTCCCTCTGATCTCTTATCAGAGTCTGCATCATCAGGTATTTTATCAGTGTCTGCATCAGGATTTTCTGTGGGTACTTCAGCTTGTGGTATTTTATTTGTCAAGTTAGAGGCTGTGGAACCTTCTGTGGATTTCTCTGGTCCCTCTGATCTTTTATCAGAGTCTGCCTCAGGATTTTTTGTAGATTCTCCAGAAAGTGTCAGTTCAGAAGATGTAGGATCTTCTGTGGATTTCCCTGCTTTCTGTGGTCCCCCAAAAGCATCTGGATCATCAATTGCAGTTGGTGCCGCATCTTTTGTGTAGCTTTGAACGGCTTTTGGCTCAGGAGGCTTATTATTCTGAGGTGGTTTCTCTTCTGTTGGTGGGTTTGAAGGGGCACTGGATCCTTGTTGTTTCAGTTGTTGCAACTGCCCCTCCAATAGTTTTTCCAACTCATGAGCCACCCGTACCAGATTGTCACGTTCTGACCTAAGATCATGAAGACGCTGTTCTATTTCCTGTTGCTGTTGCAAACTCTTCTGGTCCCTAGGTCTTCCTTGTGCTGGGGCTGAGTGCTCCACCACTGTTTTGATGTGTGTGATCGAGTAATGTGTCGTTAACTTGTCCATTTGTCGTGTAGATGTGTCAGGAGAAAAATTAAATGATTAGTGCCTGGACATGTTAACCTTGTGTGATGAAATTTGTTTTGTTGCCTTAGCAACAATTAATGTTTAAATTCAAAATCAAAATCTGAAAATGTGTATTATTTAACTAGGTGTACGCTCATTCTTCCCGTAAGAGGATGAACGAAGACTGAATTTTTAAAGATATGTAGGCAGGTACTGGATTGGTAACACTCTTCTGTTATCCGTTTTAACTCCACAACAGCAAGAACAGATAATTAATAAACCAAACATTTTACTAATGGAATGGTAACACCATTCCCATATCCGTTTTAACTCCACAACGGCAAGAACTGATAATTTAGGACTAATGTAAATAAAAAATACTACTGACTACTGGAGTGGTAACACCCTTCTCATATCCGTTTTAACACGACAGTACCTGGGGGGCCCAGCTTTGCTCGGGGGAGGGCCAATCAGTCAGTTTAGATGACTTGGAGTAATATTTCATCACTTTCCCCTACTGATAATCAGATTTGTGTAACTCATTTGCCTCTTTTCTACATTTTTAAGGTTCCTCCAGTTGCTATTTATAGCTCAATGTCCTTTTCATTTATTTTACTACTCTATATATATAATCTTCACTCAAATCTTTTAATCTCTGTTCTCAGGAAACCACATGTTAATAATCATAAAAAACATGAGTATTACTTTGACAGTTCCCTGGTTGATTATGAACAGCTGATACAATTCTTTTGTGTTGATTTAAAACTCCGTAAGCCCAATGTTAATTTTTTAACTTTTCATTTTATTTTTTTTTTACATTATTTGATTTTTCCTGGGGATGAGACCTGTCTAGAACATATTTTTATCCCAGAAATTAGTTATTTTGAACATTTGAAGGAAATCGTTGGAGCCGTTTTTGAGATTAGTGTCGCAAGCAAGCAAACCTTACTCATATTAGAGTATATGATACCTGGGGCCGAACTTTGCTCGGAGGAAGGCCAGTCAGTTTGTTTAGATGACTTGGAGCTTATTTCACCACTTCCCCCTACTGATAATCAGATTTGTTTAACTCATTTGCCTCTTTTCTACATTTTTAAGGTCACTCCAGTTGTTATTTATAGCTCAATATCCCTTTGATTTATTTTACTACTCTATGTATGTAATCTTCTCTCAAATCTTTTAATCTCTGCTCTCAGGAAACCACATGTTAATAATCATAAACAACATGAGTTCCATGTGGTTCCATAAAATCAGATAATAAATCCTTTGAATGAAGATTACATGTAGAGTGGTCATATCCAGAATGACTCAAAGGTGCATTATAATAACAACTGTTGTGACCTCAAAAATGCTCGTTAGTAGGGTACATGGTGAAAAACAACTCCAAGTCATAAACAAGATTGACCTTTCCCTAGCAAAGCTCAGTCCCAGGTAGTACTTAAACTATATGAGTATAACTTTGAGAGTTCGCTGAAAGATTTTGAACAGCTGTTATGACTCTTTTGCTTTTATTTTAATCTCCAAAAGCCCAATGTGATTTTTTCAATTTTCCATAGCGGCTTTTTACATTATTTGATTTTTTTGGGGGATGGGACATGTCTAGAACTTATTTTTAAACCAGATATCAGGTTTTACAACACAATTAGTTGGAAGGACACATTAGTTATTTTTTAAGGAAATCGTTGGAGCCGTTTTTGAGATAAGAGTTGCAAGCAATCAACCAAGCAAGCGAGCATGCAAACCTTACTCATATTATAGTGTAGGATAGGATTGAGTCAAAATAATTCAGCATTTGTATTGATTGACTATAACATATTTTTACTCTTAGGCACATAGAATGTACACGAGACAGGGACAATGATTCTGGATTCTAGCATGTTTGAAGTTCTGCATACAGACGGCCAGGGCTGAATTTAGGTCTGTACAGGCTCTGGTCTACACCCTAAATGCAAGTGCGGGCCCTTACCAGCCCGGCCAACTTTCCTGTTTGATTTATATAATATAACCTACGCTTATATCAGGCTCTACAGATGGCGTTGTGCAGTTACTTAAATTTCAAATTGCTAAAATCCGTATTGCTGCCTAGTGTAAATTAACGTTGTCATGGCAAGATATTATTAAGTGATTTTCATTATCTAAATACATAAAAAAAAATCGGGATTGTATGTTAGTTATTTAGTTTCATCAAACAGCTGTTATAAGGATGATATCTAAACATACTTGAAAAGCATATAAACATATGTTTATTATAGACATAATAAATCTATTTGAATAGCAACTCATTTTCAATACCGAAGCAAGCTCTATATAAACATAGGCAAGTGAGCGTAGCTAACGAGCTCATCTTGAAAAAGAACGAGAATCTTTGACATAAAACAAATTCAGTGACATTAGGACAGAATAATGTCTGTCTGACCAGCTAGTAGTACTTAACCCGAACGCTTACCCAAGGATCATCTTTCCTCCATAAATTTAACAAGGCAACTTTTAAAGCCAGCGAGGCGAAGCTCTAAGGTCGGGGTTAAAAGAAAATAACAACAATTGTTTGTATAACTGAAAATTTTCTAAAATTACTAAATAAGGTGTAAATAATAACAAAGAAAATTTTCCTGTGCGGTGGAGGTCTATGGTTGAGTAGGGCGGCGTATCAAACGTGGGGACATCTTTCAGGAGATGCTGCTTTAACAAAATAAATCCAACGAATCATACGTTAAAATTAAAAGTTGGGAGTGATAGTAAAGGCAGAGCCCTGAGGGAAGAACAAAGAGGTATCCATAATATTTTGGTACCCAACAACGTAGTATATAGGTCTGGAGCAGTTTTGAGGAGCCGCTTTCAAAATCTTTGGATTTTTTAATTGGTGGTTTATATTAGGTTTTTAATAAAATATACCACCTGATTTTTTAGAAAAATTTGGGTTCAGAAATTACAGGGCTTAAGAGATCCCAAACTTCAGTTTTTTTACCTTTCTTAGTCCCATAAACTTTAAATATTTTTAGCAGGTTTCAACAGTTTTATCTTATTGCCATAAAAAGCTCTAAAAGATGAAAAATTAGTACTCCAATCCACACACGGTTAAATTAGTATTTCGTTAGTAGGCTATTCGGCTAATGGTTGTGGAGGATATTTCAATTTCCATTCAGCAGTAAACTAAGTATATTGTCCGATGTTATTCTTATAAGAAATAAAAAACATATATCTCTTGTATACTTATTAATTTTATTAAAACTTGGTTCGTCCCAGGACAACCTTAAAACTGGTCTATACCAGTTTGGATGCTGACATTGGGTACAGCAAATGAAATTGTCATTACATATGAAGTTTTTTGGATGTCCATTATGACAAACTTCCCTTTCACCTTTGGTCCCTCCACTTGCAGCGGCTCGGGGCGGAAACTCAGGGGTTGGTCCCCAACCTGAGAATGTATGGTCCCTGGCTGTTGTACATGGATACCCCATCCGTTGAGTTGGCCAGTTGGAGGGCAGAGCGGGTCCACATTGAGCCTGATCACAGCTGTCACAAGGCACGGGAGTTGGTACTCTGAAAGGCCAATTTGGCTGCCTGTCCCATCCCACCCTTTCCTTTCCTGCTATATCCTAACCTTCTGGTAACCTGCGCAAAATTCCCGCTTATGGAAAACGTGCCTATAGCAGCTATGCTGGGGTTTCCTAATCTAGCAACAATGAATAGAGAATATGCGGAATACGTTTCCATCTAACCCTGGAGGGTGAGGTGGAGCAATTAACCTCTTAAAACCACTGTGTGTACCTAGCCAAAATTCCAAATGTTAAAACATCCCTTTGGTATCCCAAATGACTCCTTCAAAATTTCATTAAGAAATGTTTTACAGTTATTTAGTATTTCGATAACACACCCACACACACACACACACACCCACACACGGCCACTGAAACTTCTTCATCAATACAGTGATTCACTTCGTTCATCAATTAATTAACACGTTCAGTGTGGCGCACCGGACTTCCGGCGGTTGCCTAACAAGGAAACAAATGCAATTATCATGAATATATATGATTAACTCAGTGAATGCGTTAAATTGTTGAATTTTAAATAGTGTTTCTTATATTTTAAGTGATGATAAATTAAAAATTGGTTTATATAGTAAGTATTTAGTGATTAATAAGGTCCAAATTTTATTTTGCCCTAGTAGCACAATTAAAATTATATTTCTTTCTGTTTAGATCTTAGCTTATGCGGGTGAAGCCACAAAGGGGCAAGGGCGGTTCCAGAGAAGGGGCCATGCCCCCCCCAAGATTTTGGAAAACATTTTTTTTCTAACTGAAATTAAGTGTACTAATACAACTTTTATGAACTAGCGGTCATTTCCTATGAAAACAAACCATCAAAACAGCATTTTGCAAGCAACAAAGTATTTAGCCAGCTCTCAATGCCAGAACTCAAATCGTATCAGAACCACTAATGTATTGACAAAGATGATTGGAAACACTGGCAGTGTCTATTCCTCCATCTTGAAATTCTCCTCTCTCCCGTCGCGACCCTTTCGTCACAGGAACATGGACTAGGCCTTTGCGCATGCGCCAAAAATGAATGACTCTTGTTCCTTTTATTCTGTTCTATAAGTCAGATTACCGATTCGTGAATGATTTGAGCCCGAACTGGACCCATAATAATGCAAGACCAACCAACACTCAACTCAATAGTACCATTCCCACGCATTTTAATAGAGGTGCACCACAGATACATACAAAAATTTAGGAAGTTATTGAACGAAAGTATAATTATTTGTTCGTTTAGCCTCTATTTTTGTTTTATAGAGAACATTGATTGATGACTTATTTTAAATTTATTTGGCAGTAAATAGGCCTATGTCTTTCAAAACATGAATCTGTATAGCTATGCCATTTAAAAATAGTTATACTTTGATATTTTGTAACCTGTTTTCTGTTGATAAGCAAGAAATATTTATTAGTTGTCAAGCATTGCAACATGCACTGGACATTGTAAAATTAAATGCAGTTGAACGCTCATTCTTCACGTAAGAGGATGAACAGAGATTTGATTTACAAATAATATCCTACAATACATATTTTACTTGCAATATAATCCATGTAAAAGTGATTACAAATTTTAATACATTCATTGTAATTACAATTTGTTATAACATGGTCAGAGTGGCATAAGAGTACCGATAACTCCAATGTTTGATCACAATTAAAATGTTGTCAACGGTAACAGAGTCATATTCTGTAAGCAATTTCAAAGGACTGCCAAAGAGAATATGTAAAATGAATAAGCGCAAAACCGAACAAAATATTTAAATAATACAAAGAGATATGTACCGAATCCCACTGAAATGGAAACATAATTTCCTACGTTAAACTACTTAGACAAACACTGGCAAAAATGAATTTTGTTATGATGTAACTCATCGTTCGTGAAATAAACCTAATAAAGAACCTAATAATATATGCTCTCCTGATACTTGATAGACAACACCAAAATTGATATAAAGGACCAGAATTTATATTATTAATGATGATACAACGGAAGGTCGTAAAAAGGTGGTTAAAATATTTTCTTAAGTAAAGTTTTGCAAGGAATCCATGGTTCAGATTTTTAATCGGACATACAGTAAAGGAGTTATATTATTTTACCAATTTCAAAGGGCCACCATACGGAAACGGTGTAACTGGATAGGCTAGTTAACGAATTTTACCTAAAAATCAAAGCAAAGAATTTGTGTGCCAAATTTATAACAGTAATATACTAAAGCGTTCTTGAGTTATGCGACCAAAACAAAAACAAATTGGAATGAAATTTGTTGTTGAGTATATGGACTCGTTGTTGAGTATATGGACTCACTTCGTTCATCCAATTAATTTAATGGCATAAACCACACAGCAATTATCATACCAGGTTTCACATGACTATAACACAAGGTTTCGGAACGCTTGTACATCGACACAATACAACCTAACCCTCCTCCTCCCAGGAAATTTGTCACGTGACTGTTTACATTGCTTTTACAGCTTGTCCTCTGTTCACAGATAGGGCAAATAAACTTGTTATTTTCCATCTTTATTGATCTCAGAACTTCAAACAACAATTTTTATTTACCACTTGTTTTGTACTGTACCAGCACTCTTTCTTTGCCTTCTAAGGAAGCGATTAGTGAGTGAGTGAGTAGTTAGAACTTGAACTGAACAAGCCGTTATTTTACTTGTAGAACACAAACAAAAGAACAAAAACCGTTCATTTCTGGCGCATGCGCATAGGCCCAGTCCTTGTTCCTGCATCGAAAGGGTCGCCTCTCACCACTCGCCAGTCTGTACTCCACTCACAGTATATGCGCGAAATGGTTGGTAAAATGGTTTTTAGGCTTAACCTTCTCAACATTAAAGAAGAGTTAAGACTTGGGTAAGGGCAAGAATGGGAGAAAAACGGCTCACGGGTCTTTGCTTGCTTCTCGTTCACAAAGCCCTTGAAGTGAACACAGATCAAATCATTTAAAGATTTGCGAAAAAGGGTGCCAGACGACTTGACTTTGTTTTATAAAGACGTATAGACACAATTTGTCAGTTCTTACAGTTTAACAGTTATTTTATTGTAAGCTATATTAATAAAACTTGTTTCTTCAACAATATTTTTTCTTTCAAGAATCCAGTTTACAATTAAGAACATTATAATATTACAACTTCTTAGTTGTATTTATTGCCTTACTGCTTAGGCCTCATGCAAACTTTATATTTGATTCATATAAATAATAATATGCTATATTTTTTAAATAGTATATTATGATGTTTTAATATTTGCTTCATAAAATATAAAATAATTCCCGGGGTAGGCCAATGGGCTTCTCCTTACTTTGGGTTCTGCTCTCAATAAAATTTGAATATCAATTACAGCAGTAATTATTACATTTTTCAATGAGCTCATTAACACCATCCTTGCAGACTCTTAAGACCGAAAGTAACTTTAACCTTAAGCAATATGGCCCCTCCCGAAAATCAGTCCTGGAACCGCCCTTGCCCTTGGAAAGGGGCTGCTAGTTATATGTATAATTTAACGTTTATTAGTTTTAAACTAAATGAAAAACAAGTTCATACAATTTCCATTGCAGTTTTCTACTTAAATAAATAGACAGCTGTTTACATTAGTGTGAAACATAAGTATGGCATGATAACTTTGAAGTCCAGTGGGGTAACTTTGACTAGTGGCTAGAAACCTTCCTAGGGTTAAGCTGAATGACCATTTAAAGCTTCATCACAATCAAATGAGTGGTAAAGGAGCGCATAAAGGATAAATGGACAGACAGACAGACAAACATTAATTTTAGCGAATTTCCTCCATAGGAAAGAAGCTATTACCGTGGTTTGCATAGTGGAAGGGTAAAACTAGAGTGTAGGGCAGGGGTCTCCAACCTACGGCCCGCGGGCCACATCCGGCCCGCCAACAGTTGTTAACTGGCCCGCGTTTAGCCCAATATACATAGTGCAAATACAGTTTATATGTAGGCCAATATATAATATTGAATAAATTATTTAAACATTTATTCAATAATTTTATTGAATAAAAATAAATATATAATTTTATTCAACATTCACATTTTTACCGTCAACCACTAGTAAAGATCTTGTTTCAGTTGTCTCTGATCCTTCGTGTGTAAACTTAAGATACTTTCCTTGGTTAATGAGCTGTTGACGGAATAAATGTGAACATGTACAGTTGCGTACGCAGTGAAGGTCACGGCTGCGTGCAGGGGAGTAGGGACAGGGTAGGAAGCACTCTCCTTGGCCAGTTATTACTAGTTACAAAACTTTAAGATCTTCCAATTGGTTTAGTCCAGTACAGTTTGTCAAAATTACTTAAAATAAACAAAAACATTCATTTAACAAAGTTAAAATAAAGGAAACATCAAAGTTAAAAACGGCTACAATAGCCTTAAAACTCACCATTTAATACCTAAATTTTACAACATTTCTGGGGAGGACCCCCAGATCCCCGATGTTATTGGCCCGCTTGATCTCCATCGATTTATAATCTGGCCCTTAGAGTAAATAGGTTGGAGACTCCTGGTATAGGGTACTTTTTGCAAACATAGTTATTTTTTTTAATTTAACTGATACATTTTTAACTGTAGATTTCAGATACAAAACAATTTTTGTCAGAAACTCATATGTACCTACACTAGTATACAAAGAGTATGCCCTCTACTAAGTAGGGTAGTGTAAAGGAGACTAATGCCTACACTGATATACAGTAGATAAATTTCGTTGCGGTGATTTAGACTTCTGTATGGATTTCTTCACGTAAGAGTAAGCTACGTATTTCTCATTTACACATCCTATCTGAAAATAATACATGTATTCATCGTGTTCTTCAATGTCATGGGTTATTTTAAATAAAACAACCCTACCATACTATAAATTTTATTTACTTGCGTCATCAAAAGATTTCAACCACCATTTTTTTAATGACAGCTGTCCGTGTCCCACCTTTCAACGTTTTATCGCAAATTACATTATCCCAACAATTAAAACATCTTTTGAAAATTGTATATGTATATATACTGTATACAAAACAATGACAGTACATTTTCCCAGCCATATGAGGAAATATTATGAGGAATTAGATTTAAAATAAATTATTTTAATTTGAACAATTATGTAACATATATGCAGTACAACCTTAACCTTTTAATGTAGCCTTTAACGCTATATAAGACTAAAAGATCTAGGCCTAGTGGTCACTTTTATTACGTTTAAAAAATTACCATGTCGTATTGGTTTTGATTCAAACTTATATTACTGCACCATTACACTTTATTAAACCTAATGTAATTTGATTAAGAGATCAAATTTATTATTCAACTCATATCTTAACTTTACATGAATAAAGTGAATACTCAACTAATTCTTTCAAAACCTTGTTTTCCTGCATGACATGGTAAAACTAGAACTTTTCCGCTAAATAGGAGTAAGTGAGAGGGCGGTTCTCTCGTTTTGGCTAGATGATCCGATCAGCGTACTCTATATCTTTCATTAGCTGTCAGAAAGACACAATTATTGTATAAATGTAGGGCATTTTGTCTCCTTTCATTTTGTACCGAACGGTTTGTTTCAATTGAATGCATAGTTTTAAAGCTATACGTCAAAAACTAAAAACACGTGTAAAATAGCCTTAACGTAACATATGAACCCATATAATTGTATAGCATTAGACTCGTAAATAAATTACCTTTTTCTGTCATGCAGAGTTTTAGTTACAACCACTTTTGATCAAGTATATTGTTAAAATACCCCCGTCGCAGCAAACCTGCGTACTCAGCGAATTTCCAATGCATATAATATATGAATTAATACCACATAAAACCGCATACCAAGTTTCATAAAAATATATTAACAAATAAGCGATATTTTAATTATACATAAGAATAACGTTGGTGATGAGTACGTAGGTTTGCTGAAACAAGGAACACAAACAATTGGTGTTTATGCAAATATAAATACAATTTAACTAGGCGAAGCCATATACCAAGTTTCATCAATATTCAATCATAAACAAGCGCTATATAACATTTTAATTATTCTCTATAAGAATAACTTTGGATGGGTCGATTTATCTGGTTTTCGAACTTAAAGTCATAAATGTTGCTTTACACGATTATACCAAATTCACACCCATATATATATATATATATATATATATATATATATATATATATATATATATATATATATATATGTATGTATGTATACAGTTTCGAACAAATGGTGTTTTTGGGGTCTGGGGACCTCAAAACAAAAAGTATCATGGTCCCGGGCCTAGGTCTTACCATGTTGACTACGGTAATAGCTTCTTCCCTATAGGGGAAATTCGCTAAAACAAAAAAATATTAAATCAATCCGATAATTATTAACAAAGATAACAGCTGTTTTGTAAATATTGACATTTTGAACCTTTAAGGGGGGCTGGGGGGCGA
Organism: Allygus modestus; assembly: GCA_963675035.1. Taxonomy (NCBI): domain Eukaryota; kingdom Metazoa; phylum Arthropoda; class Insecta; order Hemiptera; family Cicadellidae; genus Allygus; species Allygus modestus. The sequence continues at coordinate 100,433,322 of OY776116.1, forward strand.
AGCTCGACGGGGATGTTTGGGGACTGTGGTAAAAATGTTCCTTTGGTAGAGGTCTATCATTGGTGCAATATTCAGCTTTACTTTAATTATTTCAACAGTTTACCATTTGTAGTTCTTTATTTGCTGGGCAAGTAGTAGTGTTGTCTCGTTCATGTTCATGTGTCAGACTTTTGTGTTTCTACTCTTTTAACAGTCCTCTTTTTTAGCTATTTTGTGATTTTTCTGCTTTTGTATGGATTGTGACACTAATTTTGTCACGTTCTAGTTATTTTTTTCACTTGAAGTAGAGATCAGTTTCCATATCCTGAATTGTTGTGAAACTTGTTTTGCTCTTATCAGTGATCGAAACTGTTCCCATTAATTTCTTAAATAAAATAAACTCACCACCAACAATGAATTTTAAACAAAGAATATTATAATACTATTTAAAAGTATTTTCTTATTAACATATGAAAACAAATCTAACCTATGGGACATAAACCGACAAAAATTAACAGAACGGCAATTTGGACTAATTAGCTTACCTTTCCATAGATACCAAGGATACCCTGTTGATTTGGCTTCGATCTCGACATTTTATTAGAATGCCTCTTCTTCTTATCTGCCATCATAGATCTATAATTGATTGATATTTGTTTAACAAAACTGTCTTCTTTCTTTTTACTAGCTTCGTTGCGTTTTTCTTCAAGAATTTGTTTATAGTTTTTTGCCTCATTCCTGGGAGGTTTAGCACCAAGCTGAACTGCAAGTTCTACATTACTCTTTAGTCTGTTAGAAAAATTCAAATCCGTTTTAGAAAATTTGTACACTTCAAATCTAGCTCTTTTCATGTCTAACAAAGTTGAGTCACTTTCTTCTGGTTTCGAAGTATCAATCTTGTTGGTCTGAGATTTTTTCTTGTAATTATTATGAACCATAACTTTGAAATCATGCGGCCGTTTTTTCATCTGTGATGATTTAGTTGCAACAAATGCTGTGCTTGACTCCATTTCATGAGTTCCTGTGAAAAAATTATTATGAGAAAAACATATTTAGAAAATAATACACTTTCCTTGCATCTAGACTGTTATATTATTCCAGAAAATATTAAAACCTAAAAAAATATAAACTTTTTATGTAAACATTAAAGAAGTGGCCGTTTTCTTAAACTATAAAGAATCTCCTATTGGTCTTATAGCCCTCTCTTCTTGTGGAGAAAGAGTAACGTTTTAGTTTTCTACCCGTGGAGAAAAAGGGATGTTTTGGCTAACCCTCTAACCGTGGGAAAAAAGGAACACACGCAAATACAGGGTGAAGGCCTGCATAGAAAGGAATTCTGATTATCTATCTCTTTACAATTATTTTAATTCTAATAAAAACAGTGTATTTAAAGAGTTTCAAATTTACACTTTCAATTTTGTTTTTGGAACAAAGCTTTAACCCATTGGCGTAGACATACGAGCAGGTCTCGTTCCTTACTTGTAATTTTATTAACGTGTGAATTGGAGTATAAAATTGGTGTTTTTAAATGGATTAATGGCATATTTTAATTAAAATATTGTTTTCTTTCAGTTTAGAGAGTCGCATTGGCACACACACAGTAGACATAAGTAAAAATTAGCAAAATCAGTGTTGACCATGTGCAAGTCTCAAAGAATTAACCTATCCCGTCAACTTCCAAGCAAGCCTGCCACCGTTTATTTTACTTGGGCCCTCCCACCAACGTTGCCACAGACTGGTTAACTCATTGAGAGTTGCACAACTGGTCAGTTTTGGTCGTGTGCGGGAATCGAACCCACGAACATCGTATCGCCACCTGGCCAAGGTGTTTCCACGACGTAGCCAACTCAGCTAACACGACCAAAGGCCTGGCGGCGATATTAAGTGTTTTCAGTCAGTCCGCGCCCCTAGCGGATAGAACCGTAGACGCCCGCAGTCATTAGTTACATATTTTGCTACTAGAGTGCAGCACCAATCAATTCCCGTTATAGGCTACTACAAATAGAATAAAATTCCTACCTCAATGGGTTAATTTAATTATGATCAAACTACATTAAACTAATTTGTAACTGCTTTAAAATTTGCAAAATAGCTCAATAAAATGTGTAAATGATGGCAGAAGCCTATAGTAGGAAAATCCAAACTATTATTAATGACCACTGTTAAAAATTCAAGTGACGGTTTTATTTTTGTATTAAACAATAATAAAACTCTTTTGATAACTACTAAACCCAATGTATAGACTAGCAGCTAAAAAGACACACAAGCCACTGGAAGCGGAGACATTTCCTACGTGCCGACTACGGTAATAGCTTCTTCCCTCGAGGGGAAATTCGCTAAAAATTATAATTTCAACAAACATATACAGGGAGTGTTGTGAACAACCTTTTTGGGTAAAAGGATATGCAATTTGTATATGTGTTTTTGACTTCTCTATCTAAATAAATGCGCCCAAGAAAACATATTTTAAAATTTGTAAAACGAAAGGTTAAAAAACAATGTTTTTACTAACGATATTTATTGTTTAATCTTGTAGCCAACCTTGTTTTTTTAAGAGGAGGCCTACTTTAAATTTCCTAGAAGACAACCACTTTGATGGAAATTTAGTATTACTAATTCATAAAAACATGGTGTAAATGGGAAAAAGTTATTTTAGCATTTAACAAGAGCGATACTTGATGAGGTATGTTTTCCTCCAAATTTAGTGAATTGCGCTGTGTGCTCCGCAGTTAAATTTAAAACGTAGCGCGATTAAGGCACTGTGTTAATAAAGTAGCAACTGTTTTCCTAGATCCATATTTTTAACAGCGTGATTTATAAATGAAGAGCTGTCCAGTTTCCCTGCGGATTCTAAATAGATTGGCCATGGATAGGAAAAAGAGATGTTTAGCATTATTACTAGCAGAGGAAGTTATAGAATTTGTGGACTTATTATTCATGTCCTTGAGTAGAGACTTGGCGCTGCCAAGTGTAAAACTTTTAAATCACACCGAGCGCTATCCATGGCAAATTTTAAAATCACAGCGCCGTCTTCTGCTTGATGAATTGTAACTTTTACTTAGTTCGATACACTATGGTAGTCTTATGGATATGGCACTGCATTCACGATCATGCGGTCACAGGTTCAATTCTACCTTTTCGTGTTTACTCTTTGAGATACCAATTTATTTTATACAAACCCATTTTTGCAATATGTTACAAAGAAAAGAGCCGCCACACAGCGCTCTGCGGAGTTAGGTTAGGTTATTTTACTATAATTTTTTCGTAAATGTAGCGTAATTTTTTAGAATATACATAGGTTACCTCTGTTTACATTTGAAAATACGACAATTCACTGTTATCTCATAATAAAGCATCTGTTTCGGATAGTTCGTTCGTCATCGGACAAGTTCGGCTTCCTTCGGGTGGCAAAGTCTCGCTTCCAGTGGCTTGTATAGTTTTTTAGGTGCTAGTAATGTATAGTATACTATCATTTGAAAGTGTGTTTAATGAGAATATTTTTACTATGTTTGACAGTGTTTAAAAATCACATGTAAAATTATAGACCTCGTGCGGATCTTCATGAAGCCTGAGTAGGGGGTGCCAGCAGAAGAGTGGGGGGGATCAGCGTTGGAGGGGAAGTTCACAATACTATGTGTCATAATACTATTCCTGCGGAAAACATTTGGCTACTCTGTACAATAAATAAATTTTACTGGGTGAACGTACAGTACAGTAGGACCTCGCTTAACCGAGTTAATTGGGACCGAGGCCACCTCGGATAACACGGAATGTAACCTAAAAATCGTAATTGGGGTTATAAATAAGCTCAAGATATGTTTAAACCATGAAATAAAACAATGATTTGAGTTTTGTTCAGTTTATTAGTACAAGAAATATCGTAACATTGCATTTAGCTTCGAGTCTAAAGACACAACGACACGTTTGCGCTTAGCACTCATCTCTCTAATTAACACGCACACGCTAAGTTAACAGCGATAAACAGAACTGAGTAAACAAATCACTGTCAACACGAAATAGCGGCTTCGGCAGACTAACGACGACGGTCCCGAATTGCACTGTCTGCTACGCACGAACTTTGCCGAACAACCCCGACAACTGCCGACGTTTACTGTAGTTGAATGCAAACCCAATACAGTTCAGCGTGCGTATTGCGGTTGCGGTAAGTGAAGGCGCTGTCAATTGCTCGTTTATTTGAGCGTGTTACTTTCTCTTTGAAATTTATAATACTGTACACATATTAGGACTGCCTCGGTTAACCCGGAATCTCGGATAAGCGAGGCTCGGTTTACCGAGGTTCTACTGTGATTACGGTTTTATGATAGTCGTTATATGGTATCTAAACCATAATTGACAATATACTCATTATGTTTTTGAGTATTGTATTTTAAATTATGTCTTAACAAATTATAAATTATTACTTTAGGCTTCTTGAGTTTATTTTCAAATGGAATTGTCAACCCAAGCCATTGAACTGTTTCACTGTTGTAGGCAGTATATTTTGAATATTTGTTCTCGTACGATCAGCTGTGTTTTACTCTTAAAAAAGTGTATTTACTTTTGCTGATTGTTTATTTGTAATTTCAATATTTTTTCCTATAAAACTAATTTTTAAACATATGTACGCAGCAGCGAACTCGCTAGGTTGAAGGCAAATTCAAATAATTTGTGTTATACCTAACCAATAAAGGCTGTCCAACATTCGGCCAAACTATGGAGCAGACGCGAGAATTGTGGTAGCTGCACTAACATTTTGATACCACTACACTATCGCCGAATGATTCGCTCGAATGACCCGCCGAATGTTCGGAACGAGTCGCAACAACGAGTCTTGCACCAAATCAACCGAATGTGCATAACGAACTAACCAAGTACACGCTCTCCCAACACCATGCTCGACCATTCGCTTCCGCTTGTCTCCTTTGATTCGTGCCAAAAACCTGACAAAAAACGGAGCACAGGCGAACACGAATAATGGCAAGGCGAACTATCCCGAACATACACGAGCACACCAAGTACATTATCACGCTCGCCTTAGCTCATCTTTGTTGGGCCATAGTGTAATGGTAGCAAGAATACGGGACGGAATGTTCACTGAACATTCGGGAGGATGTTCGGCCGAATGTTCAGGCATATTTGCGAGATGTGTGGGACAGTGTTGACCTATAAAGATCTTTGCATAACAATCACTTTGTGGTTGCAATATTTTTGGTTCGGTACGTAACAGATGATTCTCACAAGCGGATTTTAGTCAACAACCTAAGAACAGATGTCAATCGCTCATCCCCACCCTAAAAAAAACGGTTTAAACCACTTTTACCAATAATACCCAGGTTTCACGAAGATCCACGCGAGGTCGATTCTATTTTTTAAAGTAAATTAAGTACTCCAGTTGTGATTGAAACCAAATGGCTAATGTTTAAATTGTCATGACTTCACTAACGTCGTCTTCCGTCGAACTGCACTCACTGACACTGATGGTCGCAGGAGCATGCTTTCGCCACATCGGCATCTTCAGCTGACTGGGTACTGATTGAGTTTTGGGGGTATATATAGGTGATACAGTTTTTGTTATGATGTCTGGAAACTTCTGGGGGTAGGTAGTGGTGTAACGAATGGGGTTAGGCGCGTCGCGGGGCATCAATGGGGTTCCTGGAATTCGGGACTTGTTTGTTTCGGGCGGTTGCGGTGTCTCTATTGTTCTGGAAATATTTCTATTCTAGATTCTTACTAGGTGTTCTCGTCCATGCACTGTGTTTAAAGTGGTATTTTTATATGTATCTATCCAGTGCTTTAAATGTTTTTATTCCAAGGACTTCCAGTTGTTGATTAATTATCTTACCATTTTTGTTTTCCCTGTATATGTGAAGACTTTCTAAAATGTCCAGTTTTTTGCTTTTATTTTCTTTGTTTAATATTTCCATGGTTTTATCTATGTTTCCAAATTCATGGTTTTCATTTAAAATGTGAAGAGCATAGTGGGATTTTGGTTCGCTGTGTGTAATAGAATTAATGTGTTCTCTGTACCTGCTGCGAAAATTTCTACCTGTTTGGCCGATATAAGAATTGTCACAAGAAGCACATTTTAGTTTGTATACGCCACTGTTTGAGAATTTGTCATCTGATTCAGTTGGTATACGCAGATTCTTTTTCAAACTATTATTTGTTCTAAAAGCTACATTCACGTTATATTTCTTGAAAACTTTTGCTAGTTTATGTGTCCCTTTTCCGAAAAATGTGAAGGTTATCCAATTTTGTTTTTGTTTTAAAAATCCCACTATGCTCTTCACATTTAAATGAAAACCATGAATTTGGAAACACAGATAAAACCATGGAAATATTAAACAAAGAAAATAAAAGCAAAAAACTGGACCTTTTAGAAAGTCTTCACATATACAGGGAAAACAAAAATGGTAAGATAATTAATCAACAACTGGAAGTCCTTGGAATAAAAACATTTAAAGCACTGGATAGATACATTTAAAAATACCACTTAAACATGGACGAAACACCTAGTAAGAATCTAGAATAGAAATATTTCCAGAACAATAGAGACACCGCAATCGCCCGAAACAAACAAGTCCCGAATTCCAGGAACCCCATTCCCCCCATTGATGCCCCGCGACGCGCCTAACCCCATTCGTTACACCACTACCTACCCCCAGAAGTTTCCAGAAATCATAACAATAAACTGGATCACCTATATATGCCCCCAAAACTCAATAAGTACCCAGTCAGCTGAAGATGCCGATGTGGCGAAAGCATGCTCCTGCGACCATTAGTGTCAGTGAGTGCAGTTCGACGGAAGATGACGTTAGTGAAGTCATCGACTCTACTGCACGGCCCAATACAACAATGTTTAAATTGTCAATTATTTTAATCAGCTGTTTTTATATTTTTGTTTTCTTTTTGCTAGGGAGAACTTTTCTATGGAAGCAATTTTGTAACTGAAAGTTAACCATATAAATAAAGAGAGTAGTTCTTGTTAAAGATCAGTTTTGATTTTAAGTTATTTTAAGCTGAATTGAATGTAATAAAGAAATAACGAACTGCACAAAGGATTGCTTTCACAAATTTATTGAACAAGATTACAGACAAATTGGATTATGAAGACGAAGATATAAATGAAATAGAAGGAAATTTGAGACTTTTACAAAAGAAGAATGACCAACTAGATATATTGAACGGACAAATAATGGACAAACTACTGGAAGCAGACTGTGACGAAGCCCAGCTTAGCGAAGAACTCGCAGGATGTGATGAGTATTCGACTAATTAGTGAATTTCCTTTGGAAAGTGAACTATTAGCATGACTCGCACGGTGAAACTTAAGCCCGGGACCACCATGGAAGTTCCTAACGTGACCCCCTGAACACGTTTTGGGGGGTCGTTCAAAATTTTATACTAACTTAAAATTTGGTAGGGACGTTCCTTTCTGTAATCAGTTGGACAAGTTCGTTGGGCAAAACAATCGGAAAACTCTAAACCCTTTTTTTGGGGATTAATCTTTCAAATTTCGAGTTTTTGGGCCCAAAAAGGGTCAGACCCGGATGTAAAATTAATGCATGTAAAAAGATGGGAATTAGTGAGGCAAAAGTTTTAAGCTCTCTCTCATCATTCTAGCATAAATATTTACCGAGTTATTAAATAAAATGTCTTTCGACTAAACACAGTACGTTGTCTTATGGGGGTTTTACACTAGGAAAGCCTGTTATTCCTTTGTTAGAGTACTTTTATCATCCCCAGCAACTCACGCCTACTTTCAAGCCTGCCTGGACCTTCCCCTAACATTATAATGCGCAACATCGTATACCCAGCTTTGCAGATAAATGAAACCAGGAGCATTAGAACAGCCAAAAAAATCAATGTTTTCAGATTTCAATAAAAATTGGAATACATGTATGTTTTTACACATATTTTGAGTTTTAAACTTTTTTGTGGAAATTCACTTCCCTCACGTCAGCGTGCTAACTCGTTTTTATGTAGTTAGGGCTAAATTTGACAATCTGTTAAAATTAAATGATGAAGTAGTTAGCCACAGAACTAAAAGTTCAACAGTTTCAAAATATATTACTGACAATGACTGTAAAGCTAGAATTAGGCTCCCTACCATTGAGTTTGTAAAATTTAACGGTGATTTAAAAAATTGGCTGCATTTTTGGAGTCAATTTAAGAAGATTCATGAAGATATGGGCATAAGTAATGTAGACAAATTTCAGTATCTAGTTCAAGCAACTTAGGCTAAATCTAGGGCTAGAGAAATTGTGACTAGTTTTCCTCCAACAGGTGAAAACTACCTAAAAGCAGTCAATTGTCTCAGGTCTAGATTTGGTAGAGATGACTTGCAGATTGAAGTTTATGTTCGAGAACTTTTAAACATTACTTTTAGAAATGTTTCCGAGAGATTTTCAATTTCAACCTTGTATGATAAAATTGAAACACAGCTTAGGGCATTAGATACTCTAGGAGTAACCAGTGATAGGTGTGCTGCCCTTCTGTACCCACTAGTTGAATCATGCCTTGCTGGGGGACTACTCAGAGCTTGGCAAAGATCAATCAACAGTTCTGGAGACAGGCCCATTGATCTAAAGAGTAAGTTAGATTCCCTTATACAGTTTTTGAAAAATGAGGTAGAATCTGAGGAGAGAATCAAAATAGCTGTTAGAGGTTTTGAGTCATGCAACCCTTTTAGTCAGAACAACGCAAAACCAGGTAAGGGTTTTATGAATCGTGAACAGTTTGATGATAGTAAGCTATTCAAACCTAATATGAATCTGTCTAAACATGATTATTCTACGAATAACGAGTCAATTAGGGTCCCATCAGCTTCAGAACTAGTAGATGTAAAACCTAATAACTCCCAACTTTGTGTGTTTTGCGAGGGATTACACAGTAGTGAGAACTGTTACAGTGCTAGGAAAATGTCCCATGATGAAAAATTAAACATGCTTAAGAAAAAGGGATTTTGTTATTTGTGTTTAAAACCTAAACACTTAGCCAAAAATTGCAAGGCAAAATTAAACTGTATCATTTGTAGCAAGAGACATGTTCCTCTGATGTGTAATAAAATAAATTGTGGTAAATCAATGGAAAGTAATAACAATATTCCTGAACCGCAGATAGAAAATTCGTTGTCAACCAATACAAGGTCAGAAGTTTTGTTACAAACTTTAAATGTTTGCGTTAGGGGTAGTGATGGAGTAAAGCACGTGCGAGCACTGATTGACACAGGATCTCAGAGATCCTACATTTCTCAAAAACTTGGTCAAGAAATGAAATACAAGCCCATTAGGAAAGAAAGACTACAGCACTCACTTTTTGGGGGATTTAACTCTAATGTAGAAGAGCATACTTGCTATCGTGCCAGGCTTCAGAACCCAGATACTGATTATGCTTGCAATTTTGAGGTTTTGGACAAAGAGAAGATATGTAATACTATACCTGTTGCGGGAATTGGGGACTGGGTGAACGATTTGAAGCGGTTAGGGGTCAAAATCTCTGACAATGTAGCAGATCCCATTGAGATCCTAATTGGAGCTGATGTAGCTGGGAAACTTCTAATGGATCGACGAATTGTTTTCAATTCCGGACTTGTTGTTGTACAAACTTTGCTTGGTTGGACTATTTTAGGAGAGACTCCAACAAAAACAGCCACAACTAAAAACAAAACTTGATCTAACATTACGACTACTTACACAATGCTGTTGAAGGATAAGCCAGTTTCACAGTTGTGGGGATTGGACGTAATCAGAATTGAGGATCCCAATTCACAGAAGAACAGAGTTGAAGAGGAAACGGAAGTTACAGACTTTTTTAATAAAACTATCAAGATAAATAGTGAAGGTAGCTATGAAGTGCCTTTGTTTTGGAAATAAGGTCATCCACCATTGATTGCCATCTAATGTGAATATTGCAATCAAAAGACTAGAATCAACAGTAAAGAAACTAATGGAAAACAAAACGTATGAAGCTTATGATAGTGTATTCAAGGAATGGAAACAAAAAGGGACACTAAAGAAGTAAAAGTGGAACTGGAGAGAAACCATCTAGATCAAGAAGTGGTAGATCAATCAAAAAACCGTTAAGATTTACTTAAAAGCACCTGGAAAAAAAAGGATTGATACACACGTGACCTTCGTGCCTCAAGGTGAGAGGATGTTAAAGTAAATGAAGCACTCCAGTTGTGATTGAAACCAAATGGCTAATGTTTAAATTGTCAATTATTTTAATCAGCTGTTTTTATATTTTTGTTTACTTTTTGCTAGGAAGAACTTTTCTATGGAAGCAATTTTTTAATTGAAAGTTAACCATATAAATAAAGAGAGTAGTTCTTGTTAAAGATCAGTTTTGATTTTAAGTTATTTAAATTTAATTTAAATAGTAGAAATGATAATATTAAAGGGGCATTTCCTGGCGACTCATTTGGGCTAACTACACTGCGTGATTCGTGCCGCACGGTTTTAAAAACCACCGGTTCCTTTAAAAACAAATGGGACCGTAGCGCAGCGTGCTTCGCATAGCGTGATTGGGACCACCACTCTGAGAGCAGTCAGTTGCACAGCACGCAGCACAGGACTGGCAGATATAGTGAGTTGTTGCTTGTGTACTAGAGGTAATAAATTTTGTTGACGTCACAAATCATGTGTCAAGTGAAGTTTTCACCACATAATGACACCGCTTTAAAATAGACATAGTGTTAATTATGAAGTATTGTGGAAATTTAGCCATCCTGATGTTAAACAACTTGAAGATGGACCAAATATGCAAAGAATCCTCATAATTTGGCTCTTTAAAAAGTTCATAGCACAAGTCTCTACTCGAGAATAATGCTAAACATCTCTTTTTCCTATCTATAGCCAATCTATTTAGAATCCGCAGGGAAACTGGCCAGCTCTTCATTTATAAATCACGCTGTTAAAAAATGGATCTAGGAAAACAGTTGCTACTTTATCAACACAGTGCCTTAACCACGCTGCGTTCTAAATTTAACTGCGGAGCACACAGCGCACTTCACTAAATTTGGAGGAAAACATTCCTCATCAAGTATCACTCATGTTAAACGCCAAAATAACTTTTTCCCATTTACACCATGTTTTTATGAATTAGTAGTACTAAACTTCCATCAAAGAGGGTTGTTTTATAGGAAATTTAAAGTAGGCCTCTTCTTAAAAAAACAAGGTTGGCTACAAGATTAAACAATAAATATCATTGGTAAAAACATTGTTTTTAACCTTTCTTTTTAAAAATCCTTAAAAATATTTTCTTGGGCGCATTTATTTAGATAGAGAAGTCAAAAACACATATACAAATTGCATATATCCTTTCACCCAAAAACGTTGTTCACACCCCTGTATATGTTTGTTGAAATTATATTCATTTTTAGCAAATTTCCCTTATAGCGAAGAAGCTATTACCGTAGTCGGCATGGTAAGACCTAGACCTGGGACCATGATAACTTTTCATTTTGAGGTCCCCAGACCCCAAAACACCATTCGTTCAAAATTTATATATATATATATATATATATATATATATATGGTATATGTGTTCGAGAGCAAGATAACTCTCGTAAAAATTGTCCGGATTTTGATGAAATTTGGTACACACGTGCAAAGCAACATTTATGACTAAGTTCAAAAACCAGACAGATCGATCTATCCAAAGGGGTATTTTGGGGGGTTTTGTATCCCAAAAATGGGTTTTTTGAATTTTTTACATATAATCTTTGAAAATGACAAATTTTATTTTTCACCATTGGATTAAGCATAAAAAAACACCATTTGGTTGCTCTACGTCAATTGGTTACGGAGATATTACAAGTGCTAAACACAGTACATTGTCCAATGATATTCTTATCGAGAATAAGAATAATTTTATATCTCGCTTATTTATGAACGTATACCGACCAAACTTGGTATATGGCTTCATCTGGTTGTCGTCTATTGTCATTAGAACAAAAAAAGTTTACCAATGGTTCCCGTAGCAGCAAACCTGCATACTCAGCCCCCATGTTATTCTTATAGAGAAACAGTAAAATATTATGTCTCCCTTAATTATGAAAATAAATCAATAAAACTAGGTATGTGGCTTCACCTAGTTGGGTTACATTCATATTTGCATAAAAAACCATTTTTTGTTCCTTGTTTCAGCAAACCTGCATACTCAGCCGCCATGTTATTCTTATGGAGAATAATTAAAATGTCATAAATAGTTTATTTATGATTGTATATTGATGAAACTTGGTATGTGGCTTTATGTGGTATTAAGATACATACATATGCATTATAAATTTGTTTAGTATGCAGGTTTGCTGCTGCGGGAGTATTATTATTTGTTTTAACAGATTATGCTACTGTTAAACTCTCAAAAAGAATTATTACAGGGAAAATATAAATGTAGGCCCTAACAGTAACCCTCGTAAGTTCTGGCAGGTGGTTAAGGAAATTGTTGGACGCTATGCAAACAAAAGTTCTTTTCCCATTGACAAATTCTTCCAAATTACTGATTATAACATTACCGACAACAAACACCGATTACAAACTATTACAAAAAACAATTGCATATGGTTTTAATGATTTTTTTCAACTGTCGGATATTGAAAGACGGTAGCTAAAATTATGAGATACAAATTGTATTATTTACAAATAAATTAACAACAAGAATAATTAAAATTTTATAAAATTAAACAAAAACTAAAAAGGTTATTATATAAGCTATATACAAGGACAAATAATTTATAACGATGCATTTACGTGCAATACAAATCGCAATCCTCGATATTGCATTAAAATCGATCACAACTGCAACAACAGTTGTTCATTAAAACCTATCAAGTAAAAAAACGTATGGACTGAATAAGTACTGAATTTTAAGCTTAAGTTTACAAAAAGGCAATAGTTTGTTTTAAGTTATTATGGACATGGGTCCAAGTCTTGCCGTGCCGACTACAGTAATAGTGTATTCTCTGCAGCGTGATTCGAAAAAATCTAAATTTTGTAGAATTAATATTTGAGCAGACTGACTAAAATTTATTTAACTACCTATCTTGATATTAACGCCAAATGTTAAAGAGGTTATTTTCTTTAAAATGATACCTTAAATGTCAAAATCAAGCAACAGGTAACGGAGTTATGAACGTATAAAGCAAACACTGTGTAGTTTTCAGTCCGCCATCTTGATGACGTCATCACAATGGGTTAGGCAGCTCCGAGAGAGTGTCTCCGAGCGGATTTTAAATGCTAATTAGATGAAGAAACAACGAGCAAAATTTGGTACCGGTAGCCAGAAGTGAAATATTATCGGCCAAACGCAACGGACTATACTGAGGCCGGCCCGTGTCACCACATCGCACCGAGCGCTGCCATCCACCACTTCTGCAAGTCTTATCTTTCCATGTGTGGTTCAAATCCCCTTATGTTATACATCATTGTAAAGTGTATGATGTTTTCTATCTTTTATATAATGAGTATATTTCAAGTGATATGTATAGTTTGGGAGATATATGGAGTTTAAGCAATTAAAGCCCTGTAATGTTTATATATTTAATTAAATAAATAGAAAACCAAGCCATACACAGAAAATATTGTGAGAACACTTTATTTTTGAAATCAAATTATCTATACAACAAAAAAAAAGAGTTGGCAAATTTGGATAAAGAATAAGCCTATGACTAATTTATTAAAAATGTAAATCCACCATCTTTGAATCCGTCATCTTGTTAAACTCCTGTTTAAAAGTTTATAATGTGCATTTGTTCATCCTTTGGGACATCTAATTCAGATGTATAAGTTTCAGGCCGGCAAGAAAATTATACCTTTTTGGGTCTTATCACTTTGACTACTAGCATTGAATAGTCAATGCTACTAGTTTCTGAAGAATTTCAAGAACAATTATTACAACTCATATTTAGTTTAGTAAATTTAAGTTTTCTTCATCTGCTCTGATATTTATTCATACCCACACACAGACCAAGGAATGTACACATGCGTGTAAGATTTTGATAATTATATCCATTTATTGTTATTTTTGTTCTTTATTTGTAAATTAACTTAACACTTTTCTGAAAATAAAAAAATCGTTTGAATTGGCTATCACAAAAAACACTCATATTATATGATGTATAGTACATTAAATGCAAAACAACCGATTACAAATATTGTACCTATGTCAAACAGTTTTCAGATCAGTTAATATTTTCATTTGTTTATCACAGGATGACTGCGGAATTGTATACAATAATAACTCACTATCAAAACAGCACCTTACTATCAGAAGAGCAATTTATAAAATTGTACTAACTTATCTATAATTTTACTAAATATTGGTATTAAATACTCTAGAAAAACTAAATCCTTGTAAAAACGTACCGGGAAAAATGTAAAAGTACCATAGTTCTAAGTTTGATTATGGTTGCTGCCAAATACATTTGATTATGGAAATTAACTGCCCTTTGCTATTCCCTCAGTCTCTTTTTATTAATGTGACAGTGATTGTTAAACACGGGTTCACTTTCATAAGCAAAAGGATATAAATAACCGAATTACATTTTTGGATACGGTAACTTATATCGATTAGGTCAATATTTGTAGTGGTTGCAAAATATGTTATAGTCTGTATGTTAATTAATATGCAATGTTTGGTTATTTTGTAGTTTTTCAAATTAAACTTAAAATAAAATAAAATGAAATAAACAAACATGTCAATGACATGACATGATAATGTTGTTCCTGTCAATACATGTTTAAGTAATAGTGGAATCAACGTTTGTTATCTGGGCAAATTTCAAGACACCTAAACTGAAACATAACATAACTGAACACCTAAATAATCGTTATACCCTATCGAAAAATTACATTTAGTTTTTTATATCGTTCCGCTTATGGAAGTCTACCCCTAAATACTATTTTTTTATACTATACCATAAATCAAAAATATATATTGAAACATTATACAGGGTGAGTTTCTACTCGCAACATTAACTTCGCCAGTGAGTTCTCCTTACAAAAAGGAACAAAAATTGTCCTATGGAGGAGCCATGTCCGATTCTCAACCGTTTGGCTGTATTGGGGAATTTTGTATTTTTTCAAACTCACATGACTTGGTCTCATTAATTGAGCTATAAAATTGTAACCAGTCACTATAACCAATTTTAATTATTACAAATAGGAAGAGCATTAAATTTGCAACAAATCTGAGGTTTAACGAAATAATAATTGATTGAAAACACCAGGTAGTAACGCAAATTATGCAAAAAATACGTTTAAATAATGTTTTCATTGCAATTTTAATGCCCCATTTCATCACCTAAAAGTTATGCTGCGTGATGTCAAGTTAAATGAAAAACTTTCTTTTTTAATAACCTTTAAAATTATGTGCTATAATAAGGTGCTGAAAGAAAAAATACAGTATAAATACCTAAATATTTAATAAAAAACTTGTTTTCATTTATTATTTTGCTCTTTCAAAGTTACAATTTGCTGTATCTTTGAATGTTGTAAAATCAGCTGTAACTGTTAATAGAATGAATCAGCTGCTATTATTTTGTTTAGCTAATCAGCTGGTATGAACCAGCTGTTGAAAACATCCATTGTTGATTAAATTGTTGTTTTCATTTAGTGTATTACATGTTTATACATGCGTTTTTCGTATTGTGTGGATTTAGTAGGTATTTTACTATGGAACCTTTTTCTAATCAAGAATATGCTGACATACATTTAGTGTACGGATTCTGTTCCTGTAACGCGACTGAAAGCCGTCGCGAGTATAGTAGACGTTTTCCTAATAGAAGACTTCCTAATGTTAGAACCTTTATTAGGGTACATCGATGTTTGACCGAAAATGGAAAGTTTCCCACTAATGGGCGTTCAGTTGGCAAGATGTTGGCGTGGAAGAAGCAGTGTTGGACTGCGTAGAAAGAGATCCAAGAACTAGTACTAGAGCTATTGCTAGAGAAGTGGGGGTGAGTCAGACGTTTGTTTCGAAACTTTTACGCAAAGAAGGGCTAAATCCTTACCATTTTACCAGTGTTCAAACTCTAGAGCCACGGGATCCCCCTCAGAGGCTGCGGTTTTGTAGATGGATCCAACAGAATGATCGTGGTGATTTTTTAAAGAGAATTTTGTGGGCGGATGAGTCCTCATTCACGCGAGATGGCGTTTTCAACTATCACAATGAGCATTATTATGACATTGAAAACCCACATCTTGCCCGAGAATCGAGCAGTCAGACTAGGTTTAAAGTAAATGTGTGGATTGGTCTGATTGGTAACCATCTTGTAGGTCCATATCTTGACCTACCTACGTCACTAAACGGCGTTCAGTACCTTCAGTTCCTCCGAGATGATCTACAAGAGCTCCTTGAGGACTTGCCACTGAATTTGCGCGAGCAAATTATTTTTCAAGCAGATGGTGCACCCCCGCACTTTAGCCTTGATGTACGGGAGTACATCAATAGTACCTTTGTTATGTGGATTGGAAGAGGAGGGACTGTTCCTTGGCCTCCACGGTCACCAGACCTAACTCCAATCGATTACTATGTATGGGGTTTTCTCAAGGCAGAAGTCTACCGTACCCCTGTACACTCTGCAGAAGAAGTGAGGCAGCGAATTGTGAGAGAAGCTAATCATCTTCGGGATGAAATAAACTTGAAGGCTTGTGTAAGAGAACTGAGGAAGAGGGTCCGTGCGTGCATCAATGCTAATGGTGGACATTTTGAAAATGTATTAAAGTAACTTTGTTAACCAGCTGTACGTTGAAACGTACTTAAATTTGTTAATTTCATTTGTTGTTTTTGTAAATAATAAACAAGGTTGTTATTAAATAATTTAGGTATTTATACTGTATTTTTTCTTTCAACACCTTATTATAGCACATAATTTTAAAGGTTATTAAAAAAGAAAGTTTTTCATTTAACTTGACATCACGCAGCATAACTTTTAGGTGATGAAATGGGGCATTCAAATTGCAATGAAAACATTATTTAAACGTATTTTTTGCATAATTTGCGTTACTACCTGGTGTTTTCAATCAATTATTATTTCGTTAAACCTCAGATTTGTTGAAAATTTAATGCTCTTCCTATTGGTAATAATTAAAATTGGTTATAGTGACTGGTTACAATTTTATAGCTCAATTAATGAGACCAAGTCATGTGAGTTTGAAAAAATACAAAATTCCCCAATACAGCCAAACGGTTGAGAATCGGACATGGCTCCTCCATAGGACAATTTTTGTTCCTTTTTGTAAGGAGAACTCACTGGCGAAGTTAATGTTGCGAGTAGAAACTCACCCTGTATAGGGTAGCCTAAGGGTCATTCCATTTCAAATCATCCAATAAAAAATTAAAATGAAACCCATCACCTCAGATTTACCTGATTTTTTTAAATTTTTGTATTTGACCATCACGTTTCCGAGGCTATCGTCTTCAGTGACATTGTTATTAGAAAAATTCATAACTTCTATAATATTTAACATAAAGCAATAATTTGTTCATAAAATATTCAGAAAAGTCAGAAAATTGTAGGAAACATATTTTTTAGTTAGTTATTACTTAATGTTTCTTCAAAATGCTTTGTCAAATTTGGATTTTGAGAAATTTCTAAATTTAAAAACACAACATCTTTAAAAGCGATTACAGGCCAAAGGCATATCAATAACCAAAGTAAAATTGGTTTAAATTATCCCTAAATATGTAAAGTAAAATGATCTGGAATACAAATTAATTGGTTTTTAACTGCTAATATATTTAATATAGCATAGCAGTAAAGATTCAGGGTAGTGACAAAAAAACATGCAAATTAGTTAATTTAACTACTTAATCCACAAAAATCCAAACTAATCCCTTTATTATTGCCTCATTACCCTACATATTTTTATCTTATATTTCAAGGTAAACACTAAAATACATATTGACCTCAAGGTATTTAATGTAAAAATTGGTATATCATAACATTTCGTTAGGCAGTAGAAAAAACATACAACTTATAGTAATATTAAGTAAGTATACTATTTAAATCTATTACTTCATAAAAATTGACATTGGACTTTGATGAAAGAGTCATATAACTAAATAATTTGACTTCTAAGTTACCTTAATTCAGCTTAAGGGTGTGTATTTGTAACAACTTGTTGCAATGGATTTCAGTCGACCAAACTTACGTTTCAGAACTTTTTTTACTGACATCAAGGTATTTAATTAAAAAATAAATATCTATGTTTACATTAGTTTGTTATATTAAGGGAATACAACACTACAGACCTTTTTTTGTGACATGGTTTTATAATTTTGCTTAAAATTATGGTAGGTGCATACAATGACTTTAATTATATTTGAGATATAAAATTATCCTTAATGAACCATAATATTTCTGTTAGGGCTGTTTAGGTAATTTTATCACAGAGACAGGACTTAGACCCTGATGTTCCCTTTGTCTATGAAACCCAACGAGTTGTTGTGCATTTAATTAATGACGAATGTAAATTAAATGCTCGACTTTGGCGATGGTTGTGCAACACAATACAAAAATTGTAAAAACTCTATAAACCTGTGCAATCATGAAAATGATTTTAAGTTCTTTATGGTGCTTTTTCGCAACCAACCATGGGAAGACCCCGTGTGACAGCATCGGTGGCAAGGTGGCAAGGTGAAACACCTGGTCGCAAAAAGCTAGTCTTCAAATGCAACGCTAGATGGTGTTTACAAGTGTTATGATTTTAGTAATTCAAGAATTCATAATATTAGATTCTCACTGATCAGTAAAAAAAAGAATATTAGAATCAATAAAAATCCTTTAAGAACATTTAAAAAAAATCCTAAACTGTATCTGGAACACAAAGTTTTCACCATTTCATTCCAAAATCAAAGGACCAAATTGCAACTAAACGTGTCAGCTTCGATGACAAATTTTGTACAATATTTTATTTTACTAAAGAATTGCCATCTATGAGTATGATTGATATCAGTGTTAATAACTATATAGCATTCACTTGTGATGACCATCGGTTTTATAAATTATTGTTGGAAAAAGATTAAATTGAGTGTGACGTTCAGGTTAAATTTCTACATCCACATTGACCAGCTAAAAATCTTTTTACTGGCCTTCAAGAGAAGATATCTGTTGGTTACCTATGTGTAACATCATGTCTTGTGTCAACCCACCTGTTACTAAAGGCTCTGGGAGAATGTATTATTTTCCTGACAAATAACACATTCACGACGAGGTTCAGTCGACTAACATTCGTTGCAAGAAGTTGTAAAAATAAACACACATCTACAAGCTGAATTAAGGTAACTTCTACTGTTAGATTCTTTTGGTTCCTTGACTCTTTCATTAAAGTCCATTGCCAATGTTCATGAAGTAGGCCAAGGCCTAATAGATTTAAATAGTATAGGCCTACTTAATATATTAAAAGTTGTATGTTTGTTCTACTGCCTAACGAAATACCTATTTTTACATTAAATACCTTGAGGTTAGTATGTATTCTAGTGTTTACTTCGAAATATAAGATAAAAACATATCATAAGGCAATAATAGAAGTATTAGTTTGGATTTTTGAGAATCACGTAGTTTTAACTACCGGTACTTAACTAATTTTTACTTTTTTTATCACTAAAACTTATCCTGAATTTTAACTTTTATGCTATATTAAATATATTAGCAGTTAAAAACCCATTAATTTTATTCCAGATCAATTTAGTTTACATCGGGTAGACTTTTATAAGCGGAACGATATAAAGTACCGAATGAAATTGTTCAATACAGTATTTATTTCATTAGGTTGATATTTTTATCGATTGCAAAATTTGTTATAAGCTTAACTTAGTCTGTATGTTAGTTATTATGTCATGTTTGTTTTTAAATTAAACTTAAAATAAAAATGAAATAAACAAACATGACAATGACATGACATGATTTGTTGTTCCTGGCAATACATGTTTAAGTAATAGTGGAATAAACATTTGTTATCTGCCATCTGGACGAATTGTAAGACACCTAAACTGAAACATAAACTAACTGAAACTATAACCTAAATAATCGTTATGATATGTTATACCATATCGAACAATTTGGTTTTTTACATAGTTCCACTTATGAAAGTCTACTCTTTACATCTTTAGGGATAGGTGATTAAAAAATAAGTTTACTTTGGTTACTGCTATGCCTTCGGCCTATAATCACTTTTAAAGAGTTTGTGTTTTGAAATTACAAAATTTCTCAAAATCAAAATATGACAAAGCATTTTGAAGAGACATTAAATTCACACGTTACCTTTAATGTTCGGTTCTAACTTTTCTGACCATTTTGGTGATAAAAATATTGCATGTTAAAGATTACAGAAGTTATGATTTTTTCTAATAACAATGTCACCGAAGGCGATCTGACACATGATTTAAACCTTATTTTGTACATTTCAAAAAATTCATAACTTGAAAAGTATCGAAGATAACTTTATAAAATAGTACATTGGTCATAAGGATGGTCAAATAAACAAATAAATCAGATAACACTGATAAACAGATAAATCTGAGGTGATTGGTTTCACACCCTGGATGATGTGGTATGGAATGACCCCTACACTAATCTCAACTAAGTATGGTACTCAGTCAAGGTTGGGTTGAATTTTAACTCATATGTTTGATTTAGCATGATGCATCACTTGTATTTCTAATAATATATAAATTATACAGATCAAAATTGTAAATAAATACCATAAATTTAAAGTGCTAAACTTGATACATGACTAGACCTAAACAATCTATTATAGTTATACTGTTATACATCTAACCTGTAAGTGATTGTTTTAACAGACGCTAATATTATTATTTTATAACACTCTACTATACTGTATTCATTTAATGTATTGTCTTAAAAACAAAGATAAAAATGTATCACTTCACAAGGATTACAAATATAAAATTGAGATTGAGGTTATGTTTGCCATGATTTTAAATCATTTTCTCTCCGTCTTCTTCTTATCTATCTTCAGTCCAATTCCCATAGTCCTAAAGTCCACGCATGAGCGGAGTGTGCAAAAAGCATTCCGATATAATAAACGGTATCAGGAATCTGACACATTCTTTCTCCCTTTTAGCCCAACTTTAATAAATAAATTACTTTTTATTTACTAAATATAGAACACAAAGCACGGTCGAATGTACAGAAAATCTTGTAAACAAGTTGTTTTCAAAAATATCCACCAAAATCCCTGTTTAGGAGGCACTACATAATCCATCGCTACACACGTGGTTTTAAGAGGGGAAATCCCCCCCAGGGTTATTAAGGGGCAAAATATTTCGAATTTCCTCTATTGGTAAATGCTAACTTGACAAGCATATCAAGTTTGAACGAAATTGATCAATAAATAAGAGAGGAATAGTAATTTTGTTATTCCCCATAAGAATAACATTGGACAACGTACTGCGTTTACCGCAAAATGAAAATTTAAATTTTCTCCGCAACCAGTAATCATAGAATAGTAATTAAAAATTCCAAATCATTTAGTTTTTTTTAGCTCTTTTTAATGGTAAATAGTATTTTTTATATTTATGTTTTTTTATATAACAAATCCAAAAAACTTAATTTTTGATATTTTAAGTCCTGAAATTTCTGAGAATTTTTCCAGAAATGTGGGTGTGTAATTTTGTTGAAAAACTAAATTTCTTCAAACGAATACAGTTTAATCAAAATCTTTAGAGCCATTTTTGAGAAATCTTGATTTTTCATATTATTTGGCGGTTTATAGGGGATAATTACCCTTAAAAAAATTACAAAAAATGATAAAAGCGCCTGGAGATATCGTGGATTAGTACCTACATACCAAATTCCATAAAAATCGGACCATTGGTTAGGGGTCTAGCTTTGTACACATTCATACAGACGGACAAACAGACATCACGTAAAAATCGCTTTTTTGGGTTCAGGGAGCACCAAAACGAATATTTGTACTAAAAGCTCAAATTATAAAATTTTGACGAAAACAATACTTTCTCCATATACTATGTATAAGGGAAGATAGTAAAAAATGATGTATCCAGTTCTATCAGGAAATACCCCCGTCGCAGTAAACCTACATACTCAGCGAATTTTCAATGCATAGTATTATATGTCTTAATACCACATAAAGTAGTTTCATAATAATATATTCACAAATAAGCGATATATATAATTTGAATTATTCTCCATAAGAATAACATTGGGGATGAGTACGCAGGTATGCAGCAACAAGGAACAAAACCTATGGGTTTCAAGTAAATATCAATATTAATCAACTAGGTGAAGCCACATACCAAGCTTCATCAATATACATTCATAAATAAGCGATATATACCATTTTGATTATTCTCCATAAGAATTACATGGGGGATTAGTACGCAGGTTTGCTGCAACAAGGAACGCAAAAAATGAGTTTTTATGCAAATATCAATATAACTCAATAAGGTGAAGCCACATATCAAGTTTTATTAATTTGTGTTCATAATTAAGGGAGACATTATATTTTACTTATTCTCCATAAGAATAACATGGGGGCTGAGTGCACAGGTATGCTGCTACGAGAGTAATCGCTAAAAATTGTTGTTTTTTTTGGAAATAACAATAGACCAACACCAGATGAAGCCATATACCAGGTTTCGTTAGTGTACGTTCATAAATAAGAGAGATATGCATTTTTTCTTATTCTCCATAAGAATAGCATTGGACAACATACTGTGTTTAGCACTTTCAATATATCTGTAACCAATTGACGCAGAAAAATGATCAAAACACCAAATTGTGTGTTTTTTAAGCTGAATCCAATGGTGGAAACTAAAATTTGACTTTTTAAATATTACATGTAAAAACAACAAAAAACCCATTTTTGGGGCACAAAAACCCCGAAAAACACCACTTTGGATGGGTCGATTTATCTGGTTTTCGAACTTAAAGTCATAAATGTTGCTTTACACGTTTGTACCAAATTTTATCAAAATCTGACCTTTTTTACGAAGGGTATCGCACCCACGGACACATATACATATATATATATATATATATATATATATATATATATATATATATATATACAGTTTCGAACGAATGGGTGTTTTTGGGGTCTGGGGACCTCAAAACGAAAAGTTATAATGGTCCCGGGCCTAGGTATTACCATGCCAACTACCGTAATAGCTTCTTCCCTATAGGGGAAATTCGCTAAAATGACATCTACAAGAAAACAAAATAGTATTTTGAAAAAGAAAATTATCAACTAAAAAGTATTTAAAAGTTAATAATGTTATTATTAGAACAAACATCTGTCATCCAATGAGCTCCATGAAATCTGGAGTTAATACTCTTGCTTTAAAAAGCGTTTCGTTGTGAAACCCATTTTTTCTCCATTATGTTGGCAGTAAAGTTGGTGGGACTATGTCAAATTTTCCCAACTGTTTCAATTAAAAAATAAGATATTAATACTTACTTTGAATATCACAATTAATATTACAAGATATTAATACTTACTTTGAATATCACAGTCGCATAATAGGTGAAATTTGGTGTTATACTTAACTTTATAATCTTGAGACATATTTTAGATGGAATTTGGTTGTTTATTTTAAAGCAAAGTTAATATTTTAGTTAAATGAAAACACCCTTATACTGTGGTTTTGGAAATTGTGTTCTAAACAAGATTCAATAAACGCGTCCCACCCACTGATGTCTATGTTACATCTGGAGTCACCACTCCGTGGTGAAAAATCGTGCTGCTGTGTTTATAGTCGTTATGTTGGCCAGAAGTGTTTTTGACATTTTGGTGATATAGTTATTTTATTTCCTATTGGTTGAAATTTTGACATCGTCGCCCAATGTATTCTGATTAGTCCAGTTAACGTAAAAGTGACAACACAATAGAGCAAAATTTCTGTGTTGACGGCCCGATGGCACGTTTTTGGAAAATATTTAGTCAGAGAGTAGTGACTCCAGATATAACATAGAGCTCATTGGTTACATAGGGCTCATTGGCCCTTCCCACCAATTTGACAACAGACCAAAATACGAAATACGACCAATAATATTTATTTACACCTCGTTGATAATACCAATACGACCAACGAGGTATATCTCGTTAAATGCGACGGGACGCTTTTTGAAGGGTTTTTCCAAAGAGTAGTGTCCATCACCAATGTTAAACTACACAAAAAATTGGATTGAATTTATATATATATACAAAACTTAATAAAACAACATGCTTAAAATAAAAATTGTACTACCTAATTTAATCTTTCATTTACTAAAACATGAATGATAAAACAACATTAAATAATTAAAACCAGGTTTACATATACTTTTTCCATCCAAACAGTTAAAAATACATAGCAACCTTCAAAATGTAAATTTCTTAAAAAAAACAAGAAAATACAAAAAAATTAGTTTAGATTTACGGTTAAAAAATTTAGATTTTTGGGATTCCAAACGTTATTTTTTTTTTTAAGAAATATTGAAGAAATTTTGAAGAAATTTGAAGAAATGTAACATATCGTAGTATTGCTAAGTGTAAGAGGAATTTATGTTTTAAATCAGAACTAAAAATATTCAGTGGATTACGAGATACATGGTGTCAAAAATACCTCTAAAAAAATGTTTAAATGGCCGTCATTTTAGAACGGATTGAGATAATTGATTTATGTTTTCACTAAAGTGTTTGTTTTGACAAGATCTTTAAAACGGTGTGAAACGTGTCATATGTTTACATAATAAATCTTCGAGATTTGAGCCGGTGACCATTAGTTCTGGAACACTCTGTAGATATTTCATATTGAAACTACTTTTATTGGATTCTCCATATGCGATTTAGTGATTACGATTTTTTTCTGGTGATTCTAGAACAAACCGTTAAAAAATTAAATGGGGTGGACGGGTGGTTTGGGACACCCGGTATACATATAAGTTATATATAATACAAAAACAACGTAACCTCACATTACAGCATTCCTATTGAAAACATAACTAAACAGCTGATTAAAAACGGCTGCAAAATTGTTAGTTCGCAAAAGGGCGAACGTTATTAATTGCCATGAAGCTCAGATGTTGCTGATCACTTTGGTATAATGGATGGTTCGAAACGACCGATCGTCAACGAGATATACACGCTAAACTGGATGTCTGCAAAGTCGACTGAAATCAGTCGAGTAACACTCGAGCGTCAAAAAAAGTCGACTGAAATCAGTCGATTGACACTTAGAGGGTTTAATATCGCTATATTATTGGATAATAAAGAGAGGTCCCACTTTTACTTGAAAAACATGTACAAAAAGGGTCAAGTCGTAAGTCATCGATTGATTTACAACTTACAACCACCAACCACCTGGTCGTCAGGTCGTCAGCTGCAACCTGCAACTCGTTAGCTAGCTTCAGCCTGGTGTTGCTGTATGCTGTATAACAAGTTTATTTTATAAAATAAAACATACTTAGATTTTAACAAATTTTCTCTTGTAAGTAGCCTACTTTATTATTGACAGATAACTTTATCTTTATAATAGACATAACATAACATAAAATATTTAATTTTAAGTTAGTTTATAAATTTAAATTTTTGATCCTAATATAGGTTATTTGCATTTTGTTTATGCAACTGATCTAGGCCTAGGCCTACCAGGAAGCTAGTCTGTAAGACTCAATAAGACCTAATTATGCCATTAGGCCAACAAGAGCATTAGGCAGTGGGTACACTTTCATAAGCGGACCGATATTACAAACCGAATGAAATTGTTTGATTATTTATGTTATTCGGTTATGGTTTTGGTTTATTTAGGTTTTGGTTATTTATGGTCTCAAAGATGTATAAGATACTTATCATCTTGCAATTTTTCCAGATAAATGTTGATTCCTCATTTATTGCAACGGATCTATACGTAAATCGTACACTGTATATTTCACAAAACATTTTTAAAAAGGAATTTTTTTACTTTAGTTACATAACACTTTGTAACGATATAAAAGCGTAAGTAGAAAATACGGGAACTTGTGACTCCAATCTACAGATTTTCTCTAATGTTGCTGTTTACTTGACAGTCAAAATGTAAAGAGACAACGACGTAAACATTACCTAAAAATCATTGTTTGTAAACAACTAAAAAAACAATATTTGTCAACAAAGTAAAACTAACTTGTGATTTAGAAAATATACCAAACCTCGTGGAGAGTAAAATCAAATATGTTTTGAGGTTATACTGTCCAGAAGGACAGTATGATTTTTATGTTTTTTTTAATGCTACAGTACCAGAAAGCTAGGCCCCTTTAACTTACTGTAAACCTTATAAATTTGTTGATTCGTCTCGTTTTTTAGTTTTATGTTTGTAAATAAATTTTTTTTATATACTTTTTATGGTACCAGTAATGTTTATAAAATATTTTTAATAATTGAAAAACAAACAAAACAAAACAAACATGACGTTATAACTAACATACCGTACAGATGATAACATATTTTACAATAAACCTAGTCGATTTATCGAACAATTTGATTTGGTTTTTTATATCGTTCCGCTTACGAAAGTGTACCTTAGGCAACGTCTAACATTGTTACATTATTTTATATTCTAGGCCTGGTTACAATTCAAAGAAAAATGTCAATCATGCCTAGGCCTAGTAGCGTACCGGTAGCCTACTTATGTACATGTCTTAGATATTTAACCTTTGTTTGCCTAACATATATATCTGAGAATTACGGTTTCCGAGGCACTCCCTTAGACCTTAAAGATGTGTAACTTAAGGCGCTTATAGACGAGGATAGAAGCACGGTGAATACCGTCGGTGAGTAGAGGCATGTTCACATTGCTTGGGTATGTTCACCATGAATTAGAATGGTGGGGAATTATGGTCGACAGTAGTGCACCGCCCGCTCCCTCCATCCGTAGAACCCTACTCTATTCTCCTGTCATGTTTTTAGCTCTAAGGTAGAGAGTAAACCTTCTGGACAGTATAAAATCAAAACATATTTGATTTTACTCACTACGAGATTTGATATATTTTCTAAATCACATGTTAGTTTTACTTTGTTGACAAATATTGTATTTTAGTTGTTTACAAACAATGATTTTTAGGTAATGTTTACGTCGTTGTCTCTTTAAATTTTGAATGTCACGTAAACAGCAACATTGAGAAAAACTGTAGGTCTATTTGTGGATTGGAGTCACAAGTTCCCATATTTTCTACTTACGCTTTTATATCGTTTCAAAGTGTTATGTAACTAAAGTTAAAAAATTCTTTTTTAAACTGTTTAGTGAAATATACCGTAAATTATGTTTAATTTACTATTGCAGAAGAAATGTTTCGTAACAATTACACTAGGTCTACTTGCATTTATCAATTTCTACATCAAAAGGAAGTAATTTGTATGGAAAATTCAATTCAGTATTTTTTCAAAAGATATAAATACAAAAATAGCAATTTTAAATTAAACCTAGCCGTGTAAAATTTCTTCATCCTTTAAGAAATAATTTGTTATGTCTGAATGTGTTGTGTTGCAATCAAATTCGTAACCCATTTTTAGCCTGTTCGAAACATGAACAAAATTGTTGTAAAAATATATTTTTATGTGGTCTTGAGCCTCTTTAATAGCTAACATAACGTTTAATTTGAAGAGTAGAAACCAAAATTTAGTGACAGAAAGAGGTTAGGCCTAACATGTTTCAGTAACAATAATAATACATCCCACTTTTGCAGCTTTATTGCCAAGTTTTTAAAAAAATAACGACTTTACATACAAATGTTTATCAGCATATTATTCAGCGCTCAAAAAATGTGGAAACATAAAACGTAGGCAAACATGCAAATTAACAGTGCTGCTCTGTGCTTTATTATATTGTCGTATTAATAATTAAATTATTCCCACCTTTAATGTAGCCTAACTAATTTTGAAACACACAATGATTTATGTAAAATTGAGTAAAGTGTGTTAATCCTTAGAAAAGTGTTTTCTCAAAACAGATACAGCTCTAGAGTACAACGTCCTACATTTAGCAGGCCTATTGTGTTTCTTGTGGTGCCCGATAAGAGAGCAGCACTTTCAGTTCATAGTTTGACACTTGAGCAATGTGAACATGCCTCTACTCACCGGACGTACTCACCGTACTACTCTCCCCGTCTATTAAGCGCCTTTAGGTGTCAAGGAATCACACTCCACATGAGTTAGAAACTTTGAAGAACTAAAAAGGACAGAGGGTCAATCACAGACCCTTGAGGCACACCATGTGACAAGTCTAGTTCAGCCGAAAGAGTTCCTTCAATTTTCACTATCTGCCATCTATTTAAAATATAATAACTTGCAGTTTCTGTGAAAATGATTATTCTTATTTAGTGATATCCGCTTAGAAAATTGTATTGGATTGATGGGTCCCGTGCCACTGAGGTCCTCGGGACAAACCATGGAGGTACCAGTAACGGGTAACAGGTCTCACTAAGCTTACCTAGGCCTAGTGGTAGGTATTTCACTTAAAAATACACTAGTGAACATTATTTATTAGTTATTTATAGTTTAGCCTGCAGGCAGCCTCAATGTTAGGAATAATCTCAACCAAACTTCATACTCGTATATTTTGTATGAGAAATGTTATTCATGTGAGAAAGGCAATAAGTTATTGAACAAATGTTATACACTGAGGGTAATGTCATTGACTATAAATACTGAAGGAGACATCCCATCCATATGGTCCAGCTGTCCCACTTTTAGTGTACTAGAAATTAAAATTAAAGTAGTTTGATTAGGTCACCGACAGATTGTGCTGCTGTCAACTATTTATTTTAGTTATTTACGATAACTTTTTAAATATCTCGACCCCAGAAAGCAAGTGATAATCAACTTATGTTTGCTTCCTGACACACGAACTGTTGTATTATCCCCTCCTTGAGAGGATAAGTAATAGTTGACAGCAGTATACTCTGTTGGTGATTGGTGTAAACTACGACCTCTTTCAATCCTGGCATACAAAAAACTAGGGACACATTTTATAATGGCAATGAGAAGTCTAGTTCAGTATTTATAGTCAATGGTAATGTGGTATATAGTAAGAATTGAATTAAATCTGTTGGTACAGGGATAATCTTGAATTATAAGACAGCGCCAGGACATCGCCAGCGACGGCAACACTCAGCAGTGGACGATTCACGTGGATTCGTCCCCACCACTCAGAAGTTGCCCAGCTTCAAACCCAGCACGCAATTGCCAGTTTATGTTATTCTTTGGTCGCTGGTTGAAAATGTTCTATTTCTATTCACAGCATATATGGGTGGATATTTCTTTGGATAAATGGATGGATAACTTAGATGAGTGAAGTTTTTTTACTGACAGGCAGATAAACAGATAAATTCATTCCAGATGAAAACTAAAGTTCTAATTGTATAAATCAGATGATGCTCAACAAGGATGAATCACTGGCGTTTGCCAGCACTAGCAAGGATAGTGTTAGGTGAGGGATGAATTTGCCTTCATGCAGCAAACATTCTATGGAAGTGAAGGCGGACTCTCAAGAGTAAGCGAGCAATAGCTGACAGTATTAATACACTAGGTGCGGGTGACCTGGAATCGGTCATGACTCAACATTGATATTTATATAGGCCTAACCTTTTCTTTTTTAAACAAGTTTAATGCAGCGAAAGTGTTAATAGCCCTTTGATATTCGACATTGATTCTGTAACTGAAAAATCGTAAACTCGTTTAGCCTAACTGGAACCTTTGAGTAGAAGTAAAAGAAAAGTGTGATTGGGCGATAATTCACTCAGCCTAACCTCACTTTCTGATGACCTATGACTCTTAGGCTAGTGAGCGAAGAGATAAAAAAACTGTCGGGTCAGCGACAAACAGAGCAAGGGCTGCCTGAGTTCACTGCCACCTCTTCCACACCTCCCTCTTGCCTTGCACCTGTTTGTCTTAGTGTTGGTGTATCACCCGATTCAAAAAGATTCACCACCAAACCAGTATGATTTTTATTATTTGTTTTTAATTTTTCAGATTTATTTGGGGTGTAAAGATTCAACATCCATAACAAAACAAAAATGGCACTCATGAAAATACCGAAAAAGCTGCCATTATTATTTATTCAAGATGATATTTTATTGCCTGGATCGACTATGAGGGTGCCAATCCACGGTGCCTCTAGGTATGAATTTTACCGTGAATAAGTATACCGTATATAAAATTATCTGAAAAACAACTCTACCTAACTTATGTAAATATTTAAAAATGAAAATGAAAACTTGCATTTCAGTTTATTTTAACAAAATAAATGGTTTTAAATACATGTGCCTGTAGTTTGTTTTAAGATAGACCTAGGGTATAAGTAAACCAGGTTTTCCCTTTATTTGGTAAACCACCAGAGGTTTGAAACTTACATCATTTAAAATGATTCTTAGGAAAAAAGTTGATTAAAACAAGCGCTGGTTCAGTTAAAATTGTTTATATTATTTTTCAATGTATAAGTAAAAAATAGCGTTAAGGTCATTCTACATGAAATCACCTGATTTGGAATTAATGGTTGCATGACCATTTTATAAATCTTATTTTCTCATCAATTAACTAAGTTCTATTCCTTAGAGGAATAAAACAATTTTTTTTAACCTGCGGTTTGGGATTTATTCTTAAACATATTGTGCAGAGTCATTTTCTGCATATTCAAGGATTTGCACCAAAAATCATTGCTTTTTTTGTTTTTGAGATTTTTAGTTTTGTTTATTTTGTTTTAAAGGGAGTATTATGACCTTCAAAATGATAGAATTAAATTTAGACTTAGTTCAGATTAAATTTGTGTGGTAGTAAATTAATTATAAAAATGTGTTTTTAATGAGCAGAGTGGCCATTTTCAAACATTTATACTATATCAAAAAGGGGATTAGATGGGGGGGATGATTTTTTCAGCCATAGAAGCTCCACATAGCAGTCTTTAATAAAAATAGATAACACAATTAATATTTTATTTCCTTCCCAATAATATTTGTAGTAAAAAACAGAAGTTTTGTAAAATTGAGCGATTTTAGGGTTTAACACGGTATCTAAAAATAGGGAGCAGATTAAAGTTTGATGTTTTGTGTGTTAATTCATCTAACTGAGTACTGAAGATGGAATAAGTATAATTTTTGATTTACAGTAATTTCCGAGATATGAGCATCAGTGTTAGTGGTAAAATATAATGGGTCCACAGTTGTTCAATAGAATAAGCATCCAAACAAATTATTATTCACATTCGAGGACTTTATTAGATAGTTTAACATCAAAAATATTTTAATCAGAGCTAAAAAAAACAAAAACCATAAAAGCTTTCTGATTTTTAGTGCAAACCCTTGAAAATGTTCAAAATTCAGTATTTTTAAAAGCGTGAATCTCAAACTGCATGTGTTAAAAATTTGAACAATTAGTTTTATTCTTTTGAGTAGGGTAGTAGTAGTTACACGAGAAAATAAAAAATGTCTAAAATGGTCAGGATTAGGTAATTTCACATGGAATGACCCGTTATATAATGGGAATTGTTATCTATATTTAAAAAGCTAATTATTATTATGCATGAAATCAAATAGCAAATCCGCTGTGACACATTGTAAGAAGGTGTTATTGTTTCAAAACCTCAACATATTGCGTATTGCAATGTTCATTACGTTTTCTACATGTGTTAAAACTCAGAAAATGACTAAATTTTTCTTTGGGCTTCACCCCATTGGCCTCTAACGTTTAGTGTTGATCCATTACAGATGATGATTTTATTTTTCAGATGGTTATTTAAACATATGTTATTTACAACTTCCCGGTATAACTGGAACTGTCCAAAATTGTACTGCTTGTTCTCTTATTTCATAATTTACATGAGAAGTGCTTCTGAGTACGCAGTTAATACTTACATGATTTGAATGTTCAATGTGTTTGGTTTCAGCTCTAAATGTTTGTTTCAGCCGTCGTGTATTTTATCAATATACAAATTTCCTAGTTTCTGTTCAAAAGGCTAAATTCCAGTTGTTAATGTAATAATTTTAATTTTAGCATCAACATGGTAAAAAGCCGCCTACTAAGCAGGAATTCCTTGACGAGCTCAGTTATTGGTATTATGACTGTAGAGGACGCTAAGTTGTTTGAAGAAAATGTTGTAAGTAGTTATGGATTTACTTTATTCCTATACAAGTTGACTATAGTATCATCAGTTATATTATCGTAGTAAAATTATATAATGCAATTATATATACAACCTTTTAGCGAATTTCCCCTATAGGGAAGAAGCTATTACCGTATGTCTCATGGTAAGACTTAAGCCCGAGACCATGATAACTTTTTGTTTTGAGGTCTCCAAATGTCAGAAACACTATTCGTTCAAATTTATGTACAGGTATATATATGTGTGTGTGTGTGTGTGTGTGTGTGTGTGTGTGTGTGTGTGTGTGTGTGTGTGTGTGTGTGTGTGTGTGTGTGTGTGTGTGTGTGTGTGTGTGTGTGTGTGTGTGTGTGTGTGTCCGTTAACACGATAACTTGAGTAAAAAATGTCAGATTTCGATGAAATTTGGCTCAAATATGTAAAGTGACATTCATGATTTTAAGTTCGGAAACCAGAAAAATCGAACTATGGGAAAGGGGGTTTATGGGGTTTAGAAATTTTCCAAAAATCAGTTTTTTGCACTTTTCACCCTGACATTTTTAAAACACATAATCTTTGTTTTAACCATTTTATAAAGCTTAGAAAACAAATAATGTAGTATTTTGAATCATTAACCTATGTTAAGTGGTTGCGGAGAAAATCCAAAAAAGGTGTTCATAAAATCTCCCATGTTAATCTTATGGGAAAATGGTTTTTAGCTTTTCCTCAATTAATTTTATTGTAAACTTCGCATTTGCTTATACCAATCAGTTTAGCTCTACAAAAAAATCATTTTGGTGTTTAAATTGTGATTCTGCGTCCAACCGTTGCCGAGATATTCAAAGTGTTAAACACAGTACGTTGTCCAATGTTATCCTTATGGAGAATATTTAAAATTAATATCTTGATTACTTCTGTATATTGATGAAACTTGGTATGTGGCTTCACCTAGTAATGGTATATTGATATTTGCACAACAAAATTTTTGTTGATTATCCTCTAGAAGCAAACCTGCATACTCATCCCTAATGTTATTCTTATGGAGAATACGTAAAGCTTTATATCTCCCTTAATTATGAACATAAATTATTAAAACTTGGTATGTAGCTTCACCTGGTTGAGTTATATTGATAATTGCTAAAAAACACATTTTTATCTTCCTTGTTGCAGCAAACCTGCGTTCTCAGCCCTAAAGTTATTCTTATGGAGAATAAATAAAATGCTCTATATCACTTATTTATTTATATATTTTTATGAAAATTGGTAATTATATGGTAGTAAGAAATATATTCATGCATAGGAAATTCGCTGAGTACGCAGGTTTGCTGCGACGGGGGTATTTTTATTTTACCATTTTAACAGATATTTATTTATACTGTTACTGTTTAATTAAGTATTCTTGTATTACTATCTCCACCTGAATGGTTAGGAATATTTTCTTTAACTATAAAATGATTCATTTAAATCTGCTTATAAGGTGTAAAGAGAAATCAGAATTCTACATTTTGTCTGGCAATTGCTTTTTGTCTGTGAGCTCCGAAGTTGTATGTTGACCAGGACTTGATCTGATTGGAGATGAATTGAACGACCGATAGTATCACAACCGATACTGGTATACCGCAGTGCCGAGTACCGAGTAGCGATTACTTTGTACTCCCAATTCCTAGCTGTAGGCTATCATCAACTTCCATTAACAGTGTTGCGATTCGTACCTGTATCAATTTCCGCTACTTGCAATTCGTAGCTTGCCGTTTCAACTTCTACAAATGACTTCTGGTACTCGTGATTCCTAGCTGTACCAGCTAGGATTGATTCCTAGGAATGATTCCTGGTAACCGTGATTCCTTGCTGTATCAACTTCTACTTCTAATGACTCCTGGTACTTGCGATTCCTAGCGGTATCTACTTCTAATGACTCCTGGTAGCCCGCTATTTCTTGCTGTCTCTTGCTTACCACTCCTGATTACTATTAATTTGTTTGTTAGGACCAACATACATAAAAATAGAAAGTCTGTATTGGTTATGGTTAAGTCAAATGTAGGCTAATAGGTTCTTATTTCTAAATTAGCGTATCCCCTAAAGAGATGTAATCAACTGAAATTTTAAATTAAAATCCTTAAGATATTTGTTATTTACCAAAGTAAAACATACTTATGACTTTATTATGGATAATGAAGTGGCTACATTTGGAGATTTAGATGCTTAAGTTTGATACTCTGAACTGTAAAATGGCAGTACTTGCATTTACTATCCATCCTTAATTTGTTTAGTGTTTACAAATTAATAATATTAAAACAAAATTCATGTCATTTAATCTAACAAAAATTAAAAATCCATACATGATGTTAGATGAAACTCTCTTCTCATCTAGTTATACCACAAAGTATTTTGGTCTTGCATTCTCCAGCAATTTATCATGGACTCTTCATATAGAAGACCTGTGTAAAAAAAGTAACTGTGGATATTCGTCATCGGTCTTTGTTATTTTACGTATACAGTGCGTCGCTCCGTTCAGATGTTCTTCTATATATTACTCATCATTAACAATGTAAATCAGTAGACTGGTGATGGTTGAGATTGTATTTGAATCACAGTATTCTTTAATAATTATGATTTATTAAATCATATTATTAATATTATTATTATATTAATATTATTAATATTAAATATGTAAATAAATGTGTTCCTCCGATAATCTGACCTATTTTATACTCCAACCATGCTCTCGGTTCTATTGGTGACTGATTAACGGGATTCTACTGTACAAGAAGAACAAAATTGACTGACACGCCAATATGCAAAACACTTTTTACGAAAACGGCCCAGAATCCGGAGTGTCCAGACGAGGAGGTACCAATTAATCATTAGCAATTATAGATACTCAGACTCGTCTTTAAACCTGATCGTGTTCCCTCCTACAGAACAACCCTGACATTACGATGCTGGGCACAGCTGCGTTCGTTCTGCAAGTGACCGGTTCCGTGTGGCCCAAGTCCAACACCGTAGTCCTCTACCTCCTCGGCGTCTGCAGGTTCTCTCTCGACAAACTGGTGATGGAGGAACCCTACCCGGTAGGAGTCGTCACCCAGCTGGACTACCTCTCCACTGATGAAGGTGAGTTGGCATTACGTTACGAGATCTAGCTCGGTTTACTTTCTTACTACACGTGTAAAAATTCATCACTAAAAATCACAACCAATGAAACATCTCAGCTTAACCTTTAAAATTTATAAATTTGTTATTTAAACATGGTATTTTATTTCGCTGGTTTCACTCTTCTTTTAATATTATGTGTCTTGTCACCATTTACGTACAACATATTATGCAGTTTTTCTCCATTTGCGACTGTGCAAAGCAGTCTAGTTAACATTTACATTAAGTTTTTTGTTGTTGTTGATCTATGTTATATTTCTTTCCCATTTTATTTTTTGCTTATTTCATGCAGTCCATAAGCATATACATTACTTTTACATGATTTGGCATTTTGTAACTGTTAGCGTTTTCCTGTAGATCGGTGGAAATACCTGTTCGATTACCCATTACTTCTAAAACGACGAGTCAAGTCCACATATTGATCAAAATAAACCAAAATCATTAATTTTGTATACTGCTATTTAAAAAAAACACGATTGTAATTAAACTTTTATTAAATTTTAGTAATGTAATTTTTCAACCAATTAAGACAGTTATTAAATTGACTAATTATTGTAACAAATATTCTTGGTTATTATTAATTATATACAAGTTTGTACTTTTTACAGATAGAGTAGTAAAACCAGAATGTCACAAAATGGCTGAAGAAATTAGAAAGTTTTCACTGAAGATTTTGAGCAGTATGGATCCCTCAAACGCATCCGTTTTTGAAATGAAAGTACGTATTCGTTACTTACGTTTATGTTTCTTTAGGATGTCATAGTGTGTACAATGATTTATACTAAGGATGTTGTTTACCCATATTAACCATCCAAAGAGATGAGATATTAAAGCAGAACAATTTGTTACAGTGTCACTTGTCAAAGTTACAGTGTCAAAGTTGATTTAATATCCTTTAATTGGTGCCTCCAAAGGTAACTCAACCGCTTCAAAAGTAAAAACAATTGTTATTGAACTTAGAATTGCATATATTATAAAAACACTTTAGACTCCTTGAATGAAGTTCTAATTATTGTGTTTAAATATTTTTAGTTATCTTACAAAATTTGTGTGCAAGCTCTTTCTGTACACAACATTCACTTTACATTCTCTCACATTCTGTATTACATTCACTCAATAATATCCTTTGGATATTACTGTATGGTGCTACAGCTCAGTACAATTCAAATTCAATTCTAAAATTGCAAAAAAAAGCCATTAAAATTTATAATATTCGACCTAGAACTTCAGTTAAAGAATATTTCAAGTCCGAAAGAATCATGACAGATTACGGAATGTACATTTTTGAAACCACTTTATAAATAAAAAAAAGACTACAGGAACTGGAGCGGGTTGGGGATAATCATAACTATTTAACCAGAAATCGAGAAAACTTAGCAACAAGTCCCCACACCTTACAACTTTTTAAGAATAAACCTCAAAATTGTACAATAAACTCCTTTTAGAAATTCGGTCAGAAGTTTCCTACAGAAAATTAAAAACTTTTCTCGTCAAGAAGGCTATATGTTCTCTTGAGGAATTTACTGTTTTAGCCTGTTAATTTGTTATGCTGGCACAGAATCCTATCCTATACTCTAATATGAGTAAGGTTTGCTTGCTTGCTTGCTTGCGACATGGATCTCAAAAACGGCTCCAACGATTTCCTTCAAATGTTTGAAATAACTAATATCTGGAATAGAAATAAGTTCTAGACAGGCTTCAACCCCAGGAAAAATCAAATAATGTTAAAGAAACTAAAATGAAAAGTTAAAAAAATTAACATTGGGCTTATGGAGTTTCAAATCAAAACAAAAGAATTGTAACAGCTGTTCATAATCAACCAGGGAACTGTCAAAGTAATACTCATGTTGTATATGATTATTAACATGTGGTTTCCTTAGAGCAGAGATTAAAATATTTGAGTGTAGATTACATAAATAGAGTAGTAAAATAAGTCAAAGGGACATTGAGCTATAAATAACAACTGGAGTGACCTTAAAAATGTAGAAAAGAGGCAAATGAGTTATACAAATCTGATTATCAGGGGGAAGTGGTGAAATATTACTCCAAGTCATCTAAACAATCTGACTGGCCTTCCCCCGAGCAAAGCTTTGCCCCCCAGGTACTATTTCCTTTAGTGAATTTCCTTTGGAAAGTACACTATTAGCATGACCCGCACGGTGAAACTTAAGCCCGGGACCACCATAGGAGTTCCTAACGTAACCCCCTGAACACGTTTTGGGGGGTCATTCATATATATATGTGTGTTTGCACTCTAGCGGTCGCATTTTTTGTCCGATTTACTTCAAATTTGGTAGGGACGTTCCTTTCTGTAATTAGTTGGACAAGTTCGTTGGGCGAAACAATCGGAAAACTCTAAACCCCTTTTTTGGGGATTAATCTTTCAAATTTCGAGTTTTTGGGCCCAAAAAGGGTCAGAAAAGCCCCGTATGTAAAATTAATGCATGTATAAAGATGGGAATTAGTGAGGCAAAAGTTTTAAGCCCTCTCTCGTCATTCTAGCATAAATATTTACCGAGTTATTAAAGAAAATGTGTTTTGACTAAACACAGTACGTTGTCTTACGGCATAAGCGTAATTTCAGTACTTTGATTGGAGGGGCAAACATAGTTGTGATCGTGATTATTGTGAGCTTTCATATATTGTAATAATATGTTCTCGTAATGCCACCCCCGAATTACGCCTGTCTTACGGGGGTTTTACACTAGAAAAGCTTGTTATTCCTTTGTTAGAGTGCTTTATCATCCCCAGCAACCTCACGCCTACTTTCAAGCCTGTCTGAACCTTCTCCTAACATTACAATGCGCAAAATTGTATTCCCAGCTTTGCAGGTAAATGAAACCAGGAGCATCAGAACAGCAAAAAATCACTGTTTTCAGATTTCAATAAAAATTGGAATAAATGTATGTTTTTACACTGATTTTGAGTTTCAAAAGTTTGTCTGTGGAAATTCACTTCCCTCACGTCAGCGTGCTGCGTGCGAACTCGTTAATAGTTCTACTCATTGGTGGAGAAAACCTGTTAACAGATGTAAAATATATTTTATTCAACACTTAATGTATTTTATGACGCTATTTCTTGTACAATATGTACTTATATTACAATAAAGAGATTTTTATTTGATTTGATTCTCTTTTATGGGGAAACAGTTTTTTTAGCGTTTAAAAGCTCCTTCAAATAAATATTGTGGTATATATGTCATCTTGTTTTCGTTAAACGGTATCAATTTAGTTTGATATATTAATCACAATTTTAAATTGTAAATTTGTGTTAATTTCAGAGAACAATAGAGAATGCACCAGTGATGAGTCTGCCAGACCTAGCCATGTCTGTTTCACACACTTCTTATGCAGAAAAACGAGAAATTCAGTTTAATCTGGACTTGGAGCAGAGGATGAGAAAAGTGTTGCCAATCCTGCACAAACAGTTGCAGAGTAAGTTTGTGTAAATCGTAGCATGTGTTCTTGTAAATTGCAGTATTATAGTTGTGATTCGGAGACAGAAACTAGGATATTTTAAAGGGAAGAATAAGTGTAGCCTACCTTATTATGTCTTGTTGTATAGTTTTTAATGCCAACTCTACAGAAAGGGGGGATTCAAAGCATTATAAAGTACATTCACTCGGTATATTTTTTTTATTAACAATCACATCTTCAGTGAATGCAGAGAGAAAGGATGTAGGTATAATCCAGGAGATGAGTTTGTTTTGTGTTTCCAGCGAGGCTTATTTAACCCATCTCCTACCCACTCTGATATGCCTCTGAATTGTGGTGTGGGAAGGCTTTCATACATTATCAAGCTGTATTTGTTTCATTAAAATTATTTACAAACTTGTTCCTAGAACACATAATGCAGTAACTTATATGGAATTATACGCTACTATTCTTTTAAGTGATGTTGAGTCATCGATTAATCAATGTGGATGTTTTACCAATAAAGGTATGAAAAACTATCATACATGAATAGATGTAACAAAATACACTCACTCATTTTGATTTTTGCATCCAAACTGGTATAGTTCATAGAGTGGTTTTATATTAGGGGTGTGCGAGTACTCTAAACTTGAGTTTTCGGCCGAGTATTTTAATACTCGGAACTCGACTCAAAGTTTTGAAAAATACTCGAAAGTTTGAGCGAGTCTTTCCCGCCGATTTCCGAATGGTCGCTAACAATTGCAACTAGCCAAATCGCGTACTAACGACCGCAAAAGGTGATCGCGTAACGTAAAATCGGCCGAAAATGACGATCGGCCCGCGTAATTTCGGCCGTAAATGACAATGGAAAACATAATATTGGCCGATTTTAATCTCGTTTTTCTGCATAAGAAGTGTGTGAAACAGACATGGGCTAGGTCTGGCAGACTCATCACTGGTATATGAGCAATGACGATTGGACCACATAATTTTGGCCATAAATTACGACGGAAAACATAATATCGGTAAAAAATGACGACTGGATCACGTAATACGGTCCGAAAATGACGACAGTATACATAATATCGGAAAAGTAGCGACCAGGCCACTTAATATCGGCCGTAACTAACAATTTCGTCATCAAATATTGATTATAAATTATGTCTGGACCAGGTGATATTGGCCAAATGACTGGTATATGAGCAATGACGATTGGACCACGTAATTTTGGCCATAAATTACGACGGAAAACATAATATCGGCCAAAAATGACGACTGGATCACGTAATACGGTCCGAAAATTACGACAGTATACATAATATCGGAAAAGTAGCGACCAGGCCACTTAATATCGGCCGTAACTAACAATTTCTTCATCAAATATTGATTATAAATTATGTCTGGACCAGGTGATATTGGCCAAATGACAACTGGATCGTGTTTTATCGGCCGGAAATGAATGTCAAACCGTGTTTTCTTTGTCAATTCGCAATCCAGTTTGATTGTACTGGCCAAAACTTTTTATTGTACTCATTTATTAGTTAGAAACTATGTTTAGATTATCCAATATGGAGTGGAATCCAAACCCCAATACACTATTTGAAACTACTACCGATGGGAAATACTCGCTTGAAAATACTAGAAACTCAAAAATAATTGGCACTACTCGACTTGGTTAAAAAAAATCACTACTCGCACACCCCTATTTTATATTAACTTTAACATCTTCAACTACTAGGTTATACCAGAGAGGACAGAGTAGTATAGAGTGGGTTTCCCTATACTGAATGCATGCGGGGCAGTGAAACCGGTAGAGGCTGCCATTAGCGGCCAAAACCCGGCAAGACCGCTGCTCTTGACTCGCGCGAGCAATCGACACCGCTTAATATATCACGTTATTTATACCTCTAAACTAAGGGTGTGCGAGTACTAGAAACTT
Source organism: Allygus modestus (assembly GCA_963675035.1). Classification (NCBI taxonomy): domain Eukaryota; kingdom Metazoa; phylum Arthropoda; class Insecta; order Hemiptera; family Cicadellidae; genus Allygus; species Allygus modestus. The sequence goes on from OY776116.1 coordinate 100,473,882, forward strand.
TTGGCTGAGTATTTTAATACTCGAACTTGACTTGAAGTTTTGAAAAATACTCGAAAGTTTGAGCGAGTATTTCCCGCCAATTTCTGGACGATGGCTAACGATTGCGACTGGCCAAAACGCGTAGTAACGGCCGAAAAAAGCGATCTCATCACGTTAAATCGTCCCAAAATGACGATCGCTTACGATTGCGACAGGCCAAAACACGTAGTAACGGCCGCAAAAGGCGATCCAATCACGTAAAATCGGCCAAAAATGACGATCGGACCGCCTAATTTTGGCCGTAAATGACGACGGAAAACATAATATCGGCAAAAGAGGCGACCGGACCACTTAATATCGGCCACAACTAACGATTTTGTCATCTAATATTGATTATAGGAGATGTATGGACCAGGTGATATTGGCCAAATGACAACCGGACTGTGTTTTATCGGCCGGAAAGGAATTTCAAACGGCATTTTGTTTGTCAATACGTAATCCAGTTTGATTGTACGGGCTAAAACTTTGTATTGCTTCTCATGTATTAGCTAGAAACCATGTTTTAGATTACCAAATCCAGGGTGGTATTCAGATCCCATTACTCTATTTTAAACTTCCAACTTATGGCAAATACTCACTCGAAAATACTCGAAACTCAAAAATAATTGGCACTACTCGACTTGACTCGATTTAAAAAATCACTACTCGCACACCCCTACTCTAAATATTGTTCAAAATTATGAAACTTCACACTTAGAAGGACCAACCTTTACTGAAGACAAGAGTGTGCTTTAAATGTACAAAACTTTACACTGCCGAATGAGAAAAATGTTTCTCTGAAACAAATTTAATTCTAAAACAAACAAACATGAAATTTTTGATATGTGAGGAACATTTTGTTATTTGGTTAGAGAGAAAATTGTTTGCTGAGATATGTTGCTAAAGAGTTTAACCTTTCATATCCAAAAGCTATTTTCACCTACTGATAGTACTTACTTAGTAATCGTCGATTAGTTAAAGCATTTGAACAGAGTTTAAATTCCGCGCTGTAGCTGGCTCATGCGGCAATTTAGCCTACATTATTGCATGGAGTGATTTTGTTAGTTAACTATATACGTTATGTAGAAGTATTTTATTATTTTTGAAAATAGTTTTGTTAGTTTAGAATTTTTGATTACTGTTTAAAATATGTTTTTAATATTATTCTATTTAAAATGCTGTGCATCTCTATATATAATTCCGTAAGTCAAATTTTTGTAAAGAAATTGTGAGTGACTGGATGGCCGTAGAAGGATGGGAGGGGTATCATTTTAAAGGTCTTGACGTGAATTTTGAGGGAAAACTATTCATTTTTCTTATTTTTTTACCATAAATTCGCAACAGAATAAAACTTTTCCCATTAAAACAACATGGGGTTTAATTTGTTTACATCTTTTGAAATTAAAACAGCTGTGCCACAGAGTTAAATTAGCCTTTGATATTGATACCAGCTGTACTTATTCAGTTTGTTTACTTTTAAACTACAGCAATGTATAGCTGTTTAGGAATGGACATTTTATTAAAAACATAAGACAGTATAATAATATTATATTATAATGCTAGAAAATCAGTGCTTATTTATAAATGACCAATGAAGGTTGATAAAAAATTTATGTATTTTGGTTTTTTAGGGGCTTTTGCCCCTACAAGCCCCTAGTTTAGGTTTATTTTAACATAAAAATCAACAAAACATGTAACTGGGTAACTGTAAAACAAATGTTTTAACTTCGTATCTCCTTAAAATACCGTATACTTTGGATTTATTTGCTCAACAATTTATGTTTTAGCGAATTTCCCCTATAGGGAAGAAGCTATTACCGTAGTCGGCATGGTAAGACTATGCACACATATATATATGTGTGTGTGTCCGTGAGCACGATAACTCTCGTAAAAATAATCTGATTTTGACGAAATTTGATATGAGCGTGTAAAGCAGCATTTATGACTTTAAGTTCGAAAACCAGACAGATCGACCTATCCGAAGGGGTATTTTGGGGGTGTTTTGTACCCCAAAAATGGGTTTTTTGAGTTTTATACATATAATTTTTGAAAAAGTCAAATTTTAGTTTCTTCCATTGGAATCAGCTTAAAAAGACACACAATTTGGTGTTTTGATCATTGTTCTACGTCAAATGGTTACAGAGATATTGAAAGTGGTAAACACAGTACGTTGTCCAATGTTATTCTTATGGAGAATAAGAAAAATTGTATATCTCGCTTATTTATCAACTTATCCTGTTGAAACATGGTATATTGCTTCATATTGTAGTGGTCTATTGATATTTGTACTAAAATACATTTTTTGCCAATAGTTCCCGTTGCAGCAAACCTGCGTACTCAGCCCCCATGTTATTCTTATGGGGAATAAGTAACATGTTATCTCCCTTAATTATGAACATAAGGTAATAAAATTTGGCATGTCGGTTTACCTACTTGAGTTATATTGATAATTGTATAAAACCCCATTTTTCGTGATCCTTGCTTCAGCAAACCTGCATACTCAGCCGCCATGTTATTCTTATGGAGAATAATTAAAATGCCATAAATCGTTTATTTATGAATGTATATTGATGAAACTTGGTATTTGGCTTTATGTGGTATTAAGATACATATATATGCATTGGAAATTCGCTGAGTATGCAGGTTTGCTGCTACGGGGTATTTTACAATAATTATAAACGTTCATTGTTCAATTTAAGGTGTTATTCAATGCATTAAACAATTTCAATACTCATTGTGAAATGCCTTTATTACAATGCATAATGTTTTTACCGTCCCATAAAAGTTATTGTCTTAGTAAGATGGGTTCTCACCTAATCGTCTTAGTAAGATGGGTTCTCACTTTTGAAAAATGCATTTTCTCATTGAACCTTTTAGTGTTGTACTTAAATTGTAGATTTAGAAACTTTTGTGAAACTGACTTTATTAACCACACAAAATGGCTAAGTTCAAGTCCCCACTATCAAATGATCTGCATATGATTCACTACAAATGGTTTTACCTACACAAAGACCGAGAACTTCTTGAGTCATCTTTTTCAGTGCTGAGTTTTCAAAAGTACTGTGCATTTTAAAAACCCTTCTAAAAACAACCTCACAAATTGCACAAATTTGCGTCACTGGTTTGGACGGTTGAATTAGCCCCCTTATTTTTACATGATATTAAGCTACTTGTCACAATACAGTAGAACTTCAATAGTTCGACACTCGATAGTTCGACAGTCCGTATACTTCGACAAGAGCCGTGACGACATGACATAACAGTAGCGGCGACCGATAGTGTCCTTGACAGGTTCGCCGGTCAGTGATGGGAGCCCGCTTATTGTTTTTGTGAACTTGTGCTATCGCCTTTTCTATAAATAACTTATCCTTCTTACCCCCTACCCCGTCCTATCCACCCCTTTCCCGGCCCTTCCCAGTAAGTAGGTTAAGTCAGTTCGCTGGAGACGCTGCGGGAGTTAAACGTTCTTGATTCTTTTGTGATACGCTATTGTTTTTTTTGCTCATAATACTCCCTGTGTTAAAATGTTCCATAAACTCCCTATAGTTCGACACCCCTTTAGTCCACAAAGTGGAACTATCGAGGTTCTACTGTACCAGTCTTTGACGCACATGAGCATTTTCACACATTGTTTACACATTATTTTGGCTCAAATCTGTTGCCAAATAGCCTTTCAATGTGGTCTTGGCTTATTTTGTAGAAAGGAATGTACAGTAGCTCAAAAAAACATTTACTACATATCTGTCGTACATGGCTAAAGTACTCTCTATGCAGATCAAAACTTCCAAAACCCCTGTTTTTCTTGACTTTTTTAAGAATAAGTGAGCCCTGTTTATTCTTTAGGCCAAAAATGTAGGTTTTTGTCTTTAGATATGGCAAAGTTCGATGACAACAAAGCCTTTTTAGAGTACTTGGCATTTAAAAACCTAGAGTTTAAAATATCAAATAGTTCGTTAAATGTTTCCATGGCGCGCGGCACTGGCCATGGAATAATCGCGCCGAGTAGCCGCCATCTTGAGCGGCCAGCCAGCCAAATCGGCCTCACCGGCAAGCCCCCAGTGTCCACTCTATCGGTCAAATATCGACAATGCCAAGAATTTTAAATTACACTTCAAAAACACACTGTTGTACATATAAACTAGCCAGTGTCCCGTTTTTCCTACCATCTTCCAGATATAAAATGCTATTCAGTACAGACTTAAAGTGGCAATCTGTCTTTAGAGATATTCCGTATTATAGCAGTTTATTTATATAAAACATAAACCTAATAAAATATTTCTTCCGTAAGAATGTCATTGGAATCTTGAGAGCCTTTGGTTTGGAACCCTGACGAAAATCTATTGGAGTCATCTTGAGGATAATGTCTTTGGTTTAACACCTCAATCATCAAATTAAGTCATGGAATAAGTACGTAGTTGACCAAACATACAATTTATTTTGATATTGTAAGATAAACATACAATGTCGATCTTTCAATCTGATTGCATAAAACTCGGTTGTAGTTAACAACAAAATTTGATCTGACAGGATATAAACAATTAAAGAGAACCATTCAGCCGAATAATGCTATTTAAGTGTTCCCCAAACATGAAAAAAACGTTGCAATGTTTGTGAAATGTTTGTGAGAAGATGCAATGATAATTATTTTTTGGATTTGACTGTATTATCGTACAACAAAGTAAATGTATTTTTTTGAAAAGTTTGGCAGGATTCATTTACTTCATTTCAGCAATATGGTCAACCCAGGAAAAACCAACCTTACAACTTGTGGTAGTCTGCACTCTTCATTGATTGTTTGAATTTTTTAATTATATTTAATATATTTATTATATTTAATTATATTATGTAATAAATTTGTTCTTGTTAAAGTGATTAGCCAGAAGAAGGAAACAGAAGTCTCAAAGTCACAAACTCCTGAGCCTACAATGATCGTTGTAACAATTCCAAAAAATCACAGGGGACTTCGAGGAGCGTCTAAAAATCACAATGAACTAGTAGATCCATCGGACAACGTGAATGAAACTGATGAGCTCCAAAATAAAATAGCGTAAGCATTGTTAGTTCTGATTTACAGGTTTTTATTACCAACATGAAAACAGTATCTGAATGTAATGTTTTGCTTTTTGCATTATTTTTGCTTTAAAAAATTACTCATGTGCAATGAGTGCTACACCTACTGTTGTGGCTCTTACCTTAGCCATAAAACACTGAAAGATCAGTGATTTAAGTGACCTGAAGCTCAAAGAGCTATGCTGGTGGTCTTCTCTGATTAGGATAAGAAGAGGACATGGACTCAACGTACTGATAGTGGGTTTGTCCCCTCCTATTTTCAGCCAGTCAAAGTCCAGAGAAAGTCCTTTTTCACAAATGCTTCTGAGTTTCACAAATTTTATCGAGAGTAGTTTTGGGATTGTATTATTTTATGTTTTTGCTTGTTTTTATTTGGGGTTATGCAAATTTTAGAGAATTGTCCAAAAATGTGTGTCATCAATATAAGTGGTATTTTGAGCGCAAAATCATGAATTTTCTTCACCATAAAAAATAAATTTATAAAGAGATCGTTGTATTGACTTTCAGCTGTTATTTAATCTCTCAAGTAGTTTATAAATAATAAAAAAAACACCATACAATTAGACGTCTAGTGAGATTCTGTATTTGTTCAAATTTTGTTTTAGCAATCAGTTGTAGTGCATGTTTGTTTACTTGCAGATGTTTTAGAAGTTGAAAATTACGCTGATTGTTTATTGGATTATTAGATAATTTACAAAAGCTTAATTAAATATTGTCCACTCTTCAGTTATCAGTGTTGGGGGATTTGAGATTTGCAGAATGTGAAATCTTAACAATTACATGATATCATTTAAACAGCTTGGTGAGACAGTTAGGTTTTTGTACTTTTATAGGGCTAATATTCTCAAACTCTTCATAGCTTCTCTTACGGTGGAGCTTTGAACCTAATTTTCTATGTTGCTCATTGCATTTCCTTTTTGTGCTACTACTTCTTTTGGAAACACATTCTACACGCTCTTTGTTGACATGCCAACTTTCAAGTCTTGCTACAAATAATGAACCCAAAGCTGTAATTTAGCTAGGGGTGTGTGAGTACTTGAAACTTCCAAGTTTTCGGCCGAGTATTTCAATACTTGAACTTGACTCAACATTTTTTTAAATACTGACAGGAAATACTCGCTCGAAAATACTCGAAACTCAAAAAAATAGCACTACTTGGCTCGACGCAAAAAATCTACTTGCACACCCCTAAATTTAGATAAAGTGCCTAACGTAACCGCACAAGCTAGTTGTATAAGTCGATGACTCCATACGATACGAAAGCACCAAAAGCTTCTTTAAATTTAAAAAGGCTATTACAAAAAACATTTTTTCTTGGTTCCAGTCCATCTTAACATATAATACACAAACAGGATTTTTATAAGGGCACTTCTAAGGGACTTCTGAATGGATTTTTACGCTGGATGTATTAAATGAGGTTGCGGTGTGGATTCCAATAAGTTCCTTACAATTTACATTCACGTTTGGGCCTTTATCCCACAAGCTTTATAAAATTCAATGTAAATCTTATCAAATACTTTAAATTGATTAAATATAACAGCTGTTCATAGATTAAAAAACACAGTACATGACCAAGAACGATAATAGATGATAAGAGCATTATGTAAATAAAATTACTACTGAAATTACAATGCAAAATGGACATTAGGTTGTAAGGAATATTATGAGAAGAACGTATGCAGATGAGTTTTGGTGGTTTTGGGATGAGTTTTGGTGAGTTTATACCAAACCTTATCTCTTATTCATACCAAACCTGTATAGTACGATTTCCTCAACAGGAAGGCCAACTTGCCGCCGGAAGTTAACAGAGTGGTGACGAAGGATCTGCAGCGGCTGAAAAGGATGGGGCCTTTCAGTCCAGAGCACAGCGTCATCAGGAGCTACATTGAGTATGTCGTCGAGCTGCCATGGACAGTGTCTTCCTCCGAGACAATAGATATTCAAAAAGCCAGGAAGGTCAGTTTATAATGTTTTGTAAGGGACATTGATAAATTTTCTAACCCCTATCCAATTATTACTTTTTTTATTTATCAATGTTTTCCTCCCCTCTTAAGTGGTTTTGACTTGATTGTAGTTGCGGGACTAATTTATGAACTTATGTCTAAACTTGCGAAATGATGAGACGGAAATTACAATTGACTAGGAAACTTTTACTTGTACTTGAAATGAATTTGAACATAAAACTAACTAGCGAATTAAACTTATTTGATATCAAGGGGGTAAATCTAGCGTGGGTTCTTCATGAGTGTGTTTCGTGGGAGAACAATAGTCTATTGTTGAACATATTTTTTAATGTTTACAAAATCTTATAATATAAAATGCAATTCCATCTGGCTAAATGCTTCTTAATTAATGTTTGTATGCCTACATGCAAATCAGAGATAGTGTCTTGTAACTCACAAAGGTTGTCTTCATCATAATCTTCGGGTAGGGTTTCACTTTTGAAAAGCTTATCAAGGTACTGTTCAAATTCTGTGTACTTTTTATGGGTTTCAGAACTAAACAATTCTAACTTATTTATTTGCTCAGGGAATAAAATGTTACTATCAGATACTATTGATAATGCCTCTGTTAGTTTTGATTTTACCTGAACGGTTTGAGATTAACTTAATAAATTGCCTAGACAAGGTTGCAAACTTCATGATTTATAGTTTGAGATTAATAGGGTTCATAAAAATAGGCTAGTGAATAACTAAAAGACATTCCCTACTTACAGTAGTTCCATACAAGTTTAACCCTAGCCGTGGCCATGTTGCGCAATGCGATAGATTCACGTGATGCCTTAAAATGGCCACTAGCGCAATACGATAGTACGGGTCGAAATTTTTTTAACGGTAAAAAAAACATTAATAGTCAACTCAGAAGTGAACAATATTTATACCATTCGAAAGATCACATTCTGAACTTTCATTTTATTACATAAATGAACCGTTTACAAGTTGTATAAAAATGTCACGACGATTATAATTACAATGAAATTTTGCCGCTACGCCATTCCTGCAGTCGACGCTCGGAAAATGTAAAAATACGACTACTTTGGAATTACCCTGCTCGGGTAATTTTTGTCTTAGGATGTTGCGGGTGGTACCACTGCATAGCCAAAGAGTTTAGTTTCACTGTGGTATTTATTTTTAGAACGAAATATTGATTGCACAACCGTTACGATTTTATGAACACAGCTGTTTTCTGAATTTTTAACAATTGGCCAACTGACGCAATGCGCTAGTGTGGAAAATACGAATTACATCCAGTGCAAGTTATAAATATTAGTCATATAATATTTCATTTTGAAGAGGAAGAAATTTAGCTTTTGACATTGGCAGCCTTGCGCATCGTCTTTTCCGTCTGCGCTCTGGAAGACGAAGGAAATGCGTCACTCTTCTGACATCTGATGCGTAGAAGTCGGCTATCTCATGATTTTGTCGCCGTCCTATGTGAGTTCGCGCTCGCTTGTTATCCGCGAATTATTGCTAAATCCTGTATTATTTCGGAGTGTTAGTGTTAGTGAAGTGTGTGTGTGTATATAACAGTAATCTTTATGCATTTTATTATAAACCAACAGGATAACATAATAATGGGACGGGGGTGAGTAATTATATTTATTTTTATTACTTTTACAATTGTAAGGTAGGATGTATTTCATTATTGAGTAGGCCTAATATAAAAAATAACAATTTTGTAATTTTTCCTATATGGTGACCGGACCTACAATCACACGTTATCTCTTATATAATATGCCACTACCCTGTGTATATGTATATTTATATATTTTATTGTTTCTAAATACCTGCAGGAATAATATATAGATATAATATACTAAATGTATATATAGTATTTGGAGGAATAAATTTCTAAAAAAAGTTATATACTAAATACCGTAGAATTTTTTTCCGAATACCCTAAAATTTCCAAAATTCATCTAATCATAAGTGATAACAATTTTTTACCATCAACTTTATGACTTTTTTACATTTCTTATTTCATTATCTTTACAAACATATACCTACATATTATTATTAGCATATACATATTTATATTACCTTTTTACAGTACTAACACTGTACAATTTTCAAATTTTGCGGTTTTCCGTATATACTTACATAATACTTACAAATAAAATTCTTTCCCCAACATATTATACATTTCTATGTAGGGCATTGAATGTCCTACTAAATGTATATATAGTATTTGGAGGAATAAATTTCTAAAAAAAGTTATATACTAAATACCGTAGAATCTTTTTTTTTCCGAATACCCTAAAATTTCCAAAATTCATCTAATCATAAGTGATAACAATTTTTCATCATCAACTTTATGACTTTTTTACATTTCTTCTTTCATTATCTTTACAAACATATACATATTATTATTAGCATATACATATTTACATTACCTTTTTACAGTACTAACTAACACTGTACAATTTTCACATTTTGCGGTTTTCCGTATATACTTACATAATACCTACAAATAAAATTTTTTTCCCAACATATTGTACATTTCTATGTAGGGAATTGAATTGTCTACAAAATGTATATAATGAATTTTCCATAAAAAATCGGACGAAAAAGTTTTACCGAGGCTGCTTTTGAAATTTCAAAAAGAAATTTCAATTTTTTAAATTTTTTTTACTTTGCTGAAAAGATTACCTCTTAGATCTTTTTTATTTGACTATTATCAGATTTCCCTGTTCTTTCTGAACAAAATGAATATGTGGTTGGCTATGTTTAGTTCTCATTTCAAATTTATACGAATTTTCAAAAAAAGGTCTGCAAAATCGCCAAAATTGGTTGGCCATTCTACAGTTTTTGGGTGGCCACTGCTAGGGTTAACAAACTTTCATAGACATTATTTTCATTTTTTTATGAGTATTTAAACAGTACTGTACTAAATATAGTTGTAATTATTGAGGTTATGTTTACTATTCAAACTGGTGAGATGTCTGCTTCAACTATCAGGTTACTCTTTTAACGTAACTGATGGCATTGTTACAATAACGCTACCAACAGCAATCCTTTGAATTACATAAACATATATTTGTAACTGTTTTAAATTATTAAACAATAATATTCAAATTTTTGAGAATAATAAATAAGGAAATAATTAAAATGTCTTTTTTGAGTTTTAAACAATTTTGAGTCTTCAGACTTCCAATGAATGTTGGTGAAAAACTGCAACCATTTTACCTAGTGTGGAGTGTGGACTGAACCAAAAGAGCTTCATTTTTGATCTGCGACCGGAGGACCATGTTGTTGTGGGACTAATTTATGAATTTATGTCTAAACTTTTGAAATTATGAGACGGGAGTTACAATTGACAAGGAAACTTTTATTTGTACATGAAATGAACTTGAACATAACTAACTAGCGAATTAAACTTATTTGATATCAAGGGGGTAAATCTAGCATGGGTTCTTCATGAGTGTGCTTCGTGGGAGTACAATAGTCTTGTTGAACATATTTTTTAATGTTTACAAAATCTTATAATATAAAATGCAATTCCATCTGGAACTGGTCTTTATCAAACAAACAACTTACTATAACAAAATTGAATTATATAAGAGTTATAATGGTATAAATTGATATATACAGAACATTGATAGACATTCAATCCATAATTAAGTTAACTGTCGTTGATTTGTATATTTCGGATGACCCTTTTGAGAATTAATGAGGTTAGGAGAATTGAGTTGTCTAACCTGGGCCCTGTTTCATAAAAGGTGACAGGTATGACAATTCCGACAATTCGACAAATTTGTCAGAAACAAATAATTATTTGTAAATAATACACTTCGACAGGTGACAATTTTGAAATTTTAAATTGTCACATGTTTTATTTATCTTTCAATAAAGTTGACAATTGTCACAAAAACACATGTCAAGAATTAGCTACATTTACAATTGTTGATTGTTTATTGTTGTTGTTCGGGATAACCTAACATACTCCAGTGCAATATGTCTGATGACAAGATAACAATATTAAAGCTAATTAAAGAGAATAAAGACATCCTTTTCGGAAAATTTTCTAATACAATTACTCATGAAATCAAGATGAACAAATGGATGGATATAGTGGAGAAAGCAAAAGCTGTCGGAATTTTCGAAAAAGATTGGAAGTATTTGAGAGAGCGATTGATTTTAAACAATTTTATCTCAGGTATTAAGTTATTTCACAACCCAATATTATAGGCTGGCTATTTTGACCAATCTTTTATTATAATCTTATGTGACTTGCCCCTGACTGATCTATTTTTCTTCACTCAAGATATTAATTTAAACAGACTAAATATAAATAATAGAGTTACTGGTTGTCTTATTGAATGCCAGGAGTTGTGAATAAAGTGCATACTTCATTGAAAAAAAAAACATCCAAGGCTAAAGGATGAAAAATTTGATTAAATTAACTGTATTGATTATTCTAGTGGATATAGTGATTAATCCATGGGGAGCTTCAAGAATCGCTGATTCATTGCTCTTACATTGTCCCAGGACCTGGACGCTGACCACTACGGAATGGACAAGGTGAAGCAGAGAGTGCTGGAGTACCTAGCTGTGCGTCAGTTGAGGTCAGGCGTGCGCGGGCCGGTGCTGTGCTTCGTGGGGCCACCTGGAGTGGGGAAGACCAGTATCGGACGGTCCATCGCACACACGCTCGGACGCCAGTTCCAGAGGTAGGTAACATGTCGTGAACATTATGTCCACTCCGGGAGGATCGGGAACCATACAGACTTTTTTCTCCAGGAAAAATGTGGGAAATGTATGTAAATTTAGGGAAAATCTGGGAATGTGGTATAAAATATGCTAATTTTCAGTTTCTAGCCAGTAAAACACGATTCAGATGTAATTTTTGGTCGTAAAACATGTTCTAGTTGTCGGCCTATAAAATGAAGTAAACCGTCGTTATCGGCCAATAAAATGCACTTAAATTGCTGTTTTTGTCTGATAAACCTTGGTAAAATAGAACTGGGAAACACATTCCAGTTGTCGTTTTACCCGATAACACATTTTCTGGTTTTTGTTCTGTAAAAACAATTAAAAATCGTTTCCAACAAAACAAAGATGTAAAAAAAGAATAAAAATTTCTAAAGCAGTAGAACTGATGGCAAAGAACAATATTTACGGACAGAAAAAAGGGAATAACCGATAAGAAAAGTGGAAAAATAAGGGAATTCTGAAAAATATGTCTGGGGACACCTTTCATCATTATGAATAACATTTCAGTATTCTTATAAAGAAAGATATATGTGAGGCGGAAAGGAAAAAGGGACCTCTTCGCGGCAATTTTCGATTTTGAGTTATTCATATTTTTGAATTCCTCATTTAATTCCTAAAAATTTGGCGCAAGTCCCATGAGTCTATGATTTTTTTGTTAAAGTTATAGGACTTTGAAATTACGGGAGATAAAAGGGCCATTTTTGAGAAAAATCAATTTGAAAATTTCAAATAAGCATAAAACATATATTTTTCATATTTAAGCAACGATTTTGGTATCAAAAGAAAGCCCTAAATGTTGTCTGTAATGGGAATACCTATTTTTGTCTTAACTCACAGTAGTTTTCAAGAAAATAATGTTTTTATCGAAGCATGTCGTGAAAAGTGATATTTCAGAAAAGGGACCTCTTCACGGCCCTATGTTATTTCTCCATAACGAATCACAAAACTCCCGAAAGCGACCGTTTGGCGGCATTGGTTACTTACAACAACAGCAATGAGTTATGGACAAGACAGTCACAATGATAAGACTGCTTGATATCACATACAAAACGTAAACAACATCAAAATCGTCTGCATCGCCGTGGTTCAACCGAGAGCGGTTCGCAGAGCTGCCAACTGTCCTCCCTACTGTGGCGCAAAACTCCCGTAATTTATTGTTTCGACAGTATATAAACTTATCAAAAATAGAACGTATTACTTAATAATAATATCAATAGTTAATAATACAATAATCAAAGCTTAATATGCAGTTTTAGGTGTGTCAGTACAACTACTAAATGTATTTGGATTTTAAACCTGTAAAGAAAATATAGTTGGGATCGAGAAAGGGATTTTTATTAACAGAAGACGTTCTAGATTTACAATAAACTCGTAGTAGTTTACCTCGTCACTGCTAGAATTCATCAGAGTGCAGTTTTCAAAGTGTTGCATAGCTATCTGATTTGTTTTAAAAAGGGACCTGTTCGCGGCAATGTTATTTCTCCATAAGCGCGAAGAGGTACCTTTTCTCAAGCTAGACATCGACTACTTTAATCATTATTTTGAATGTTTTATTCGATTACAACAGTTTTGTAATCGATTTCAACCGGTAAAGGACGAAATGGAGCATATTAAAATGCAAACAACCGAAAATCGATATTTTTTACCTCAATCGATAAAACTGCCCGTACTGAAATTTTTACTTTGCCGCGAAGAGGTTCCATTTTCCTTTCCGCCTCACATATAGTTAAACATTTTGTTATGTCTTCCTGATAAGTTAATTTTTCTGTAGAATCTCCCTGGGTGGCGTGAGCAGCCAGTCGGAAGTCAGGGGCCACAGGCGCACCTACATCGGCGCCATGCCCGGCCGCATCATCCAGGCCATCAGAAACGCCGGGGTCAACAACCCGGTCATCTTGTTGGACGAGATCGATAAAATGGTGAGTTGAGTGGTTCTTGAAAAACCAGAGATGGGTCTCAAATTTAGTGAAAATATTATCATATTTAAAATGGGACTAAAGAAAAGTTATATGAAATATTTTTTTAAATTTATATTTACTTTTTTACAGGTGGACAAGGCTCACAAATACATCTAATTCAAATTTTTGTTTTATAAAATCCATTTATAATAATATATTATTTTTACAATTATTCCCAACCTTGATTTTGAAGGGAGACCTTTTCATCCGTAAGTGATCAGTTCAATCCTGTCTTAGTAATAAGTTAAAAATAAAATATAATGGCAAATATGCGGTATTTAAAAGTAAATTTGTATTGTTGAATGCAATTATCAGTGTCATCACCTTATTTTAGTACTGGTTCACACTCGTGTCGAATGCCTGGCAACGACTCAGGAAATAATCAAGGTGTCAAAACCGTGATGAAGTGGGACGTATTCATTCCTTTCCTGTAAAACGTCGGATTATTGTTTGAGACAGTTATGTTCGTGTTTCATGTTCTGTAATTGACACTTGTGTCTCTGTTTTATTTAAAAATACCGTTAAATTATAAAAAACAGGTGTAGCACAGGAGACACATAATGTGGACACAAAAATACTGGATATTTCGTCCCTGTCGGGGACTTAATAATAAGAAGAGAAGAAATAAGAGACCATATAAACTAGTTTACAGTCATTTTCTCCTTCAGCCTCTTGTTTCTTCTCTTCTGATGAAGTCCCCAAGAGGGACGAAATATAAAGTGTTTTTGTGTCCACATTATGTGTCTCCTGTGCTACACCTGATTTTATTCTGTTCAGGAAAGCTAGTTGTCTATCATTTTCCCTATTTACCAAATCTGAACAAAAATAAGGTGACACCCAAAAAAAATTCAGCAATGAAAGAAACCTCGCTTACATACATTTCATTTAGAAATAGTATCGATGTGTGTTGTCGTTATCCTCAAACTTTTCTTCCTTAACTTCCATTACTCTTGGACACAACATACACCTAACGATTTATTCCAGACCCAAGGCATTTACGGGGATCCGGCCGCAGCGCTGCTAGAGGTGTTGGATCCGTTGCAGAACAACCATTTCCTCGACCACTACCTCAACGTACCCTTCGACCTGTCGCAGGTTACGTTCATTGCGACTGCCAACGAGTCTCGTCGCATCCCTGCCCCGCTGCTGGACCGCATGGAGACCATCTCCGTCTCTGGCTACACACTGGTAGGCCTACCTCACCTCGTTTTACACATCGCAACCATAAAAACATATACAGGATGTTAAAAAAAACCTTTCAGGACTTTGGAATATGATTCCTCATAGAAAAAGAATGAAAAAGTTCATATGAAGTTATGTCCTAAATCGTTTAGTTTTCCGTCTATCTGTCTGTATGTCATTGTGTTTTTTACCTAATACGTTATATACTAGGAACGTCTGAAGATATTGACTTCAAACTTGGTACACGTATTACATCTAATAAGACTAATTTTGGTATAGAATATAAAGTTTCTACTTGGTACCATTTCAAAATGGCAGCCATTTTTGTTTTTCAAAGCTAAATATCTTAAAAACCAATTTTTTTGGAAAAAACTATAAAAGTTTTTTATTTTGTCTTGAAAATAATTATATGAAGATTGTATAAACACATTACATTAAGTAAAAAACACATACAGACAGTTGGAAAACTATGTGTTTTAGGACATACCTTCGTATGAACTTTTTTCTTTATTTTTGTATGGGGAATCATTTCCCAAAGTTCTGAAAGGTTTTTTTAACACCCTGTATAGGATATTGTATACTAGGATTGCCCGTGCACACCTTGTGCATTGAAACACCTGTTATGAGTTTTGTTTTTGTAAGATTGTGCCACCAAATAAATAAATGAGAATCACCCATTAAATTACCATTTTGATGGTTTTGAGTTGTTTATATTTCGCATTGAGCGTCAAACGTGACCTTCAAAATAGTCGCTCGGTTATAGGTTTTGATGAAGTATATAGAATATTTGGCCTACTGACAAAAAAATACCCATGGAAAAATAGTTTATATATAGGATAAGGGGTTTTTCCTTCCAAGATTCTAAGTCAACTACTTGACATATTATAATGATTCTTTTTTTAAGAAAAAATCATTTTGAGTAGAAGGGAACACGTGAAAACCAAATTAGGTTTTTATTTGAAAAAAGTCAAGGAGCCAACCCTATTAGGGTACTTCATGTCCATTTTAGAAAAGCATATATTTTTACTAATAACAGCTGTCACCAATGTAAGCCAAGTAACGTCATGAAGTAAAGATTACAAATAAGAATGACAATCAGGTGTCAAATACGTGAAAAAATTGTGTATGCCAAGATAAGAAGAAAATCCTTTTGTCAGTTTAAATGAGAACCTTCTAACATTTAAAATAAAGAATTTAAAGTGCCTAGTGTGTTGACGACCTGATTGTCAGTTATCTGAAATGACAACTAAAAAAACTTCATTAATTAAACACAGCCTATGAAACCCTTAACTGTTTGGAAATCAATTTGTTTGGTTTTTAAACGCAACCCCGGGTGTGTTATTGGCGATGGCTGCAGCTATTTTTCAAGTAGCATAGTTACCAATAATAAAACTTTACTTATGTAGTAATAAAACTTATCACTGGAAATATTATTTTTTAGGCGAGGTGCTAAAACAGACCACCATAATTCATGCAACTGTTCACTCTTTTCAGCAAATATGAATACTCTTTAAAGTATTTAACTTAAAATAACAGCAAGGAAAATTAAAAACATCACAACAATGAACCCCAGCTTATGGAGAATGAAGAAAAGAAAGTGTGGATGCTAATCAGTGACTTTTTATATTAATGTGAACAAAACTTGTAAATTAGTGAGTTGAGAATAATAAATCTCATCAATGATTGCATTTTTATTTTTGTAACAAGTTTTAATCGCTGCTTGAACTGTGTCGATGTATATGGTTTCTTGGGTTAGTGATACTAGTAGATAGATTATAATTAGAGTCGGATTTACACAAAATAAAAGGTGCCTTAAGAATACTAATTGATTGCATGAAATGTACAACTATCATATTTCTTTTCAATTGCTTTTGTTTAAAGTAAATAGTTTAAAAACAGTAACTAAACAATATATTTACTGTATTAGTAAAATAATTTGGGTACCTTTATCGATAACAACAAACTTGCATTGGTCTTCCATTTAAATTTGAACCCATGGCATCAGGTGTAAATGCAGGAACTTGAAATTATGCAATACCTTTTTTTTACTCACAAGTATCTAATGCTAATAGTATCATTATAATTTACAGGAAGAAAAAGTCCATATAGCTGAACGCCATTTGTTGCCAAAACAAATCAAAGAGAACGGATTGGAAAGCAACGTAATAAAAGTCCCTGAAGACAGTTTGAAGCAATTAAGTATGTATTTCATTGTAATATTGTACGTATTTAACATTTATTGCTTATGTTTTTGTAATTATTGTCTTCACTAAAAAGCTCATTGTGAAATTTGATGTACCTTTTATATAATTGTTGTGATTCACTAGTAAAATTGCTGAATATTTTTTTTGAAAAATTGAACATATTATTCAAGTATTAAATCAAATAAAATATCATATTTTACATGTATTCAGTTTATTTGTTCTTTTCAGTGATACTGTTAGATTCTGGCTTTTCAATCAAGTCATATTTGTACAATTTGACAAACCTATGACATCTTTATTTTCAACATTAGGCAGTTGTAAATGAAGATGTCATAGCATGTTGGTAGTCCTTTGGCTATACATTATCACATGGCTTCCCTTTCACATTGGCCCCTCCATGTTTGTGGAGAAGGGGATGGAACGTTTTCCCCAAGGCTGTGGTCCCTTGCTGAACCCCATCCCACCTTTTCCATTCCTTCTAGATCATTTTCTTCTGGTGACCTGCTCTAAATTCCCTTGTGAAAGTCATGCCTAGCGGCTCTGTCAGGGTTTCCTAATCAAAAGAAAACCAACGTTTTATCCAATGAAGTGAGCGATGCAGAGATTTTCTGACAAAGGTAGGGCAGTATTAGCTGCCTCCCTCAATACTTATTCTCTTGCGTGAATTATCAACTGACAGTTACGATGAAATTATTCAGAAATCAATGGAATGTGTCCAACTCTTACAGTAAGTAAAGTACTAACATTGTGTTCACCACTGACTAAATTGTTTTTGCTGTTGAAACAGTCCGCAACTACACAGCGGAGGCGGGCGTGAGGAGCCTGGAGCGTAACATCGGCGCTGTGTGTCGCGCTGTCGCTGTCAAGGTAGCGGAGAACAAGGAATCAGTGCAGCTGCCGTACGAGGTCACCGGCGAGGTCATCGAGGACACTCTGGGGGTGAGTGTTATATGGAAGGGACCGAGTGACCACTGGAAGGTTAATTGATATACTTCAAAGACAGCATCAAGGAATGCAATGAATGTAGCCCTGTGCTCTTGGCCTGTAATTCTATGATAAAGGTTTTGACAAACAGAAGAAACTTGCCATAGATTTAAATGTTTCAAGAAAAAGTTGCTCAAAATCAAACTTTTCACAATTTCTGGGAGGTAAGTGGACGGACAAAGACTTTAGTACTAGATTACAAACATGACATAAGTGTATAACATACATGTGGTTTTTAATTCCTTTGCCAGTAGTTATGTTGCTTGTTTTCATTTGTTATTGTGACTCCAAGATATTTAAAAGTGTTTCTTTTTGTAAATTTAAAATTTACAACTTCTAAATTTAGTTTATTATCAGGTCTTCTGCTTATCAGATTATGTTTACATCCTTATATATACATCCCATGTATTATTTCTAAGTAGTAAATTATTAATCATGTTATTATAGGGGTGTGCGAGTAGTCGAAAATTTTGAGTTTTCGGCTGAGTATTTTAATACTCGAACTCGACTTGATGTTTTGAAAACTACACGAAAGTTCGAGCAAGTATTTCCCGCCGATTTCTGGACGATCGCTAACGATTGCGACCGGCCAAAACCGGCAAAAGGCGATCGCATCACGTAAAATTGGGCGAAAATGACGATCGGACCGCGTAATTTCGGCCGTAACTAACGATGTCGTCATTTAATATTGATTATAAGCAATGTCTGGACCAGGTGGAATTGGCCAATGACAACCGGGCCCTGTTTCATCGGCCGGAAACAAATGTCAAAACGTGTTTTGTTTGTCAATATGTAATCCAGTTTGATTGTACTGGCCAAAACTTTGTATTGCTACTCATGTGTTAGTTAACCATGTTTAGATTATTAAATCTAGGGTGGTATCCAAATCCCATTACACTATTTTAAACTACCAACTGATGGCAAATACTCGCTCTGAAATACTCTAAACTCGAAAATAATTGGCACTACTCAACTCGACTTGACTCAATTAAAAGAAATCACTACTCGCACACCCCTAGTTATTAATAAAAAACATTCTAAATTGGGTGCATGCGACAATACTGGTTTTACCAGTGCTTTGATCTGGTGGACCACTTGCATCAGCGATGCGGTCTACGCATGCCCCGGTGTTGATCGTAGCATCAAACTACATGTCTTTGGTGACGTTCACTGTTGCAGCCCCCCGTGTACTGTGAGCTTGACGTGTGGTCCAGAGTGGGGGCCCCCGGAGTGGCGGTGGGGCTGTCGTGGACCGTTGGCGGGGGCTCTCTACTGCTGGTGGAGGCCACCAAGCTGGAGAAGGGGGCAGGGAAGCTGACGTTGACAGGGCAGCTGGGCAACGTCATGCAGGAGTCGGCCAGACTCGCTCTCAACTGGGTGCGGAGCGTGGCCAACCAAGTAAGACCGACTGTCATTTGACCTGCTAAGGTTTTTTAATTTTATAACCAGGAAGTATAGCATAGTTTGCTATACTTCTAGGACAAAGTTTATTATTTTATACAATTTCAAACAATAAAATAACATAAAATTTAAACAAATTTAAATTATTACATTTTGGTTTGTTAGTTTCATATAAGTGTTTTCTTCCGTCTGTTACTTTGTAACTGTTACTGAAAAATTATTTATTAAATCTAACCATTTAAATAAAATTTAGTGTGAGAGGTAAAATAATTTAATTTGCAGCGTCTGTTAAAATAATTTAGTTATAGACTGGTTAATTTTGTCAAAACCAAAGATTGTCTTCCTGAATCTTCTACCTGGCTTCAACCTTGGTCATTGACATGTGCTTCTCTCTGTACCAGTACGGGCTGGTGAGGGAGGGGGAGCAGCTGATGAGTGATGTAGACGTCCACATCCACTTCCCTGAGGGCGCTGTGGGCAAGGAGGGTCCCTCCGCCGGAGTCACCATAGCCACCGCGCTGGTGTCACTGTTCGCCAATGTGCCGCTAATCTCCGGAGTGGCTATGAGCGGGGAGTTGACGTTGCGTGGGTTTGTGCTGCCTGTGAGTACCTAATCTTTTGTTGTCTCTAGTCTAGAAATTTACTAAAATCATGGAAAATACCTTAGTCGTTTCTTATCTGGAAATTATGAGTTGAAAGAAATTTAAGTTTAATTTTAACAATTATACTTGGTTGTGAAATAAGGCTGGCTGTACGGACATATTGGAAGTCATGCAAGGCCAACAGCCCCTGGCTTCACCTTCCCTGTGCAGTCCTACATGTTCTAATGTGATTAAAGCATAATATTGATAAACATATTAACATGTTTTAATGAAGCAATAATTTTACAGATAATTTTCTTCTGGGAAGTGGTCTTGATACTTGCTTGCAAAAATTTAAACATTTTCTCTTCCCATATCTTTTAACCCTCCTCATATTTTGGCCCTCTTTCATCACCTTGAAATTGACAACATTTCTACATTTAGTTAATCTTAAAATAGTGATTACAGGTTTATATATTATAAGGATACTGATTTTATAATGTTTTTTTAATATTGAACTGTTAACTGATGCTTGTTCAGGTGGGAGGAGTGAGGGAGAAGGTGCTGGCGGCTCACAGAGCGGGGTTCAAGAAAGTTATCCTTCCCAAACTGTGTATTAAGGATTTGTTCTACGTCCCGCAGAATGTCAAGGTCAGTCCACCAAATACAGCATCAGAAATTTACTGTAGAAAGTACTCAAAGCACTTGCAGAGGTTTAACTTTAGGTTGCAGAGGTAGGTTGTAAATTCTGTGAAGTTGTATTGTCAGTAGGAGTGTGCGAGTATTCAAACTTTGAGCTTTTT
Organism: Allygus modestus; assembly: GCA_963675035.1. Classification (NCBI taxonomy): domain Eukaryota; kingdom Metazoa; phylum Arthropoda; class Insecta; order Hemiptera; family Cicadellidae; genus Allygus; species Allygus modestus. The sequence goes on from OY776116.1 coordinate 100,494,796, forward strand.
GGAGCCGAATATTGCAGTATTTGGCTCGGCTCGAGATTTGCAAAAAAGTGTTTGAAATTTGAGCCGAATATTTAAAACGCCAACTAGTGAAAAGAGTCATCCACAAAAGTAAATTTAAAGCAAAAACTTTCCAGGATCAATGTTCAAATTCTTGTAATTTGCATCGGTAGAGCTCCATAACAAGTATAATTTAGCAATGCTAATGCTTTCGGTCCTTCGTTTAAAAATAACCAAATATCGAAGTATTGTAATATTTTAAACTGCCGACCTGATCAACCAACTTTCTCTATGCTCAATCACATCAAGTGGACATATCACACTATTCTGTTTGCAGTGCAGTGTTGCCGTTGCCCAGTTGAGTTGTGCAATGTTTCATGGTTAATAATAATTAATACAACAATCGTACTGCTCCAGAAAAAGCACCCCAGCAAAAAACTAAAATCCATGAAAACACTTGTTCTAACTGTTGCATCATTACAGTCTTTTCTACAACTTACAAACTTCGTACATTACACAATACAGTAGAACCTCGATAACACGACTCTCAAGGGGATCTCTAAAATAGTCTTCTTATCGAGGTGCACTTGTAATTGAGGGTCGTGCTATCAAGATGGGTTTCACAACAAGACGTGTTATCAAGGTCACAGACTTTTTGCTATACCAAGCACATTTTTATGAAACATTTCTAATAAGTTGTGTTTTAAGTAGAAAAGTACTGTATAAATCAATCATAAATAAAAGAACAAACGTACAAGTAAAACAAACTTCTTTATTATTGCAACAGTAAGAAAAAAATCAACAGACTCAGTTCACTAAAGTACAGTATAGAGTTAATAAGCTCGAAATACAGTAAACCTTAACCTATTGTGAAATACGCAATAAAATACTGTAATGTTAAAAAATGAAAATCTACATATTGTTTCAAATAAAAATACAACACAAAATCAAGTTTTCTCATAAACTTGTATACACTGTATAGACAGTGTTCTACTTAAACGTTACGTTTTTTATAATGGAGAGCATGCGATGATGCGACTGACCCGTGATAGACAAGGAAAGGCCGGAATGGGAAGGGGTTTTGAGCCCAAGACGTTGTTGTTTACTTCAAAACATCCATTCTAACCGTGAGAACTAACTGTGCGTGAGAAAGGTTTAGTCGTGCTATAAAGGTTCCGTAACGCAAAACGGCCCGCTATTGAGGTTAGAGTCGTGTAATAAAGGTTCACTTACCCAAAGCAGCGTGTTATTGAGGTGGGTGTCGTGCTATAGAGGTTCAGTTATTTGAAAAGACGCGCTATAGAGGTTTATTTATTAGTAATATGAAATTACAAAAAGACGGCCTATCGAGGTATTTATTTGAAAATGAGTCGTGTTATAGAGGTATTTATAACATTGAGAGCTATGGGAGATTCACGGGGATTAGAAAATCAGACTCATTATCGAGGTTTTTGTCTTATCGAGGGTCGTTGTAGCGGGGACTGTAATTATATCCCCTGGAGTCTGAAATTACGTCTGGCAACACTGTTGGCGTTCACACTTTGCAAACTGCCTTAATGCATTGAGTGAAGATTGTGGGTGCGTTGCTTTAGTTCCAAGTGGATTTAACTCCAAAATTATATTTTAGTTCTTTAGTTCCAAAATGAATAAAATCACCAGTGGCGTTAGTTCCAAAACTCAATATTGATTTAAAATAGTGAGTGGATTTAGTTCCAAACGTCGTTGTGTCCAATAGTACAGTTACTATAGAAATTTGAAATATTTTGTTTAATTTTAGATAGAATGTGACAGGAGAAAACGCTACAAACCACTTTTAATAATAGTGGATCTAGTTCCAAAGGCGGCCGAGCGGATTATACTCCAAAAGTACAGCCGCCTCGAATTAATGTAGACCTCGCAGTCGTATAAGCGGACAACGATACTGCACAGCTGACCACTACGCATATATATTGCAGAGCAAATAAAGAAGGCATTAAAAATAAAACCAATATAAAGAGCAGAATACAAAATAAATTATATATCATGTTTGCAAATAGCAATGATATCAATACGACTTGTACTCCCGGCGCTTGATATGCAATGAACTTTTTCATATACTCCTAGACCAGTTTTCTTTCGTTCACTGGCTAGGATTGTTCTTACATCGTTGTCTCTTATTTCGCAGGACGTTCCCATGTTTACAGGAACCCAACACGTGTGCAAGGGTTTCGTACTCGTTGCAGTGCCTGCAACGGGTCATGTTGGTTACACGTCCGGGGACAGTCCTGACAGAGGCTACATTGCATATCATCTTGAGAGCGTCACGCCATTCGGAGAGACCTTCTTTTTTGTATAGCCAAAAGTTTGCTGATTTGACTTCGTTGAACAGAATAACTCCTTTGCCCTTATGAGGGTATTGAGTCCATTTTAAGAATTCCTTTTCTTGTAATATTGTCCTTATCTTTCTACTGTTGATTTTGCTAGTGGGAAATTTGAAGTCTGTTCAAGATAAATTTAAGGCTTTAGACAATTTTCTTTTTCCTTCTTAAAAAAATTTTGAATGTATTTACATTTTGCATTTTCAAGAATTATACAATTATTGAATTTTTGTATGCAAGCTTCCCAATCAATGAATATATTTAGTCCTTTAACAATTTTTATTAGAATATAATAAACTATTAGGAACATCATTTGGTAATTGTATAATCTTATCGTACATCTTATCAGTATTCTGAAGAGGGTAAATTAGAGTCGGAGAAATGTATTGATTTATAATATTTAGTTTTTGGCTACTGCTTAGTAACATACTTTTTGCAAGTAAATCTAAATTTTACAAATAGCTTTTACTCCTGAAGTATAGAGGTTTCCTAAAAAATCCTCAATTCCCTATTTTTATCGTAAAAATATGCTATAGATTTTTGGAGTTGTCTTCTAAATTTTATTTCCAAAGCTCCTTCCTTCTTTGCTCCGCAATATACATGCGCAGGGGTCAGCCATGCAGTATCGTTGCCCACTTAGACGACTGCAAGGTCTACATTAATTTGAGGCGGCTATACTTTTGGAGTATAATCCACTCGGCCGCTTTTGGAACTAGATCCACTTTTTTAACAGTGGTTTGTTTCGTTTTCTCCAGTCTCGTTCTGTCTAAAATTAAACAAAATATTCCTAATTTCTATGTTGACTGTACTATTGGACACAACGACGTTTGGAACTAAATCCACTCCCTATTTTAAATCATTATTAAGTTTTGGAACTAACATCACTGGTGATTTTGTTCATTTTGGAACTAAATTTTGATTTTGTAGTTAAATCCACTTGGAACTAAATAAACATCCCCAAGATTGTTATAATGTAATGATTTAGCGTGACCAATAGCTAGGGACAAGGTTGTAGGTAATGAAGCCTAATAATCATGACGGCGGTTTAGTGTGCAGCCGAAATAGTTGGTACTCTCCAAAAATTTGATTGTTAAACAATCGTCAGTTTATGGTGGATTCTAAAGTACTTTGACATAAAGCGAATAGAAATACGACTGTAATCATTCTGTAGTTGTTAAAGTTAACAATAATTAGTGTCACATCAATGTTGTAATAATTTGCACTTAAAAATCACTAATTGCGAGGTTCACAAAATCTAAGGATTTTATACAAATTCTGAATGGTTACGTAACGCATGTTTATAATACCGGTGGTCATATTATTTAAAAGGCTGATTATATTCTATGTATGCCTAACCAAGAGCAAGACGCGATCTAAATGGCACAGTGTTTTGTTACGCTACAGCTGAGCGATTAAAATTATATTGTTAACTCCGCGGGATTGTTTGAATTTGTGAATAAACGTCAGTAGAAAGCATATCATTTTGTAATTGTATGCTATCAAATTGTTAAAGCAGTGATGGAAGAAAAATGCATTGACGATCCTCTTCCACCCTCTGCTTCCGTTTTAGAATCAGATATAATAGGTTAAGTTTATTAGGTAATAGGTTAGATACAACATAAGCTAGGCCTACGATTATTGGACAAGTTATTTCTGTGAGTACATTAAGACATAAAGACTGGTTTAATTAACTTATATTTATAAAAGGATTACCCAAAATTTACTATTTACAAACAGTTGAATGAGACATGGACTATTGGGTTTTGGCAATTCCCTAGTATAGGGCCTAAGTGTTTGGTTACATGGAGAGTACATATTGACATATATTCCGTTTAATATGGCTATTAATAAATATGGTAATTAGTTAGCCTGTGGGCTTATCAGGCTAGTTAAAAATGTGTAGTTCTCTTCTTTTACGTTATTTTTTTCCTATGTAGGCTACCTACTTTATTTTTAAAGAAAAATTGTCCGTTACTACCAACAAATGGTAATGGTCTTAATAAATTTTCCTTTTTAGTAGCCTACTTATTTTGTTATTTTCCCATTGTAGGCCTTTATTTATTGAACTTAGGCATAATGAATATAGAAGAAGAAAATGAAAGATGACAAATTTTAAAAGTTATAAATTATTTTGCATTACCGTGATAAATAAAAAGTTAGTTCTTTTAAACATAATATAAATCAAGAATACAAACATAATATAAATCAAGAATACATATAAGCCTAATCAAAAATGCTCAAAGCTCGAGAACTTTGAAAAATTCTGTCCAGCTTGGCTCGAGTCAGAAAATCACTACTGGTATATTGCACACCTCTAGAGAAAATTCCCATCGAAAAAGCTCGGCTCGAGCCAGAAATCACTATTCGCACACCCCTAATTGTCAGTTTACAAAAGTCTGCCAAAACATTTATAATCCATACATTCATTTCATTTGTTTGTGTTTTCCAGTGATCAAATAACGAGTCACCTACATTATATTTGATTTTAAAAATATAGTAGACTTAACTGATTCACGGGACCAGCAACCAAGGCGGATAATCAAGAAAGGCAGTTAAAACAAATAGCCTAAAACAAGCACTTAACTTCAGTTAATTTAATTAACAAATGTACATAAGCACCACTGTATATTTGAAATGATGAATAATCTATTTTTCAAATACAAATTTCATTTCCTACCTATTGTTGAATGATATCTAGACCTACTAAACATTTTCACTTGATTACTCATTTTATTTTAAGTAAGAAGTTCAGATGTCTATCAAGAACTTCATAATTAAGGGATACTGTTGCTGAGTGTTATATAGTTTTATTTGAATTAAACTCAAAATTATGTACTAGATGACATGCAAAAAGTGTTAACAAAAACTTTCTTATTTAAAAAAAGTTGAGATACCTGCTGCCAGTTTTGCAGTATTGATGAACAAATGGGCCTACTTAACCTGATGGACATGCTATTTATGAATCAATCGCCAAGCAAGGGAATGATATGAAATAGTTTCTGGTAAAGGGCGATTAAACTGAACGGTTTTAAAATAAGGGGTAAAATGATCTCTCGGTTTTTCTGTAAAATAACGATTAAACAGATCAACGATCAACGTGGGGGACTCCTGTATGAAAAAAGAAGTAAGGTTCCTTAGAGAATTATTGAAAATAATTCTTTAACTCAACTATTTTTGACTGTTATAAGATCCTGCAAAATTTAAGATGAGTAAAACCTACTTTAATCCAGGCTTCGGGGGTTTTCACAACAAATTTGTCCATGAACATAGTTTATTTTAATAGATATTTCTTCTCCGTATCTTCCAGGACGAGATGTCGTTCCTGTTTGTCAGCCACATGGAGGAGGTGATAGAAGCAGCGTTCGACAGCCTAGTCGCGCCAGCCTCCCAGACGCAGCCCTCCACACTGCAGAGCCATCTGTAGAGCCGAGACTCGCAGTCCTTGATATTGTTATTAGTGTGTTGACGTTGATAGTTGGGTTACTTGAATACTTACTCTTGTTATTTATTTTTATTAATTAAAAGACCTTGGGTTTACTAATGTTTTTTTACAATACTGGACCCAGTTAAATGTTGTGTAGCATCAGTTGTCACTTTAGGGAGGGATTCCGATGCATGTCTTTGAGTAAAGGTTCCACACAGAATATAACTTGGGACCTCCTCCAAGTATTGATTTAAGTTAAGTACCAAAGTTAAGTTGTCTGTCCACGGTCCTTGAAATCCCGCACTGGACCAAGTGTTTAGGTAATAATGGTTCCTCTTCGTAAAATTTGGTCAAAACTAGGAAATTAATTTGCATTTCAGTAATGTAGATTTTGATTAGCATTGTACATAATATACTGGTTAGGTTATAGCTCAGAAGGTATATGGGAAAATTCCAGACATCATTTAGGGAGTTTCCAAACTCTCTCCGAAGATTTGACGAAGTTGTTTCTGAAATAAAAACAAATCTAAACAACTTTACCTAAATAGGCCTCTCGCTCCGTTTCCTATCTATAAGTCTTTTTGAATAATTAAGGAACCACTTGAGAATCTATCTTGAAGCTTAGAGAGCGTGTATTATACAACTTTGTATTGAATTTGATATTTCTAGCTATTACAATAATAATAATATCTTTATTTGTCTTTGAACACAAGTTACACTGTGTAATGGACATCGTCTGAACATGGCAATTATTGTTATAAACAATAATATAAAAAAATACAGTGACCATAATAAAAATAAAAACATAATTATCCAACAAAATAACAGTTCTTAACCCTAGAATCCCAAGGCCTCGTCTAGGAGACTACGCCCGCCATGTTTTTGTTCTCCCCCTCCTCATCGTTGCAGTTTTTTGCCCCAGCAATCGAATACCTTCAGTTGGCTCCTAGACGGTCTAGTGTGCGTGTCGTAACCTTGCTCTGTGCGTGTGCGTGTGTGTGCAACAGTCCGCGTAGTCTGGTGGACGAAGCGTTAGGAGTAGTGACAGTTTTCATTTAGCACTGCGTCGTCTGTTATACGAAGCGTTGGGAGTAGTGAGAGTTTTCTTATAACATTGCGTCGTCCCTCATACGAAGCGTTGGGGAAACGCTCGTATTATTCACGATGGACAATACCCAAGAACATGAAAACCAAAGGGGTTTACGTGAAGAAGAACATATTTTGAGGTTGCTCAACGAGAGTTTTTCTGACATCGAATCTGAGGAGGAACCTGCTCAGCTTGAACAAGATTATTTTTCTGGTTTGGAAGACAGTGATAATACTGACGATGACCCTGATTATGAGCCATCGGGAACGGACACTGAATCCGAAGATGGTAGTGACGATCACGATTTGGAAACACCAATTAGGGACTCAGTTTCGGAAACCATCGAGTCAGTAATCGCAAACTATTGTTCTGGTGAAATGAATGATGAGGAAAATTCAACGGAAAGCTACATTGCAGTTTGTCAAACACCAAGCTTGAAGGGGAAGAATGGTCATTTGTGGTGTAATCAACCACCACAAAATGCAAATACTCGAACAGCGGCTCGGAACATAGTTCACATTCGACAAGGTCCAACGGATATAGCAAAAACAAAGACTGAACCATCAGAAATCTTTTCATTGTTTTTCACTGAAAATATGAAAAACATAACTATTGAACATACCAATGCTGCGATATCTAGAAGACAGCTAAATTACACGGTCCAAAATAAGACCGTTTCTTTACTAAATAAAGAAGAATTTGACGCTTTTTTGGGAATTTTGATACTTACTGCCTGTCAAAAAGACAACCATATGCCAACCAAAACTTTATTCAATACTGAGTACTGTGGTGATCGTTACAAGGCTACAATGAGCCGCAGCCGTTTTGATTTTTTACTTGAGTCACTAAGATTTGACAACAAAGACACAAGAGCTGAAAGGACGGAAGTTGATCGCTTCGCTCCCATAAGAGAGATATGGGATTTGTTCATAGCGTCCTGTAAGAGCAGCTACAAGCCCGGCTCATACTTGACCATAGACGAGCAGCTGCTTGGCTTTAGGGGCCGTTGTAAATTTAGGATGTATATACCTAATAAACCCTCTAAGTACGGGTTGAAGATTATCATAATGTGTGATGTTGGAAGCAAATATATGGTTGACGCTATACCATATTTGGGTAAAGGAACCACACCCCGTGGAATCCCACAGGCAAAGTATTTAGTGAAGGAGATCACACAAAGCATTCACGGATCTAATAGGAACGTGACATGCGATAATTGGTTTACTTCTGTACCTCTGGCCAGTGATCTACTGGCACCGCCAATCAACCTGACCTTAGTGGGGACAATACGTCGGGACAAACCGGAAATCCCACCACAAATGAAGGAGGCCGGTGATAGAAAAATTGGAAGTTCAATGTTCTGTTTTGATGGCCCCAAGACCATGGTGTCCTACAAACCAAAGAAGAAAAAAGTAGTTTTGTTGCTTTCTACTTGCCATGAGAAGCCCACAATCGATGAAAACAGCAAGAAGCCGGACATAGTTGAGTTTTATAACTCGACAAAAGGTGCCGTAGATACCCTCGATCAAATGTGCAATCAGATGTCGTGCAGCCGTAAAACAAAAAGGTGGCCACTGTGCATTTTTTATGGCATGATAAACATTATGATTGTGAACAGCTACGCTATTTATGTAGCCAACCTTATTTCAAGTGGTAAAAAACCACTTTCCAGGCGCGATTTCGCTAAAGAACTGCACAGCGGACTAGTAAAACCTTGGTTAGAGCGCCGTTTGGAGTTCCAGTTTTTGGCACGTCCCCTGCGCCAATCAATCGCCAGAATCCTAAATCGAGAAGTCCCTCAACCTCAAAATGTACAACCAGAACCTCAGGGAAGAAAAATATGTGGATTTTGCCCATCTAAGAAGCGTAGAATGACAAGATTCTTCTGCAAGCGGTGCTCCAAAGCAATGTGTGGTGATCATCAAGGACAGTGGTGCATTGAATGTGTTGAAGATCAATAAACAGGCTCAAACTGTGTCAAACCTATCTATATAAGTCAACAGTGTTATTTAGGTGTTTATTCATCATAATAAATTCATTTTTGTAAGTATTTATTAGTTTTTTTATGTCCGTCGTCTCGTAGACTAAGCGTTGGGAATAATGACATTTTTACAAGCGTTGGGATTCTAGGGTTAACCAAAATTACCCTTAAAATCTAGAAAAGTCTTTACATCATAAAAAACATTGTTAATGAGGAAAGTATTAAGTTTGTGTTTAAAAGAATTGAAAGGCAATCTACGGAAATCTATAGGCAATTGAATAAACATTATTTGCAAATATTTATGGGAACTTGACAATTTTTGTAAACGAGGTCTGCTAATATTTAGATTTTGGCAGTTTCTGGTTTCATATACATGGATCTCGGTCCTCAATGAAAATTGTTCATTATTACCGATTAAAAATGGCGGCCATTTCAATTTTTCAAAATTTCTTACAAATGGCAAATCTGGATCTTTCTATAAAAAAGGATAAGATTTTAAATATCACTAAACCCACAACTGAGTAATTGCGAAAAATAAATATGTATAATAGCGGCCAAATAAATTGACAGTTGGGCTGTAGCTAATAATATGGCTGTACGCTGCCACTGTTGCCATTTTACCATAGAAAAATATCACATGAATGTTATTTTGATCAGTTGGTGTGGAGTTTTGGCAATGCAGCACGTCTACTATTAGCTGATCTCGGTTGATAGCCCGGTAAACCACGCCCTCAACTGGCAATTTATTTGGCCGCTATTACAGTAGTGGTTATTTACAGCATGATTTTACTCATAAAAATTGCAATGTAACATAATGTGTGAAGGGTAGGTTGGTTGTAGGCTATTGAATTAATATTAATCATAGAGACTTTTCTTGAGTGTGTAGGGTTTGATATTTAACTAATGCCATAAAAATGTATAGTAGATTAGTTATGATAATGCCACAAGCTCATGGAAGGTTTAAGTAAGTGGCGTAGATAGACCTTTGTCAAGGGGGGGAGGGGATACAAAACAAAAACTGTGTTTGTGACTAGTGCGGATGCCGGTATACAAAGTTGAAGACACCATTGACGTGTCCCTTACATTCTTAATTATTGATATAGGCCTACACATTCAAGACATAAACCATTGTACAAAGTAATCAGTATTTGTATCAGGACTAAAAAGTACTTGTATCAGTTGTAATCAGTACTGGAAAGCTGGAAAGTAATCGAATCTAGAGTTGCCAAGTCACCAGATTTGCCAAGAGATTACCGCAGTTTTAAGATGATAATATAACTCCGGGGAATTTCCTTAAAATATTAAAAATCTCCCCTTTTTGAAATTGTTCCCATAAATGCGTTGAATAGTACAAATTTTGTGTTGAAATCCTATCTGTGAACGAAAATGTATTTACGTTTGCAACTGCATCGTCATGCAAGGATTGCCAAATAAGCCAAACTCTTATTTCCCTGTTCACCCTAACCTCTATTATTTTTTACTCTTTGGCTTTATTTTGTCGGGAAATATCGTTGACTTTTATATATATTTGCGGTTATAGAACGCTGAAAATCAGTATGAAGATTTATGGCTCCCTGCAGTTAATTAAATTACACATGTGCAGTAAAGCACATCATTAAGACCGTCTAGATGTCAAGGTCAGGTGCGCTAGTTGACGAACTGGCTGCTAGGGGGTGAGGGTAGACTGTTCGGTGACTCATGTCCCAAATACGCAATGCGCAGATACCGAGCCTTGTGCCGGTGCAGTTCATTTGCTACTATTTATTGTACGCGAACTATATTTGTAATAAATAAATAAGATATTTTGGAGATATTGCACACATAGTTTTTGTTTTTCAGTAACAGCATTTGTTTTTAATCAAAAGGCATAAGCTTGATTTCAGGAGGATATAAATTTTTATTTTTCCAAGTTTCAAGGAGGGGGATATATCCCCCAGATCCGCCCCCCTTATCTACGCCTCTGGTTTAAAACAAATTAATTTTAAGGCTTATTTCAAATTAGTACAGTAATTTCATGGCAATATATGGAGGTGTATTTATAAAATGATTAGTTTTAAGCATAATTTTATAAACAGAGTACCTTTTTGGTTTTAACATAATATAAACATAACATAATAACATAACATAATATATCTTTTTGGTTTTAGACGAATAGTTTCAAAAACCTAATATAAATAAAATCCAAGCCCTAAAATCCGGAAACGTAACGACAATGAAATCAAACTTCGCTGAACTTTTAATTGAAACAAAACACAGTTATAAAAGTACCAATGACAACCTAATGATATAAGAGTACGAGAAAGAAAGAGATAAATTATATGTAAAAGAAGACTTTCATAATTTGAAGAACCCGAATAATTTGCTGAAAACCATGAAAAAAGATCGATCCGATCAAAGAAATACGATTCGGACATTCAAAGAAATCCGATCTTCGACAAAATTTGTCATATAAAAAAAGGATAAAAGAAATAATTTTATATCATATACCAGAAGACAATAACAAAATATTATATTCATGAAAATCCCCATATTCTAAGTTTAATTTTGACATATGATTCTTAATTTGTTTACCATTTAATAATTTGCACTATGTGAGGTTACAAAAATAATGTAAGCTCACATATTACCTATGACCTATTACATATTACGGGATGACTATGACCTAAAGGTTTGAAACTAGTCGTCTGATTAAACATATTATGTTAAAACCAAAAAGGGTTCTCTGTTTGTAAAATTACGCTTAAAATAACATATTAGTAGCCCTAATCACTCTGTTCTTTTCAATTATAAAATGATGTTTATTTAGGAGTTTAATTTTATGCTGAAAGAAATAAGGATGCTTTTACTTGGTAAACTTAAAATTATCCAAGTTTTCATGTGTTTGTTAAATTGTTTTGTTATTTAAATATGATGTGTATTATTATGTATAGTAAAAATGTCTGTATTTTATATTTTATTAATAAAATGTTATTATATTGTTTTCTGTTGATTCTACTTAACCTTTTCAGTACCAATGTCCAGGGAACCGGATGTTGTTAGAACATTTGGGGTGGGCGAGTGGTGTTTTTTAAATCGAGTCGAGTATTGAACCAACTACACGAGTAACGAGTTAAGTTGAGTAGTTTTTTTAAAAGTTAAAAACTTATTTTATTTTTTATTAAAAACGATGTTTTATATATATTAAACTTTACTTATAAATATAACATTTTACTGAATTATTAATGTTATTATTTATTTTAATTTAACCTTAATTTTACCATGAATAAATAATAATATAAATGAAAAAATATATATATTAGAAACACCTAAGATAATCTAATATATATATATATATATATATAAAACAGTTACACAATGTAATAAAACAGTTAAAAAGTTATGTTACCATTTAAAAATTATTTAGTAACTTTTTGTAGTTGATTATCAAACTAATTTTTAATGCAATTTTTTACATAATTTTATATTAAATTCATAATGGGGAAAAACGTGGAACTGTTAGGTAATGACTCAAAGAAATAATGTTAGTCGCGACCGACTGATTTATTGCTTTCAACTGGACCCTACCCCTCCTCTTCAGTCATGTCTTCCATCCTTATCTCCAAGGTCAGATTTTTTGCCCCTGACCCAAACACTCCCCCTCTCTTACTTATCTTACATCACAGGTATTCATAAATAACTCACCTGTCATTGTCTCCTATGAGCTAAAAGTAGATTTAAGGCTTATTTTTATTAAACATTGGTTAGGGGCCATACACATACAGTCAACTCCTGATTATCCGGGAGCGGGTTAATCGGGCTGCGGTTTAACCGGGGTCACGAAAGGTTTTTTATTTATCCCCTTTTAAACATAAATAGCGATGACCTTGACACTGCACCTGGCCGGACATCTAAAAATAGAAACATTTAAAAACAATCACCCTTCCCGCCGCTGTTCACCCTTACGGGGTTTTCCCCAGTGCGGAATTAATTAGCATATTGTTCGGTGTTTAATTAGCATACTTAATTATTAGCATACTTACTATATTAGCATACTTAATAATTAGCATACTTTTCAGAGATCTTTAACCTATTAAATATCATTCAGCGTTTTGGATAGTATTTACTGCTATCAGCCATTGCTAGTATTAACTATTATTATCTTGATTGTTTGTAGATTTGATCGCCATTTCAAGATTTTAAAAAGTATTTCATTTACATAATATATCTAAGATGACATCAAAACACAATATTGTAGTATAAAAATGTTAATAAACCTTTATTATATTTGTAATATTCAATTTATGTTTTAACCGTGGTTTTGGGTTATCCGTGACCCTCCAACCGGTCATTACCCCGGATAATCGGGAGTTGACTGTATTACGTAACGCACTTAAGAGGGGGGGAGGGGATATGGCGTAACGTCATGTGGGGGTGGGGGTGGGTTTGGATCAATGTTACGTAACACACACATATTAACCCTAAGAGCTGGCACACTACGTATCTAATGGTTCTGTTACAAATCTTTCACAATTAAAAAAGAATCAAATTTATAACTAAATCAAGGTTACAGTTAGTTATATAAAAATACTTCCATCATACTATTTTAACAACAGTTAAACTAAAAATAAGTACGTAACGTGTTTTGAGTAAGTTCTGTATTGCTTTACATCAATGTTTTGTGTTGTTTTAGAGTAAAACCATAACTTGATATAGTATTGCGCAATGTCACCCACATTTTTAGTTTTTTAGTATTTGTATTAGTTATAAATTAAATTTGTTACGTTTTAGCTGAGATATTTTATTTTGTTGTTTATATTATTAGTGACAATCTTGTTTCTTTGTATACATTTTGCTTTGAAATAAGTTATTAATCGATCTTCAGGGTGCCCACAGAAAATTTGTCATTAATTTCCGTGACTTTCCCCGACTTTCTCTGACTATTTACTATTGATTTCCCTGACTCACGAACTTTACCCGAAAATTATAACATACACAAAAAAATATTACTGCCTAGGCAGGTTATATCACAGAAAATACTGAACTATGTATTAACAGATTACAATGTAATAATTAATTTTGCAAAAATATGGTATTCAAAATAAGGAAGGAAAAAATAAAACCCAGCCTCCTCCGTCCCCAAAGCTGGCCAAGATCTCTCTCCACTTTCTTTTTTCCTTCCTATATACTTTTTATTGTTTATTTTTTATTGAATTTACAAAGTGTTTACAAAAGAACTTAAACTTAGCCTATTTAAGACGACTCAAAACATTAACTTACATTACTATAACAATATTTGAATAAATTGAATTGTCGTACATTTGTGAAATATTCTACAATAGTCGGGGTTACGTCCGACTAGAGCATTGAAAAGTTTCCTCAAATCCTTCATTGGGGCGGATTTCCCTGACTTTCCAGACATTTTTCCTATTTCCCTGACCAGAGTTTTTCCCCTGACTTTCTATGACTTTCCAGAATGTGGACACCCTGGATTTTGTTAAAAGATAGTCATTTAAAGTGTAATGATTCATTGAAATCCATATTCGAAATTGCTAATAAAACAATGTTTAAAAGGTTTAAACTGTTTTAAAGCCTACTGCGATGAGTTACTTAACACATTGGTAGGTGGGGGGGATATGGTCAAGCATTATGGTGAATTACATAGGGGAGGGGGAGGGGTCTAAAATGACGAAAAAATGTGTTACATAATATGTGTATGGCTCCTTAGCTTCATACATTGTGGGTAAACGGCGGGAGTACCTATGCCATTTTCAACTACTCGAATCAAATTTTTGAGTATTTTCTAATACTCGCTTGACCTTCGAGTATTAGAAAATACTCTACAGGTACTCGCCCACCCCTATAAAACATCCATAAGGTGACAACATAGTTGCCATAACAAACAAATGGATTAGTGGATATTTAAAACAATATAAACCAGGAAGTAAACATTTTGGGGATTTTATGTATCCATCATTAATTATTATTGATATAACAGATCAATTTTGAATATATTTTAAATTGCAAAATAGCCAGAAACAGTATGGAACTTATAGTTCTCGCCTAGCACTAAATGGGTTAGTGAGAGTTCTATATAGTTGATTAACAAAGGTAAATAACTCCACATGTCAGTAAATGTCTAAAATAGAATTAATACAAAATAAAATAATAGGTAATAGAAATTAATAAAATATAGCAAATATATATTTCAGTTCATTTTAAAACTTAACAATTGTTTATACCAAAGATGAATATTATGTTACAGCTTAGTTTTAATATTACTAACTGTGTCATACAAGTCTTCTCTTCTCTGATGATATATGGGGATTTGCTCTCTCATATTCGTTATTTCTTGAAGTTCTAAAACATAAATATACCATCATCAAAATTTAAAATTAAATAAATAAGAAATCTGATTAGGTCCTAATCATCACTGAAAATGAGGAATAGTCTATGTTTAATGAGGCAATTTTAGAATGCATGTTATTGATGGGTAGTTTGATTCTTCTTGACTAAACAATTCTAAAGAATCAATATTTGAACCGATCAATTGAATGGTTTATCTCTTCTCCCTCTAGTGTGCAAATTAATGGGTTGTTATTGACTATTTGGCCTTCTTCTTGTGTTGTGTTATGATGCCAAGAACCAGTTTGTAAACCAATCGATAACCTGAATGAATTAGCAAAACAAACAAAGAGCACTAATTGTTATCCGACTGCACAGTCTCCGGAAGACTTTTACGGATACAGTAATAGTAATATGTTTCCAAGATCAAAGAATTAATAAGCGAATAAGCAAACGTTAAAGCAGATCAGCTGGGATTTCCAGCCAGCCTATGTGTCTTTGTTTGTATGACCCAAGGTCCTTGAAATAAATCCTCTCAATCGTCTTGCTATTTCCTAGATTGCTACCCCTTAGCCACATCCTTTTATTTTTCTTCCAATTTGTTTTGGTTTTATGGTAATGCACCAAATACATCATATGAAATCTATCAAAATTTAAGACTGAGCAGTTTCTAGTTTTATCAGAATTAATTTGGTTTTAAAAGAGTGCAGCATCTGTTTTATATTAAAAATACCCCCGTCGCAGCAAACCTGCGTACTCAGCGAATTTCCAATGCATATATAAGGGTATCACTACTACCTAGAGCCACTTACCAAGTTTCATAAAAATACATTAATGAAAAATACATTAATTAATAAGTGATATATAGAATTTTCTTTATTATCCAGAAGAATAACATTATAAATGAGTACGCAGGTTTGCTGCAACAAGGAAGATAAGTGTTTTTTTGCAATTATCAATATAACTCAACCAGGTGAAGCTACATACCAAGTTTTATTAATTTATTATTAATTATTAGGTTCACAACTAAGGGATAAAACTTTACTTAATCTCCATATGAATAACATGGGGGCCGAGTATGCAGGTTTGCTGCTACCGGGAAAAATAAAAAAAAATTTGTTGTGCTAATATCAATATACCACAACTAGATGAAGCCACATACCAAGTTTCATCTATATACATACATAAATAATCAAAATATAACATTTTATTTATCCTCCATAAAGATAACATTGGACAACGTACTGTGTTTAGCACTTTGAATATCACTGCAACAGTTGGATGTAAAACAACAATTAAAACGCCAAAATGATTGTTTTGTAGAGCTAAAGTGATTGGTAGAAAGAAATGTGGAGTTTTTAGTGAAATTATCTGAGGAAAATCTAAAAACCGTATTCCCATAAGATTAACATGGGAAATTTATGGACACATTTTTTGACTTTTCTCCACAACTACTAAACCTAGCTTAATGATTCAAAATACTAAATTGTTTGTTTTTTAAGCTCTATAAAATGGCTATAACCAAAATCTAGTGTTTTTAAAATTTTAGTAAAAAGTTCAAAAAAAATATATTTTTGGTAATTTTTAAACCCCCATAAAACCCCCTTCCCATAGACTGATCAATCTGGTTTTCAAACTTAAAGTCATAAATGTTACTCTCCACATTTGTGCCAAATTTCATCAAAATCGGGTGCTTCTTTCAAAAGTTATAGCGGTAACGGACACACACACACACACACACACACACACACACACACATATATATAAATTCAAACGAATATTGTTTTTGGCATCTAGGGACCTCAAAACAAAAAGTTATCGTGATCTCGGGCTTAAGTCTTACCATGAGACCTACAGTAATAGCTTCTTCCCTATAGGGGAAATTCGCTAAAAAAACATGGCAATTCTACAATCACAATTGTTACTTTTATTGTTTTTTGTTGTTGTTCTGTGTACAAATTAAAGTCATGCCTACTGTGTAATTGTATGTAATGTGTATATTGACGCAACCACTGTTCTTAATGTACATGTGAATAAAGAATTTTGCCTATTGCCTAAGAATCATATATCGTAGGGGCCTAAAATTTAAATTTAAAATTGTAAAACACAATTAAATTGGAAATGACGTAGTACCAAAGAAAGAAAGTGTTAATACAACAAAAATCACATGGTCACCTCACGGCAAGATACTCTAGACTGACCATCCTCCTGGCCGCTTATAACTGAAACTATTGTCCTCTTGCCACTTTGTCTGTATGTTCGTTCAATGTTTCATATGTAGTGTGTCGATTTTTTTTTTAAGCGAATTTCCCCTATAGGGAAGAAACTATTACCGTAGGTCTCATGGTAAGACGTAAGCCCGAGACCATGATAACTTTTGGTTTTGAGATCCCTAGATGTCAAAAACACTGTTCGTTAAAATTTATATATGTGTCCGTGAATGCGATAACTTGAGTAAAAAATGTCCGATTTCGATGAAATTTGACTCAAATGTGTAAAGTGACATTTATGACTACAAGTTCGAAAACCAGAAAAATCGGACTATGGGAAGGGGAGTTTATGGGGGTTTTAAATTTTCCAAAAATCAGTTTTTGCATTTTTCACCCTACAATTTTTAAAATACTTAATTTTAGTTTAGACCATGTTATAGAGCTAAAAAAAAAACAAATAATACGGTATTTTGAATTATTAACCTAGGTTAAGTGGTTGCGGAGAAAATCCAAAAAACCTACTCATAAAATCTCATTGTTAATCTTATGGTAAAAAGGTTTTTAGCTTTTCCTCAGTTAATTTTAATGTAAACTTCACATTTGCTTTTACCAATCAACTCAGCTCCACAAAACAATCATTTTGGTGTTTAAATTGTGATTCTACATCCAACCGCTGCAGAGATATTCAAAGGTCTAAACACAGTACGTTGTCCAATGTTATCCTTAAGGAGGATAAATAAAATTTGATATCTCGATTATTTATGAATGTACATTGATGAAACTTGGTATGTGGCTTCACATAGTATTGGTATATTGATATTTACACAAAGAATTGATTTTTTGTTGATTATCCCCGTAGCAGCAAACCTGCATACTCAGCCCTAATGTTATTCTCATGGAGAATAAGTTAAGTTTTATAACTCCCTTAATTATGAACATAAATTAATAAAACTTAGCATGTAGCTTCACCTGGTTGAGTTATATTGATAGTTGCCCAAAAAATATTTCTTCTCTTTTTTTGCAGCAAACCTGCGCACTCAGCCCTAACGTTATTCTTATGGAGAATAAATGAAATGCTATAGATCACTTATTTCTTATTTATTTATGTATTTTGATGAAACTTGGTAAGTGGCTTTATATGGTAGTGAGAAACATTTGTATGCATTGGAAATTCGCTAAGTACGCAGGTTTGATGCGACGGGGGTATTTTAACATGTTACATATACATTGACGCTCTTCAATCTAAGATAAAAAAAACTTCCTTGTGGACTATCAAAATGCCCAACTTCAAATAAAGGACACCTACAGTGGAAGCTCTTCTAACCGACCTCGGATTAACCAACCATCTATCAAGAATAGACAAACTTCCGTCGCAGAAGCCAATGTCCTGATATTATTCCGCAAATAACTTTCAGGTTACAACAGGTCGATTAAATTTTTCCATAGAAAATCAAATTCAGTAGTTGCTCTCAATATGTTTACCATACTTAATAAGTTTGATTGTTTTTAACACTTACTGCGACTGTTTCCGGTATTATTCGGTTTAACTGACCTGTTTCGTAATCCGACCATGGCCCCGTCCCGCAGGGGTCGGTTAAGAGAGCTTCTAATGTATGTCCAAACTAGCAAAAGACAGATTCTTATCTAGCTTAAAATCCACATTAATTATTTATTAGAGCGACTTCTGTTTTCACTGTTTGGAAAAGTTTAGGTTAAAGAGGAATAACAAAATTGATTGATCCAACCTAACCACTGCAGTGCGCTTACGGGCAATCGCTATAGTACATAAATACTTAATCCACTGATACCGATCAAGTGAAAAGCCTACCCAAGTCAGTGATGACCACTTCCTCGTTGAACTCTGCATGAGTAACCACCTTGCCCCAGGGGTCAACGACCATGGAGTGTCCCCAGGCCACATAGTCTGCGGTTGTGTCCTGCGCCGGGGAGATCCCGGCCACGAACACTTGCTCGTCTACGGCCCGAGCTCTCAACAGCAACTCCCAGTGCAGTGGACCCGTCTTCATGTTGAAGGCTCCCGGGTACAGCAGCATGTCTACTCCTGAGTGAAGATAAATTAAGAGAATGTATTAACTCGATGATGTGGTCATATTATGAATTGTTACAGCTGTAACAGACCTTTTAGTTTTTTAAATTTTAATTTGTGTTATAATTTTCTTATGTCATATAAATTATGACCATAGTTACAACTATTAACGTTTTTAGAGCAATTTAGACTGAACCAGTTTGAATATGCAAACGGAATAATTTCCCAGTTTTTGCCAAAATAGGAAAAATTCAAGAAGTTAATACATTAAAGAGTAAATTTGTTTGAAAAATACTGAACAGTTTGGAGTTTTTTTCAGAAAAAGTTAGACTAAACTGCCAAACTTCCCCACAAACTAAATGGTTTTTGTTAGTATAACCTAAGGTCCTTGAGATAAATCCTCTCAATCGTCTTGCTATTTCCTAGATTGCTACCCCTTAGCCACATACTTTTATTTTTCTTCCAATTTGTTATTCAAAAATTATGACAATAGTTACAACTATTAACGTTTTTAGAGCAATTTAGACTGAACCAGTTTGAATATACAAACTGAATAATTTCCCAGTTTTTGCCAAAATAAGAAAAATTCAAGAAGTTAATACATTAAAGAGTAAATTTGTTTGAAAAATACTGAACAGTTTGGAGTTTTTTTAGAAAAAGTTAGACTAAACTGCCAAACTTCCCCACCAACACTCCACTTGTTTTTTTTTGTTTTTTTTTCAAGTCAGAGTTAAAATCTCTCCCTATTTTAAAAGAACATAACCAACCCTCCCAAAATTCCTAGAAGTCTAAACTAATTTGAGAAAGGAACAAGATAATTTACAAAAGAATCTAATCTTATTAATATTTTTGCTTCGGTCTGGAAGACTTTGTAAATTATTCTATAATGAGTCATGTTCTCCACTAATAGCTCATAACCTGTGATGAAAATCCAATCCAATTGAAATTTAACCTGCTGGGCTGGAGATTTATTTTAATCAAATAGAATATTGAACATTAGCAGAGCCTTATCCTTCTCATCCTCGCTCTAATGTATAACCAATGCCCAAAGTCTATGCTATATGCCCAATCTTACTCTATGCTATATGTTTTTCAAGTAGGCCTACTTTAAATTAAAAAACCCAGTTTGCTTGCAAAAATATTTTGCGATTGATTAAACAAATTTTGTAAAAAATGTTTAATAAAAGAGACTGAGACAGATATGAAAAGTTGTCATTAAGGAAAGTTATAATCTTTACCTTTCTTTCTATACAGCTTAGAAAGTTCACTGAAGCGGACATCATAACAAATGCCAACTCCAATTTTGAGATTGCCCACGTTGAATACTGTCAAGCTGTTTCCTGGGCTGAGGCTGTCGGACTCTTTAAATTTAATCCCTCCAGGAATATCGATATCAAAAAGATGTATCTAAAAAGAGTAGTAATTGTAATTCAAATGTTCCATTTCTCTAGCACAAAAATGGTTGTATTGTATGAATTATTTTAAAATAACAAGTGTAAAGAAACAACGCTCCTAAGGAACTTTTAAAAAATATAGGTAATAAAGTTACATGATGAATGCAATTACAAAGTGTGGGGAAAAATAATGCTGTAGCAAATGGCAGGTATGCAAGGACGGTGGTATGTTAACATCCCCTCTGAGGTAGTAGCCTCGTAACTGATCCTAGCCACCAACAACCTCACATTCAACCTCACCAAACAATTACACTGAGCCACTTATAAAACCAAGGAGTTCTATTGGTAATACTGGAGACAACACTGATGAACAAAATTGCGAGCCGTTCTTTGTCAAATTTTGATGAGGCAAAGAACTACTTGCTGGAATCGAACGAGACGACATAGTGAACCAAACAAATAGCTATTCATGATTTGAAAATTAATAAACTTTTATATGTTTATTTGCTTGTAATTAATCATATTTCATAGCAAGATTAGTTACATAAGTCAAACAAAAAATTAATTTGTTCCAACTTTGATTACTTTTATTCCAGTGATTTGCATGAGTAGATTCACTTATAAGAGTTAAACAACCAATTAGGATGGTTCAAAGAACGAGAAATTCACCTGACCAGTGTACCAACCTGACAAAATCACCAGCTCGCTTTTTCGACAAAAATAGTGAAGCAGTGTTACCTCCAGTTATACAATAAACCTCCTTGGATGAAACTGTAACAGAGTAGTTATCACAGTGGCTAGGCCTAGAAGTGAATTTCTTTTGGCAACAGCCCAATCAAGATTGTTTTGTTGTCCATGCAACTAATTATACAAAAGGAAAAAACACACTTAGGCCTATGTCCGTTAGATGTGAAAAATGTAGGTTACAGTTTACAGACAGTGAACAGAATATTTTTTATTAAAATTCATTATTAAGCAATCCACAACTCAGTGAGAATAGTTTCACTTCTGTTTTCTAGGACAGGGGTTCCCAGACACAGAACACAGTGTAGTGGTTTAGGCTAATTGATTATAGCTAGTAAAGGTAAACGGAGATGTATATTCTACAGGCGGACCAAAAAAGTTAATTATCATTTTATTGTTACAAGGTAATTAAAAGATAATTAGAAATTATATAGTTATGATAGTAATAATTCTCACATTTTGAGTTTGAGCAGGACACTTTGATTAATAAAACCTGTATTTTATGTTGACGATGCCCATGCAATGTATTTGTTTATGGTAAATAAAAATCTTGAATTTTTCCTTAAAAAAACTAAGCTCATAGAAAATTACACGTCATACATGTTTCACTTTGTACTACATACCCAATTCAAACATTGACCTGTGGTTTTGTACATCAGAACACATGTGATGTTTTTCTTCACATTCAGAATTTGTGTAACACTGGCCTACAGAAGGTATTTAGCATTCTTAACACAAAGTAAAAGATCAGGGCTTCTTGGAAAACATATCGAACATGCAATTTTACATTAGGTTACAGTAGTTTGTTGTAGCAAAATAAATTGTTACTAGTGGCTTACAGGGGCTATATCCTCTAACATATGGTTTTTGTGTAAGTGGATAATCAGAGTTAATCATTAGTTCATTTTGCTTATTAATAAAAACACTGTAGTGATATTTCCATAAGAAAATCATTGGATCTTTGAAGTCCAGTGTGGCGTAGCCCACGTAATTTTTCACATTTCTGATATTTTTCCTACCGTTCTTACCCTCCAGCTTTAAAATGAATCGTCATAACCTAACTTCTTCCTACCTCGAGATATTGCATGGGGACCGATTCGCTTACGGAATTAATAAATGTTTATATACAACTAAATGACAAGTAAATTTGTTTAGGCAACCTTGAAAACTTTAGAATTTTAAATGAATATCAATGTAATTTATTAGTTTGTTTATATTTACAAATCCCATGTTCCCATTAGGGGCCTACCCACAAATACAAGTTTAACAAGACTGGAAATTAATTTGAATGACAGTATTAATTAAGTGAGAGAGTATTTAATTTTATCAGTAGAAGTTTGATTTACTTGTACACGTACCACCGGTGGCACTCCCCACTGCCCGAGAACCCCTGTTCAGGAGCTTTATCATCACTGTCAGGAAGGTTAAACCTTCACTCTGCGAAGGATATGGCCAGGAAGCCGTAGCTCGATCCATCAGACAGTAAGGCCTGCCGCACACTGGTGCGAGTTGAGAGTGAAGTGAGGTTGAGGCGAGGAATGACACGACCAGGCAGCTGCAAGGCTGGCGAGCTCCATGTGAGAGATGTGTTACAGTAATAACAATGTCAGAAAATTATGTGGCTGATACTTTAACGATATTCATATGCTTTAGTATTCGCGCCTTGTGTCGTAAAAAACTGGGTGAAAACTTGGCAGTTAAATTTATTGTTGCATTTTTTAATTCCAAAAACAAAACAGTAGGCAAAACCTGACTTTCTGACAATCTTGTTAGCTAACTTAAGGATTTACCGTAAGAAGTGAGAAAAGCTGTACAGCTACTAACACAGCGAGTCCGCCGCCGCCTCGGCCTCACTCCACTCTCAACTCGCACCAATGTGCGGCAGGCCTAACAGCTGATTAAACTTGACACAACCATACGGTCAGAGGTTTGATTGGGCAGATGGATGTTTGTTTAATCCATTCATGATAGTCTCTTACTTCATGAGGTTTCCCCCATTGTGTGTTTTGTTTGATTATAAATGACAAAACCACCTCACTCCCAGAGATTGTTCACTTCATTCATTGTTAATAATGCCTTGAAAGTAAGGTTTACACAAATCTCAACTGAGATTTTATATTTATGGATTCCTTTGACTAAGAGAGGACACATTTTTTAAAAGCTAAACTTATGTGTTCTAATCATATTACTACAGGTGCTCACTTTCCTGTGCTTGCAAAGCAGTTGCCCTTCGGGACTCCACACAGTACAAGTGTTGTAAAACTTCTCCCCCTCTTTCTCCGGGATCGACCCTCCCACTAAGTATATTCCGTGCTGTTTAGCCACGTCTGACAAAGCCTTGGAAGTTTCTCCATCAGGTATTTCCTCAGCATATTTGGGGAAGTATTCTAAAAATACAAAAACTGTTTAACTGTCGTAGAATAAGATGTTAAAAATATGTTTTCTTCTAAATTTACAGTTTTTTTATTAAAAAATATGATTAGGGTTTGCATATAGGGAGAATAAAGTAAATAAAGTTGAAGTCCACAAAACATAATTTCTAATCATTAAAAATTCCAGTTTAGTATTATTACCGTACTAATTGCAGTTTAATAACTACTAATTTGGATCACTACATATAGGATCACTCATTTGGCAGGTAGGTTGCTAAGCAGCCTATCAATATTTGTTGTCACTACTACTACAACAACACAACTACCGTACAACAACTACCACAATTAGCTACAACTACAACTACTTGTTTTTAATTAGTAACTAAGTTAATTATTTAGCTAATGCAGGATCCGGCCAGGTTATAAAATATAATTCGGGGAATAAAATAGTTGTGTGTGTTCATTCTGTGGTCAAACATTTCGAATTTATGTTAACACATGTTTAACAACCACCACGTTCACTGCTGAAATTCAAGTAATTTATAGAAATTTGAAAATGTTGAAACTTTTAGTGATTTTAACATCCCAAATCTTACTAGGGTACTTTGGTATTATACGGATGCCACTATTTTTGGAGGTTAATTTTTACCGAATACAAAGGATAACTACATAATTCGAAAAAACGTACTTTTATTGACTTACTGTAAAAATTTTACATCATTCTGATGAGCGGTCTTTGTGTTGTGCCTCCCAAAAGGCAGCGATGTCCACTAGGATCGTGTTGAATGCGTCGCCGCCGCTAGCAGCCACACCTGATCGCCACATGTACTCCGCCAAATATACAGCGCGCTGCGGCAGTTATGTTAGGATGGGTTATCATAAAAATAGTATGGTTTCCTCTTCATTTCGAGGTAAATCCCACACCAAAAGAACGTCACTCATTATGATTGTAATTACAAATGTAACGTAGTGCAGGGCAATAAATCACTCATGACACTGACCCAGATATAGGCGGTGACAGATGATGCGCGCGCTCCGGTCAACGACCTGTCCTTGGCCTATTTGGAGGGGGTTTGGCGGCCGGAAGTATGACTCATCAGGTATCATTCAATTTGTAACGAAACAATGAAAGTCCTACAATCATTTTTATGATAACCCATCCTAACATAACTGCCGCAGCGCGCTGTATAAGGGTGGCATCCGTATAATACCAAAGTACCCTTACTAGAAAACGCTAGGATTACCTGAAAACTAAACTATAAAAGATTGTGGGAAAAGTACGTCCCCATGAGTGGCAAAGAGATAGAGAACACCTCTAAAGTGCTGGCTTTTCAATAACAAAATCAACTGAATGTCGCTGTTTTTGAACTTTGCCCGTCCCTGGAGAGAGGGCACAGTGACTTTCCAGAATGTCGACTGCAGTGATCTTATGTTACATTTTAAAACTGTTTACTTATACCACTCTTACTCTCACCTGGTCTAATAATCTTATGATTTACGTTAGCGGTGGACTTCTGAATATAGCTCTACTTAGATATATTGATATTCTAAAGGTAGGCTACTTACTTGTTCCATAAGGACAGTTGAAACACTCTGGCAACACAATCATGGAGGCACCTTTTGACTTTGCATCACTAATCAGCTTTAGAGCTCTCCTAATATTTTCTCCTTTGTCTTGGCCAACTGCCATTTGTACTAAAGCGAGCCGAAGACCTGATAAACATAACAGTTGACTCTGGTATATTATAAATTTAGTGACTGATAGATCATTGATCATTAAGTACACCTTTCACGTTTGGACCTGTTACACAGTTACATATTAAAACCAAATCTTTGTAGTCATCTGAGAGGCAGTGAAACAAAGGACTATATATTAAGCGCCACAAGTAGACAATAAAAACTAAGCTATTACCGTACCATAATAAGCTGATGGAAAGAGTTCTACACAAAATTGAATAACTGTTCTATTCTTTCTGAGTAAGAACTGCTAACTTATCTGAAAGAATGGTTAAACTTATACCCCCAGTAACGTAATGGCAAACCCACCTTCCTCCTTCCACCAACACACAATAACTAACTAAGTTACTTACTAAAATTGACAATAAAAAAACATACAAGGCAAAACAAAATTAATTTCAATATGTTGGAATTGCAACATTTTTACAAAAATGTTTTACTCAAGGGTCTGATAAGTTATAGGCCTAATCGTTGTTTTAGCGGCAAAGCCAAGTAATTCCAAGGAAAAAAAATACCCCCGTCGCAGAAAACCTGCGTACTCAGCAAAATTCCAATGCATGCATATGTTTCTTACTACCACATATAGCCACTTACCAAGTTTCATAAAAATACATAAATAAATAAGTGATAGTAGGTATAAGGTTTGCTGCTACGGGGATAATCAACAAAAATCAATTTGTTTGTACAAATTTCAATACACCAGTACTAGGTGAAGCCATATACCAAGTTTCATCAATATATGTTCATAAATAATCAAGATATCAAATTTTAAATATCCTCCATAAGGATAACATTGGACAATGTACTGTGTTTAGCACTTTGAATATCTCAGCAACAGTTGGACGTAGAATCACAATTTAAACACCAAAATGATTGTTTTGTAGAGCTAAACTGATTGGTAAAAACAAATGTGTTTTTTGCAGAAAAATTTTTGAGGAAAAGCTAAAAACCATTTTCCCATAAGATTAACATGAGATTTTATGAACAGGTTTTTTGTATTTTCCCCGCAACCAATTAACCTAGTTTAATGATTCAAAATACTATATTATTTGGTTTTTTAAGCTTTATAAAATGGTCGAAACAAAAATTGTGTGTTTTAAAAATTTTAGGGTGAAAAGTGCAAAAAACTGATTTTTAGAAAATTTTGAAACCCTATAAACCCTCCTTCCCATCGTCCGAATT
The DNA here is from genome assembly GCA_963675035.1 of Allygus modestus. Taxonomy (NCBI): domain Eukaryota; kingdom Metazoa; phylum Arthropoda; class Insecta; order Hemiptera; family Cicadellidae; genus Allygus; species Allygus modestus. Next base: position 100,521,649 of record OY776116.1, read on the forward strand.
TTCTGGTTTTCGAACTTAAAAGTCATGAATGTCACTTTATACAGTTGAGCCAAATTTCAACAAAATTAGATGTTTTTTACTCAAGTTATCGCTTTCACGTACACACATATAAATTTGAACGAATAGAGTTTTTGGTATCTGGGAACCTCAAAACAAAAAGTTATCATGGTCTCGGGCGTAAGTCTTAGCATGAGACCTACGGTAATAACTTCTTCCCTATAGATGAAATTAGTTAAAAGGATACGCAGAATTACCCCGAAGGTTTACACATTTTCCTGTATGAACCTGTGTAAACAATATAAATTTTGGTACCTATAAATTTTATAATTTTGGTTCTATTTTCCTGTATTGTTTATTGTTGTTCTTTATATTCTAAGTCATTGTATTTATAGATAAATTGTTTAATGTTATATATTTTTATTGAATTATTACAGATATCCCGGGTGTCCCATAAAGGCCCCCCTGTTGATTTTTCAATGACTGTAAATTTTCAAACAATCCTTGGTAAATTATACTAGCATAAGTCAAAGTATTTGTTTAAGTGGTTAAGAATTTATAGCGAATTTCCCCTATAAGGAAGAATTTTGTACTATGTCATTCTACTGACTGCGGGATATAGGTATCACAAGGGTCAAATCAAACCAAAGCCAAACCTTGAAGGCGCAATCGATGCCTGATTACAGAATTTACTGAACGCAGAATGCCAGACTGAGCTTCACTGTAGTCAAGATAGGCTCAGTTGTGTTTTGTGTTTATAACTGAGTAAGGCATACTCAGTTATAAACACATATTTTTTTAGGGGGGGGTATAATTATGTGATTATGATTGATAAGATTTAATTTGATATTCTGTATTATTAATTATAAAATCCAATAATCCAATTTAATTTAGTGGGGAGGTTTCTTATGAGGTATAGCATGTTAGACATAACGCATAACCTTAACTACTTCTCTACTTACTCTTAAGACTGTTAGCCATCTTTCACTAGTCTTAAAGGTAAAGATGTAATGGTGGGATTGATATAACGCTACAGAATATAGAATATTACTGTGATTTAAAATTAACTGCTAATCGGCTATTTATTGCACACTATCAATACTGATACCACACAACACATTGATGATAATGATTAGAGAGGAATCGCTACGCGCTCAACAGTGCATCCGAAATATGTCTATGGTGGGGGAAAGTTGTAGACGAAAAAGTGCTCACCGGAAATGGAGGGGGTCTTTCCTCCCCTAGTCTTGTGACGTCATGTCTTACCAGCTGACGACTCTTTAACACGGGAATTACAAATTTAAAAGATAGTACTGTACAATTATTTATAAATAAATGCATAATTCAATGTTCCAGCGCAGTAAATACTGATGAGAATGCCTAAATTTTCTCTAACTTTTGTTTCTTTACTAGTCCAATAAACCAATGGAAACAAAACTAAAAAATGAAGCTCAACTACACCGTTTCTATAAGCTTAAGGAATTAAGATGTATATAAATACTATTATTATTACTCTATAATTAAAAATTCGAGTGTGTGGAATTACTATTTCAAATTTCAACTGGCGAATATTGCAAATTATCTATCATATGTCACACTGAACTTTTTTCTTATTTCCCGTTGACTCTTAACTTTAGGAGCGGCCATAGGCCCAAACCTTTTCAAGCTGGTTAGATGGTTGTTTTATTGGGCTAACATTAGGCTAATTTGGTCTCAAAGAATTCTTCCAAATATAAGAACCAAAGCTGAAACTTCTTACTCTTCACATTTTATTAATTATTGTTTGTTAGCTATTATTACTTTAAACAACTACTTATTAACTAACTATTCTTACATTTCGTTAACAGTAAAATGTAAACGGTTTACTTTAACTTTATTGTTAACAATAGGAATATTTATGTATTTCGTGAGGAAAACTGGAAGACTAGCGACTAGCGGCGCATTCTAGATTCTATGGACAGAAGTTTGGACAATGACGTCATTCACCACCCCCACCACAGAAATATTTCGGATGCATCGTTGAACGCGTAGCGATTCCTATGATAATGATAAGAAACATGTGATGTGACGGAAGAGAGGTGAGTGTGTGATGATGATGAAAATGATGAGATTGATGATGAGATGATGAGATTGATGAGATTAGAGATTAAATGAAATAAATAAGACCAGTTTTTTTAATGTTGAGTGAAGATTATCTATAAAATAGTCAACATACGTCAAAATTCAAATAATAAATTCATCAAAGGTGACAGACATTTTGGAGAATTTAAAATTAATTAATTATTGTAAGTAAGCAGACACGGGCAGCATGTTCTGCCTTCTTTATAAAAATCTATACAGAATCAGGACGTGTGGGGCGAACCACAAACTTGTGTTCTGCTTAGTGAGGCTTTTCTATGGGGTTTGTGTGTGGTGAGGGCCCCTAGGCAAGCACCAATATAGCCTACAGGCAAGCACCAATATAGGGTCTTAATCCGGCCCTGCATATAATACTATGTACATTAAATATTTGTTTATATACAAAATGCTATAGTCGTCAGTCCTCTGCCAATTTTTTGTTATAACTATTACTCCATGACCACCTCCAACTTGATACAAAAACAAAATTGCTATTACTGTTTTGTTGTTGTTCGTTGTTGTTATGTTGTTTTGGTTTGTCGATTTTTGACGTTGGAAGTCATGTTGTGATAATTATGATATTGAACGATAAATAATAACTATTAACATTAATGTAACAATGGCTAAAAAGATTACCGTGAAGAAGAACTGTCCGTTTTGTGGATTGCAGGTAATCATGTCTTTTAACAACTGTAAACTGTTGTTTGACAACACACTGTAGAACTGCAAAATAAAGTCGTCATTCACAGACAATAGGCCTAGGCATATTCTTAGGTTTGATTGGTGGTATCCAACTAGGCCTAAGTCATTGTATAGGTATATATTTTGTTCACAAAGTTAGTATAAAATAATGCTACATGTTCTGCTATAAAATTTCATGGAACGTATTAATAGTTTTGTCAGTATTTGTTCATAAATGAGAAATACAATTTTTTGTTTTCTCCATAAGAATAACATTGGACAGTTCTGTATTTAGCAATTCCTATATCTCAGTAACCAATTGACATAGAGCGATGATCAATATACCATACCAAATTTTTGTTAAGCTGAATCCGATGTTGCAAATTAATTTTGATTCTTATACAAACTACATGTGAAAAACCCCAAAAAAATGTTTGGGGTACAAAAGCTTCATTTTGGATCATGCGATCCATTTGGTTTTCGAACTCTGGTAATTATATCAACTTCCAGATACCAACGATTTTTACAAATTTTTTTAACCCTAGCAGTGGCCATCCAGCGTAATACGCTGGTTTCCCGTGATGCCTTAAAGTGGCCACCAGCGTAATACGCTGGTACGGGTCGAAATTTTTGTAACGGTAAAAAAACACTAATAGTCAACTCAGAAGTGAACAATATTTATAGGCTACCATTCGAAAGATCACATTCTGAACTTTCATTTTATTACATAAATGAACCGTTTACAAGTATAACAATGTCACGACGATTATAATTATAATGAAATTTTGCCGCTACGCCATTCCTGCAGTCGACGCTCGGAAAATGTAAAAACACGACTTCTTTGGAATTACCCTGCTCGGGTAATTTTTGTCTTAGGATGTTGCGGGTAGTACCACTGCATAGCCAAAGAGTTTAGTTTCACTGTGGTATTGATTTTTAGAACAAAATATTGATTGGACAAAAGTTACGATTTTATGAACACAGCTGTTTTCTGAATTTATAACAAATGGCCAACCAGCGTAATAAGCTGGTATGGAAAATACGAATTATATCCAATGCAAGTTATAAATACTAGTCATATAATATGTAATTTTGAAGAGGAAGAAATATAGCTTTTGAGATTGGCAGCCTTGCCCAGGGTTATTTCCGGATGCTCTCTCGAAGACGAAGGAAATGCGTCACTCCTCTTACATCTAGTGCGTAGTTGCAGCCATTGCATGTTGTTGTCGGTGAGTTTGCGCTCTCGTGTTATCCGCGAATTATTGCTAAATCCTTCATTATTTCGGAGTGTTAGTGTTAGTGAAGTGTGTGTGTGTGTGTGTGTATAAGTTATATAACAGTAATCTTTATGCATTTTATTATGCATAAATATTACTGAAGTGTGTGAAATAGTGTATGTAAAAAGTTGTGTTTTTCTTTAGCACCATGTCACAAAAATACGAGTGTGATATAAACCGCGATTTTATAAGTCCGCAATTATTTTTATTATTACATAACACATATAAAACATATAATTTATTATGAATGTTATGTATATTTTTGCAGGTAATTGAACATTCTACAACATGTTTATATTGTTTTGGGGGGAAAAAAATTTCTAAAAAAAGTTATATACCAAATACTGTAAAAATTACACATTTTGCGGTTTTCCGTATATTCTTTCATAACACCTACACAAAATTTTTATCCCCATTATGTTACACATTTATGTGTAGGGAACTAAATTTCCCACAAAATGTATATATAGTATTTGGAGGAAAAAATTTCTAAAAAAAGTTATATACTAAATACTGTAAACAATTTTTTTCCCGAATACCCTAAAATTTCAAAAATTCTTCTAATAATAAGTGATAACAAATTTTTACCATAAATTTTATGACTTTTTTACATTGCTTACTTTATTAGCTTTACAAATATATACATATTATTATAAGTATATACATATTTACTTTACCTTTTTAGAGTACTAACTAACACTGTACAATTTACACATTTTGTGGTTTTCCGTATATACTTACATAAAACTTACAAATAAAATTTTTTCCCTAACATATTATACAATTCTATGTAGGGAATTGAATTTCCTACAAAATGTATATAATGAATTTTCCATAAAAAATCTGAAGAAAAAGTTTTACCGGGGGTGCTTTTGAAATTTCAAAAAAATTTCAACATTTTTTCATTTTTTTTACTTTGCTGAAAAAATTACCTCTTAGATCTTTTTTATTTTACTATTTTCAGATTTTCCCCTGTTTTTTCCGAACAAAATGAATATGAGGTTGGCTATGTTTAGTTCTCATTTCAAATTTATACAAATTTTCAAAAAAAGGTCTGCAAAATCGCCAAAATTGGTTGGCCATTCCACACTTCTAACATTGGCCACTGCTAGGGTTAAATGTTCAAAATAATAACCTCATGTCGAAAATGGTACTAATTTTTCACGGAAACGTCGGGAAAACGGCCGAAATATATTTCTTTTAAAAATATTAGGTTGTGGGTACTCAAAAGGTGCGGAATTCTGTTCTGAACACGATTAATATTTTTGAATCCAACAATGTTTGAGCGGGAAAACCGGGAAATCGGGAAAAATCGTTAAACTTTTTTAAAATATTAACATATAGCTTGTGGGTACTCAAATTGTCCGGAATTCCGTCCCGAACACAAATATGAAACCTGTTTCGCAATTCAGTAAGTGTTAACCCTAGCAGTGGCAAATGGCCGAGATTCGGCCGTTTTCTGTGCAGCCTACTGTGGCAGGGGCCGAGAATCGGCCACTCGGGACTGAAAATTTTGTAACATAAAAAAACCACTAATAATCAACTCAAAAGTGAACAGTATATATATCATTCGAAAGATAATATTCTGAACTTTCATTTTATTTCATAAACAAATCCTGTAGCAGCTATACAACAATGTCACGACAATTATAAATCAAATGAATTTTTGGCGCGATGCGATTCTTGCAGCTGATGCTAGGAAAATGTCAAAACACGACTTTTTGAAATTACCCAGCTCGGGTAATTTTTGTCGTGGGAAGTTGCGGTTGGTACCAATGCACTGCTAAAGAGTTGCGCTTTATTTTGGTATTGATTTTTGAACGAAATACTGATTAGACAGATCATATGATTTTTTTTTTAAACAGGTGTTTTCTGTTTCTTTGTACAATGGCAGATGGCCGAAAGAGGGCCATCAGGAAAATCATATTTATATCTAGTGTAAGTTATAGTTACTAGTCAAATAATATGTTATCTTGAAGAGGAAGAAATGTAGAGTAATTTAGTTTTGCCGTTGGCAGCACTGTTTGTAGCCACACTCGATAGAGTAAATGTTTCATTGCGTTATATTTGTTCTGTCAACAGCTTGTATCAGCCATTTTGAGTATTATTTTATGTACGTTGTGATATTTCTATCCGTGAGTTATTACTAAATAATTTAGTATTTCGGAGTTTTAGTGTTAGTGAAGTTTTTTGTGTGTTTATAACAGTAATCTTAATGCATTTTACTATGCATAAATATTACTGAAGAGTGATTAAAAAAATGAAGTGAAGTGTGTTTATAAAAATTGTTGTGTTTTGTTTAGTCAAGTCAATTTTCCAAGTCCGCGACTATAGGTTATTGCATCATAACACATATAAAAATAATAATTTACCCTAGGTGTTATACATTTTTATTTGGTAATTGAATGTACTACAACATGTTTATATTGATTTTGGGGTAAAAAAGTTATATACTAAATAATGTGGAATTTTTTTTCTAAATACCCAAAAATAGCAAAAAATTGTTTTATTTACATGTATTTATAAGTGATAATAATTTTTTACTATCAACTTTATGACTTTTTTGAATTCCTTACATCATTAGCTCTACAAATATATATATATATATATATATCATTATTAGTATATATATATATATATATATATATATATATATATATATATATATATATATATTACATTACTTATTTACATCATAAACTAACACTGTACAATTTACACATTTGTAGAACATACAAAAAAATTCTTTCCCCAACATGTTATACATTTCTATGTAGGGAATTAGATTGTCTACAAAATGTATATAATGAATTTTCCATAAAAAATCTGTAGAAAAAATTTCACCGAGGCTACTTTTGAAATTTCAAAAATAAAATTCTAATTTTTTTATTTCACTTTACCGAAAAAATTACCTTTCTAGATCTTTATTATTTTAGTATTTCTAGATTCCCCTGTTCTTTCCGATCAAAATGAATAGGTTTACTTCTACGGTTGAATTTATACGAATTTTCAAAAAAAGGTCTGCAAAATCGACAAATTTAGCCTGCCATTCCACACTTTAGCATTGGGCCACTCCTAGGGGTAAGCAAGCTATTGTCAAAAATGTGTTAAATCTAATCAATCTCGGGGGCCTGGTGGGATTCCGGGGTAGTTGGGTGGGGTACTTTCTTCAGACTATGTTAAATTTATTAAAAGGAAAATTTTCCCTAAAACGGGAAAAGATTCCCCTAAACGGGAAAATTGTCCCAAAACGGAAAATTTCCCCCAAAACGTGAATCCTGCTGTACAGCGCTTTGCGGAGTTAGGTTAGGTTAGGTTATGATAAATATCCACAAAATATTGAAACCTGATACAGCAAATTTATATTTATTTATAACCTAACCTAACCTAACTCCGCAGAGCGCTGTATGGGAAATTTTCACTTTTTCGAGATATTTTCCCCATAGTGAGATTTTTTCCCAAAACTGGATTTTTCCCCTAAAACGGGATTTTTCTCCCCTTAAATGGGAATCCCGCTGTACAGCGCTCTGCGGAGTTAGGTTAGGTTAAGATAAATATACACAACTATTTACCGGTACCTGATTTGTATCCAAGCAAATTTGTATTTATTTATCATAACATAACCTAACTCCGTAGAGCTCTGTATAGCGGGATTCCCCGTTAAGGAGAAATTTATTGTTTCAGGAAAAATTTCCCATACAGCTCTCTAAGGAGTTTGGATAGGTTAGGTTATGATAGATAAATATAGATTTGCTGTATCAGGTAAATAATTTATATATATTTATCATAACCTAAACTAACCTAACTCCGCAGAGCGCTGTATAGCTAAATTCCGGTTTTTGGAAAAATTTCCCGTTTTGGGAAAGGTTTCCTGTTTTTGTTAAAAAAGTCCTTTCAATAAATTTAACCTAGTCTGAAGACAATTTCCCAACCAATTAACTTACCCCAAAATCCCAACGCGCCCCCTAGATTGTGTGTGGATTTAACACGTTGTTGACAATAGCTTGCTTAACACATTCATTTGCAAAACAGGTTTCATATTAGGGCGGAATTCCGCACAAATTGAGTAGGCCTACCCACAACCTATATAATATTTAACAAATTTTCAACGTTTTTCCCGGTTTTCCCGCTCAAAAATTATCGGATTCAACAAATATTTACATGATCATGTTCTGGATGGAATTCCACACCTTTTGAGTACCCACAACCTACACACAACCCATAACGGCCGTTTTCCCCGATTTTCCCGACGTTTCCGCGAAAAATGAGTACCGTTTTCGAATGAGGATTTTATTTTGAACATTTAAAAAAATTGTAAAAATTGTTGGTATTTGGAGGTTGGTATAATTTACCCAAACTCTTTCTAATGAATACTACTTTACACGTTTGTACCAATTTTCATTAACTTAAGACCGGACCTTTTTTATGTGAGTTATCATGCTTACGGACACATAAATAAATATACTGGGTGTCCAACAAAGTCTTGCCCTGATAAAGAAACTGAATAATATGAAAAAATTATGGTAGGATAAAGTTTTATTTACAGATACAAGTTACTTCTTAAGTTTTTTATAACTATATACAAACTCAATACACCTCCATGTGTGTGCTGCCGGTGTTCTGTAGATCTTCACTTTATGCTTACTGTTTGATATAGTCACTGTAAACAATTGAAGCATTTGCCGTATCTGTGTAACAGTTTTTCAATACTCTCTTCAAAGAATGTTGCCACCAATGAATTGAAGTGTGTCATGATGTTGTCTGTATGATCGCACAGCATAAACGCTAACCAAGCAGTAGGCTGGTAACGTTTACATAATGAAACAGCACTCCCCCCCCCCCACCAAACGCTCTGTCACTTTGTCAGAATTAAGTGAAAGTTGATGAACAATGATTGACCAGTGGCGGTCCGGAATCGAAATCTCAAGAAATGTAGAAAAAAGTGAGGCGGGGACTCACCCTGTATATATATTTTTGAATGGACTTTAAATACTTATAGCCTACCAATACCTTACTTATATTTTAGAAATTACCTTGAAATAAAAATAGTGCAAAATGAGAAATAATGGTAGTGTAGCATTTTGGAGTAGGCCTAAATGGTTAGGGTTCCTGGTTTTAAATAATGCCAGAAACGTAAACAAAAAGCAACCTGTTTATATCCACTCAAAATCTTTATTTATTGAAATTGATTTAGTTAACAATTCAAATATATGTGTATAAATATCAATCAATAAGTAGTACAATTTTAAGTAATGGTTTCCAATTACAGTAAACTTAAACAATTGTTATTAGGTTAGACGATGTATACTGTTTCTGAGGAGTTGCTTATCATGAATAAAACAATTTCTTTTCACAGGTTGCAGTAGCTTCTAAGAATTGCCCCAACCCCAACTGCAAGCATTCGTTCTATGAGGCGAAGCGAGCCAGTCTTGCGCTACAGCACGACGCCTCTACTTCCGATGACCCCAACGCACCTGGTGTCAGCCGAAGAACTTCTAGAGTGAAGAGGGAGAAGCCAAACTACTATGATGCTTCGGAGTTTGAGAAAAAGACAAAAAAGGTAGCTTAAAATCGCATACCCTTAGTTTTTTAAATGGTATATGAAATTTTAATGTGGAAAGTCTTTCCCACAAGTTTTGTTTTACCACACTTGCAAAACAGAATTTCGTATAATATACAGTCAAATCTGAGAATAGTCTAAATAAATTTGAAGTTGTTACTGTACTAAAGTAAGGAAATATCTAAATCTCCGTGAGATTTTATTGTATTGTGATATGTTCCTAAAACTATTGTGATGATTTAACTATGAAGTATAGTGTTAGAAACCTTAACCCTCCAAGTGTCTTTAATAATGGTCTTAATGTTTGCCTATTTTTTGTGATTTTGCAGCGTTTTATTCAATTAGATGTAAAAAACTTAAAAACACTCCAAACTGCAATAGTATTGTATATTTTTATTGTTTAGAAAATCATGGGATTCAATATTATATATATAACATTTCACAAAAATCATAAAAAAATTAAGCCTATGTGATGCTAAAAAAAAAAAAAAATTAAGTTTGCGCTTAATCATTTTATAAACAGTTCTAGAATATACAATTTTCAAAATAGCCAATTTGTTCTAAATGTTATAAGGATACTAAATATATAGGCCCTAAACAAATAATCACAAATAAAAACAACGAAAAACATCTCAACACAACACCATTCCCGACGTGAGGTTAGCGACGCACAACAAAACTTCACACTTCAGCTGTCTGCTAAAGTACGATTGGCACGAACGGAAAAAAACGTCTGCAGACAGACATCGAGAGAAAGCCTAGAATCTTCCGTAAATGGCGATACCAATTTTGATCCGGTTCATTAAGATTCAATGCACCCCAGAGCCTATTCCGTAAACACTGTTTGACTGTCGACACAGGGATAATAAACACCCCAGCGGATGTATTTTGTGTCGCTATAGCAACACATAATGCCTGGAGGGTTAAGTGGAATCCCACTTTTGAAAAATACACCTAAATTGTTTGAGAAACACTTAAAAAAGTAGGTAAATAAGAAAAAAGGAAAATGTCACTGAAATATATAAAAAAAGAAAATTAAAATTAACCTATCCTTTTTTATAAAATAACAAAACAAACTTAAGTTATTTTAAGTACTGTCTGGAAATTACTATTTAACCCTTTTACTGCCGACGTGCGCATTTGCGCACGTCGAGAATCGTGCGAAAAACGCCGACGTGCGCATATGCGCACGTTACTAATTGTGCGAGAATCGCCGACGTGCGCAATAAAGCACGTCTAATATTTCTAACTTATTGGCCTTAAATGTTTACCAAATGCCACGAAACTTGAGATACTCGATGTCAAGACTATGAGGAACATAGAAAAGTACAATTTATACTCTATGACTTGTATAACCTATAAAGTTATACTCATTGATTCCCCCTACCGTCTGTGCATAGTCGACAGTTGCTCTGTGTAGTGAGTGTTGTCTGCCGTCCGTCTTTCAATTGTTGTTTATGTTTACTGGTGTTGGTTTGTTTGTTATGTTTGTGGATTTATCCGTGGTTTAGTGAGTAAAGTTTTGATGTCATTACGAAAATGGACAAGCGGAGTAGATCGCCAGTAAGTGAAAATACCATCGTAAATAGGTGTTCACCCTACCTGTTTCGGTGAGCACAGGTGTTGAAAGGATTTTTTGTGAAATTTTCTCAAATATTCTAAATATTTTTGTTGTTGTTAGTTTAATTATTTTAGTATGATTTTAGTGTTATTTTATGTTCCTTACAACATTTTTCAATTTAGAAGCCAAATGAACATGTTTTTATAAAAAAAATATTGTCAATTGTATATGCAACTAGGCCTATGTTCAATTTTGAAAATATGAATAAATTTTGAAAAAAAAAACAGAATTCCTGCATTTATCAAGGTAATGGCATGACAATTTGGGTATGTGTTTACTAATACCTGTTTTACAACATGTATAAATAAAATTGGTTGAGGTATAAGTTTTCGAGGTAGTTTTTATAGTCCAAACTAAAAAATATATATATATTTTTTATTTGTATATATGTATATATATATATTTTAACTAAAAAACTATTACATACACCAAAGTATATATTTTATTTGAAACAAACAACTCAATACAAATAAAACAAGACCTAACTTATAAATTTCTGATGAAAAATAAAAAAGTTACAAATTTTTTAATGTGAGCGTGAAATTTGGTCTAATTAAACCTGGCAGTCTTGGCAAGTAAATCTTAATAGTGGTCTGGCATTTTTGGTGATGTCAAAAAAAACGGTCGGCAGTAAAAGGGTTAACAACCTTTACAAATGTTAACTAACTCCGTTTTAATGTTTTGATTTAGGTCCTTTAAAGTAAAGTAGCTGTCCATTAGTGAGTTATTTGCATAGTTGCCATGGCCACTGACCGAATAAATAGCCGAGCAGAACTATGCCACTGCCGAGGTTTTGAATGCTAGACCTGGCAAGTAAAGTTTCTGTCAACATAAGTGCTATAACAGCTCACTCCTCGCTTTGTCAGTTACATTCCAAGAGCAGCCCTTAGGCCCAAACTGGCTATAAATAAAGGCAGTGGCTACGTACACGTCCGACGTGAGCCGCTACTGTTCACGTCCGTTCCAAATTATGCACCGTACGTTACTTACCTGTGATTTTTAAAACAAATTGAGAGCCAGAAAACCTCCTAACCTAACCTAATGTAACCTAACCTATCCTAACCTAACGTAACGTAACCTAACCCAACCTAACCTAAGCGGTAGCGAAGTGAATTTGCCCTTACATTGGACGTGTACGCAGTCACTTCGATAAATAAACTTATGGAAGGATGCCATAGAGTAGGGAATTTCATATTTCAGGTTTTGGACAAAATTACAATATTAATTTTAATGAGATGTTTTAAGAAAACAAGCAACATTTTTATTTTTGTGTTTATAAATATAATTTTTCAGAAACGACAAGGAACAGGCAATCCTCGTGGCAGGCCTCCAAACAACCCTCAAGCTCAAGTCCTACGGGGGAGGAAGAAGAAAAAGCATCACAAAGTGGTTAGAGAGGTCGAAGAAGAGGAAGAACCTATTGTCCTTAGTGCGGAAAAACTGAAACAATGTGCAATAATTCTTGCCGAGTTGAACAGAAAGGTTGCCGTAACCACTTTCAAAGTGTAATATTAGGCTTAAAATGCATGATTTTAACTACTAATATTGTGATACATAGAAGTATATTTTCAAAAGTGATCTCTATGAATTTAATATTTTATAAATAAATACTTTTTTACTTGAAGTTCCTTAAATTGGCTTTCTCACTGTGTGTTTACTTATTGTAGAGGGTTTATTAAACTAGAAAATTTGTAAAAATCAGTGAATATCATAAGCTTTATATACAGGAAAATATGGATAGGACAAGCAGGCTTATCTTAGAAAGTATAGGCATTCTACTTATAACACACTAAAACTACAAAACACACATAACAGAATATTTCAAGGCCACTGCCTTTTTGTCGACTTGAAGAAGAATTGCATTTCCCTTTTTTTCTTTGTTTAAGCTTTAAACAGTCATGATAAATGCATATAGTAATTCAGGAACTTTGTTTGTAGAAAACTTATTATTATTTGCCTGGCGACTGGTGGATTTACACAATTGCCATTTCATTACCCACAACCACTTCAAAGATTCTTAGCTAATTTAGGCTATACTCGCTTTCAGTTTTCTGTAATGCTTTCTGTTTTCTGTTTTCATCTTTCCATTATTTCATCAAAATCATTTGAATACTATAAAAGGATTGTTTACAAAACCCCACTAAAACTAGCCTAACATTTATGATAAAATATGACATTCATAAATTGGAGGTCAATAAACAAAACCCTAACAGCTAGTTTATAAAATATTGTTAGAATTTGTTTGTAAAACTAAAAAAAAACTTACTGTGGAAGACTAGACAAAAAATTAAAGGTAAATATTTTGATGATAATGTCATGTTTTCCTTGTCATTACAGTAATTTTCTGATGTTACTCAAATTATGATGTGTGAAACTAAAGAAATATGAATGTTAGTTGAAAGTACAAATTAACATTTGATATTAAGTCTTTTGACGACGAAAATTACTTTCTTCAGGACCTTAAGTTTATACATAGATTAAAATCAAGCTATCAAAATGTTCAAGACATATTTAATATATATTTTGAGAAGTCTTACCTTACCAATCTAGTTAGTTTAGTTAGTCCTTAACCCATTGGCTTACCTGAAATTTGCCACCTGACAAACCGTTCAGTTTCCTAAGAAAAATTACATAAATGTAGACTTTTACTAAAACTGTCACTTTAGCATCAATTATTGCTCAATTTACTTAATTTTTGCATTAATCTTTAGGGAAATAAATTATCTACAAGAAAAAAATACTTTTGACAGCATTTATGTATGGTAAATATTATATATATATATATATATAAAATACACTTTCTAGTTTATAAAAAACATTAATTTTAAAAGGAGTTACATGTAAAAAACAAAAAATAATGTTTCAGGCCAACAACTGTTATGTACTTGTAGGTTATTTATTTTTTTACATGAAAATAAAAAATGTTAGTGATACATTTTTATTTGACCTACATATAACATATTTTCAAAAATCTTATTTTTCCTAAATTTGGCTAAGTTTCCCCAAGTATGGGCATATGCATAAAAAATACATACAAACAAAAAATGAAAACAAATAAAAAAATAAAAAATTTAAAAATAAAAAAAATAAAAAAGTGCTATCCCGAGTATACTTGGGGTTGCACGTCCGGGCTACTTTCGGCGGCCACGAGTATACTTGGGGTTGTGAGCCAATGGGTTAAAATCTGGATTTCGGTTCCTGTAGGACCATAATCAGTTGGGCGTACAAGGGTCAACCAAGCTAAAATACAACTGAGTATTCATCCGAAAGATTTTTTTGTTATTTTTTAAAACTGATTACACATCCTACACACACACTGTAGAATTAAAATTATCAAAACGCTAAAAAATGCCAGTGGCGTTAGAAAAAAACAACAAAAAACTACTCTCCTCCGGAGAAACAAATTATAAACCAGTTTACAAGACACTAACAATATTAGTCTGAATAAAACGGCAAAGAAAATTAATCTGTTACCATCCAATTTTTTTTTGTTCAACACAAATTATGGGTTAAAGTGAAATATTTTACGCTTTTAGAAATTTGTCACTCGTTTACACTTTTCAGAACATTATAAAACTAAAATCAGCTTCATATCTTCTGTTTTTAATATCAACGGTTGATGGTTGAAAAAAACAAACTTTGAGGCTGACCTGTGCCTATCAGGACGTCGGTATAAAAAATTGAAAACAACTTTGCACTACTACGTATTCAGGGGATTCTTTTGAGACCTTAATCGTCAAAATCGGTTCAGAAATGATGGGGAATTACTCCTTACAAAAACAACCTTAGCGTATCGTAAATGATTAAGGACATGTTTTTATTAACCCGAAAAGGCTAATTTTACGTTTTGAAAATTATAACACTTATATCACTGAATTCGTACTTTAATTTAGTTTAGAATATAATGCAAAAAATTATATATTTTGCGATTTCTGTGTTGAAGAGGTGGGAAGTACTGATTGTAGGTCAGGTTTTCGAAAAATGGGATAACAGCTGTAAGTCGGCCATAGAGAGTGTCATGACCAAAAATTTATGCAGGCCCGTTAACCCTTTGAGTGCCACAGCGTCGCTCACAGCGACGCGTTGTGTTTACGCATAAATTGCCGAGCGTCGCTGACAGCGACTCTCAGTATTTTACGTAGTACTTCATATAAAAACTAGGTACTGGCTTTCAAAGTATTTTGTTTTGATCCAGAAGCTTCCAGCTATCAGATCTATAGCAATTTTGTTGCCTTTGGCCTGTTAGCAGACCCTAATTTAGTCATCTCTGTCGCAGATGTCGTCTGTATTTGTTGTTGTGTAATGTTATATGTTTGTTGTTGACATAAATATCACTTATATTATTGTTATTGAAGTTATATTTTAGTGTTTTTTACTTCCTATTTACGTATGAAATAAAAATAAGTAGCAAAATAGATAGAAACAACTTGAGTAACCTTCGGGAATTAGTTTACAATGATCTTGGAAACAGTGTCATTGTCGTAGATACTAAGTTTTTGTGAAAGTAAAAGATACACATATATCTTTGGTTTTCTAGTTTATTGTGCATTTCATTTACTTTGGTAGGCCTAATGCTTATATACTAGTAATAATAAACATGTTTACTGACAAACTAAAAAAAATATTTGTTTATATTACAAAATTGCACTTCAACGTTGCTTAGTAACCACATAGCCTAGGCCCAGGGCCTTTTTTGAATTGTAACATATTTTCATTTATTTTTTTTGCAAACATTAACTGATATTGATGATTTATATATCAGTTTTTATCAGCATTTTCTGCTCTTTCTGCCTATTGGGTTGAAAAATATCAAATGAAATCTTTTAGCATAATTTATATAAGTCAAAGTTGAAAAAAAAACAAATTTTTTATTTGTTTTATATAAAAAAATATTTTTTAAGCCCCAATTTATCTTCTGATTATAGTTACTTTATACTATTTCATAGAGAATTTATTCATAAACAAAATAAATAAAAAATTACATGGATACCTCTAAAATTGTATTTAATATGATATTTTATGAAAACTACTACATTTTCCAATGAAATTAGCCTGGCAATTTATGCATAAGAAATGGCCATGATGCCGCGGCACTCAAAGGGTTAATTATCGTCCATAGCCCCTATCCTTGCTCCACTACTGTGCCTTCTTTGATGTTTTTACTCTTTACAGAAAATAAAACAATACTAGTGGACCTGTTGCTTTAAATCTAGCAAAACAATCTTTTATTGTTTATATTAGTTATCAGCTGATCTTACTGTTAACAAGTATTTTTCTGTATCATGAATTGTTTTAGAATGCAACTGAATTAAAACCACTCTCCATGTTATATTTATGGGGGGAAAAATTGAACCTTGAGGGTGTCCTGTGCCCTTCAGCAAAATTGTATTGGAAATTTAAAACCTCTTTGCACAACTGCGAATCTGGGCCATTTTTTTGACACCTTAATCATTAAAATTGTTCAAAAACAACAGATGAGTTCTGTTCACAAAAATCGGCTTAGCGTATTGTAGATATAGATAAGTAGGAACACATATGTTTAAGTTGTATTTGAAGTATTAAATAAATAAGGGTAACATGAATAAATGTAAAGTTTTATTAAATACATTAGACTCACTAGTAAAACAAACAACAAGACAATCTTAAACATATGATAATATAAACAAAGTTAAATGACAACCAGCAGGGTAGCCAACCAGTACATCTCCCCCTTCAAAGATTAAGTCTCTTGGGAGGTTTTACACAACGCCCTGATCTTGTCATAACACATGTTGAGGTTTCCCTAGATGTGCCATGTGAAACCGATGGAGATTTTGTTAAGCAAGTGTGGTCGTGATTAGTTGTTTCATGATCACTAGGCTGATTCACTGGTAACCGAACATTGGTGCCAGATCTGTTTGGAATGTATTTGCCGCAAAAATTTACATTGGTGGGATTCGAATGTTTTCTTTTTGAGGGCTTGGAATAGGTAATAAATGAAATCGGTTCCTCCGGACTGTAGTTCCTTTGTCTGTCAGCACATTATAAGAACGTGGATAGTTCAGCTTTTCAACTACCTCACCCTCTCGCTTAAGATCAGAAATCCAAACTTTGGAACCCATATTTAACATTGGTAATGGGCGAGTACCATGTCGTTTATCATAGTTCCGTTTGTAGTTTTCTCTATAACGAATCTCTTTTTCTCGGAGATGAGTAAGGTCTGGCTTTTGCTCAAGGTGACGTGGTAGGGTAGGCAAAGTATCACGAAGTCGACGTCCCATTAGTAACTGTGCTGGACTGTATCCATTGGCAAGGGGAGAGTTCCTGTAAGAAAGTAGTGCCAAATAGGGGTCTTCTTTGTTTTTCCTTAGTATAGTTTTAGCAATTTTAACAGCTGCTTCTGCCGACCCATTGCTCTGGTGAAACTGAGGACTGCTGGTTTTACATACAAAGTTGTATTGCTGGGCGAATTTTTTAAATTCGGAACTTGTAACTCCAAATTGGGTTCCACTGTCAGAATATACCACCTCAGGGATACCATGACGAGAAAATGTTGACTTGCATTTCTCAATAACTTCAGAGGCAGTGAGCGATTGTAGAGTTGCAATTTCAAAGTACCTGGAAAACTGATCTGTTATCGTAATGAACCACTTTTCATTGACTTTGAACAGATCCATTGCTGCTTTTTCCCATGGACGAGAAGGAAACTCAGAGCAAATGAGAGGCTCATTTAGATTTTCTCTACACTTTATACACATGGGGCATGATGCAACCATGATATTTATGTCTGATGCCATTCCTGGCCACCATAAGCTGAATCTAGCCTTTTCTCGACATTTAGTAGCCCCCAGATGGCCAACATGAATTCTATGAAGCATTTCTTCACGAAGACTTGGTGGTACAATTATCCTTGAATTGCGAAGCAGCAAGTTTTCTGCCAAAGATATTTCGTCTTTAACTGAGAAGTAAGGGACTAGTTGAACTGGAAGTTGTGATTTTTCTGGCCATCCAGTAACGCAATACTTTTCAATCATCTTGAAGATTGGATCTGCTTGCTGAGCTTTCCATAACTTGGTTATGTTTTGATCAGTTGTAGGTATAGATTCAACCACATTATTAACAAAGGCTTCAATTTCCTCTTCCATATCATATTTTTCCTTAATAGGAATTGGACATCTAGAAAGGCAATCTGCAGGAGCAAGATGTTTTCCTGGAGTATATGTTATTGAGTAAGAATACCGCATCATACGAAGTCTCATTCGCTGTAAGCGAGGTGTAATCTCATCCAAATTTTTTGACGAAAATATTTTCACAAGAGGTTTGTGGTCAGTTTCGATGACAATATCCCGACCAATTATATAATCTCTCAGCTTGTCACATGCCCATGTAACAGCTAAAGCTTCTCTTTCTATATTTGAGTAGTTCCTTTCAGTTTCAGTAAGTGATCGCGAAATATACGAAACTGGTCTGAATTTGCCATCATCTTGCTTCTGAAGGAATACTCCGCCGAGCCCGTATGAAGAAGCGTCAGCTGACACGAGGGTAGGCAAGCGAGGGTTGTAAAATGCGAGTTGGGGTGTGGTGGTCAAAAGTTTCTGTATAGTTTTAAAGGCATTTTGTTGTTGTTCTCCCCAAAACCATTCGTTTTTTTCTTTGAGGAGGTCATGAATGGGCTTCAGAATTTCAGATCTGTTTGGAATGTATTTGCCGCAAAAATTTATCATACCGAGAAAACATTGTACTTCTTTCTTGTCAGTTGGAGGTTTCATCTGAAGAATGGCTTTAACTCTCTCTTGGCTGATTTGAACGCCTCGGGATGAAATGTGATGCCCTAGAAATTGTACTTCGGGCTGCGAAAAAACAGTTTTCTCCTTATTTAAGGTTATTCCAGCATTCCTAAGCTTCTGAAGAACTTCGTGTACAATTTTGTCATGTTCCGCTTGACTTGAGCCCCATATAAGTATGTCATCTATATGGGCCAAACAGTTTTGTTGAGAACCTAGAGCTTCTTGGATTCGTTTTTGGAAATACTCAGGAGCACTAGTGATTCCAAATGGAAGAACTTTGAAATTGTAACGTCCCCACGGTGTTAAGAACGTAGTAAGGTCTTGTGACTCTTCAGCAAGAGCAATCTGCCAAAACCCATGGTTGGTGTCCAGCTTGGAAAAGACCTTTGCGTTTTTTATTCGAGCCATTGTATAATCGATTCCCCAAATTGGGTGTGTTTGCCGATAAACATTTTTATTCAGCATAGTGAGGTCCACACATATTCTAACTTGAGTACTTTCCTTTTTTGGCACGACGACCATTGGGGCACACCATGAAGTAGCATGATCAACTGGAGTTATGACATCCATTTGCACCATTTTTTCAATCTCCTTCTTGGTTTTATCCCAAAGTGGAACGGGAATCCGACGTGGTACTGTAATTGCAAAAGGTTTTGCCTCCTCTTTCAGTTCAATTTTGTAGCTTCCCTTCATTCTCCCGAGTCCACAGAAGAGGTCAGGAAATTCTTTAAACCAGTTGTTAGAAGGTACAGTTGTCTTAGATATTTCTCGAATAACAGGTAGTAGATTAAGTTTTTCTATGGCTGGTCTGCCGAGCAATGGAGTTGTACACTTGTCAGCCACATACATTTTCTCTTTGCACGCTTGTCCTTTGTAGGACAGCATTGCAGTGACGGTTCCAAGTACAGAAAGAGGTGATCCCCCTGCCCCACTTAACATTCTTTTTGTGGGCTGAACTTCGAGTTTCTTGTTGAGTTTTATACTGGACGGTATAACTGTCACATCTGCACCCGTGTCAATTTTAAACTTCACTGTGTCGTTTTCGTTAATACCCACGTCAATAAGCCATGGATCTTTCTTAACTTCATTGGATTTTACACATCCGACAAAGTGTTTTGATGGACGAGGTCCATTATCACAATCAGAAGAGTCGTCTGAATCATTCAAATCAATTTCACGAACTTTATTTTGTAAACAGCAGTGTGAAAAATGTCCAGTTCGGCTGCATTTAGAACATTTTTTGTTTTTTGCAGGGCATATTCCTCTTCGATGAGAAGGCGTTGAACCACACCATACACAAGATTCTGAGTATTTGTTTACTGTCGAACTTGAATACTTCGGAGGCCTTTGATTGTGTGTCTCTTTTATAAATGAACGTCTTGGATAATCAAACCGAGAGTTTTGAAGACTGCACGAATTCTGTTGATTTCTGTTCACAGCATCGATTGATGTCAAGTTTAGTTCTTCTTTTTGACGTTTCAATTCCTCTGATTTACGAAGAGATGCTATAGCAGTTTCTAAAGTCACTTTATTTTCTAGTTGCAGTTTGTCACTAAGATCTTGGTCATGCATACCAATAATAATAACCATTAGTAGCATTTGTTCTTCAAGGGTCCCCCATTCGCAAGTTCGAGCTAATGAATATAAATCTGTCACAAAATCTTCTGCAGTTTCTGAAGTGCCTTGTTTCCGACGTAGAAATTTGACTCTTTCATAGATAATGTTTTTCTTTGGAGTAAAATGACCATCAAATTTGGCCATAACAACATCGAATTTTGTTTGTTCAGCAGTAAGATTGAAGGACGAAAGTATTTCTTCTGATTTTGAGCCCATTGCATAAATCAGCGTACTGACTTGCTTTTCTTCAGAAGTTTCATCTAAATCACTTATTGTACGATATCGCTCAAAACGTCTCTTCCAAGATGACCATTCCGATGGTTGGAAGGAAAAAGGTTCAGGCATTCTTATATGTGTATGAGACATGTTGCTTGTTAGTTTAAAATGGTAGCTACCATTGCAGTTGTTTTACTTACCCCTAACTACGCAAAAGACTGCGCCATGTTTAAGTTGTATTTGAAGTGTTAAATAAATAAGGGTAACATGAATAAATGTAAAGTAAAGTTTTATTAAATACATTAGACTCACTAGTAAAACAAACAACAAGACAATCTTAAACATATGATAATATAAACAAAGTTAAATGACAACCAGCAGGGTAGCCAACCAGTACAGTTAGACACTTAATCACATTTTTTAATGTAAACAAAGCAGACATTTTTAAATTCCTAAGCTTATGGGGGATTTTTTATGTCATTTCTCGTTTGCTGGTAATTTTTTAGAAATACTGCTATTTTTCCGAGTCCTTGAGATCAAGACCTTTAATTTGAACCCTCTCCCACTATCCTGCAACTTGCCAAACTCCCACAATTTTGACTAAACAATTTTGCTTACAGAATTATACATAAAGCTAGAGCTGTGCTCTAATACAATGTTAATCTCCAAGAAAAAGTGAAGCCTACTTGGTGGCCGCTATTTTTTCTAAATTTATTAACAAACCTGTATACAATACAAACCCCACCGAGTCCATGGTAACTCCTTTCTTTGACCCTACGTTTTGTTTATGTAAAAAGGAAAATGGCGGCCCCAAGTAGGCTTCACTTATTTACACCTGACTATATACTGTGATTTTAGTACTCTATAACAGTAATACATTCTTAAATCACAGGTCTGCAAAAAAAGTGTTTTTCAGCTGCATGGGATATTTTAGCGAATTTCCCCTATAGGGAAGAAGCTATTACCGTAGTCGGCATGGTAAGACCTAGGCCCGGGACCATGATAACTTTTCGTTTTGAGGTCCCCAGACCCCAAAAACACCATTCGTTCGAAACTGTATATATATATATATATATATCTATTACTTTTATTAACATTGTAAAAATGATTGAAACAAAGTACCCTTTTAGCGAATTTCCCCTATAGGGAAGAAGCTATTACCGTAGTCGGCATGGTAAGACCTAGGCCCGGGACCATGGTAACTTTTCGTTTTGAGGTCCCCAGACCCCAAAAACACCATTCGTTCGAAACTGTATATATATATATATATATATATCTATTACTTTTATTAACATTGTAAAAATGATTGAAACAAAGTACCCTTTTAGCGGATTTCCCCTATAGGGAAGAAGCTATTACCGTAGTCGGCATGGTAAGACCTAGGCCCGGGACCATGGTAACTTTTCGTTTTGAGGTCCCCAGACCCCAAAAACACCATTCGTTCGAAACTGTATATATATATATATATATATATATATATATATATATATGTGTCCGTGGGTGCGATAACTCTCGTAAAAAAGGTCCGATTTTGATGAAATTTGGTACAAACGTGTAAAGCAGCATTTATGACTTTAAGTTCGAAAACCAGACATATCGACCTATCTGAAGGGGTATTTTGGGGGGGTTTTGTACCCCAAAAATGGGTTTTTTGAGTTTTTTACATACAATTTTTGAAAAAGTAAAATTTTATTTTTTCCATTGGAATCAGCTTAAAAAGACGCACAATATGATGTTTTAATCATTGCTCTACGTCAATTGGTTACTGAGATATTGAAAGTGCTAAACACAGTACGTTGTCCAATGTTATTCTTATGGAGGATAAGAAAAATTGTATATCTCGCTTATTTATCAACTTATCCTGACGAAACTTGGTATATTGCTTCATTTCATTGTGGTCTATTGATATTTGCACAAAAACCCATTTTTTTTGCCGATAGTTCCCGTAGCAGCAAACCTGCATACTCAGCCCCATGTTATTCTTATGGAGAATAATTAACGTGTTATCTCCTTTAATTATGAACAGAAATTAATAGAACTTAGTATGTGGCTTTACCTAGTTGAGTTATATTGATATTTGTACAAAAGCCCATTTTTAGTGTTCCTTATTTCAGCAAACCTGCATACTCAGCCGCCATGTTATTCTTATGGAGAATAATAATTAAAATGTCATAAATCGTTTATTTATGAATGTATATTGATGAAACTTGGTATGTGGCTTTATGTGGTATTAATATAAATTAATATGCATTGGAAATTCGCTGAGTATACAGGTTTGCTGCTACGGGGGTATTTTATTTTCATTTAGTTTATTTTGACGACTAGTTTCAACTCTTAGGTCATTTTCAAGTCTAATATATATATATGTGTCCGTGGGTGCGATAACTCTCGTAAAAAAGGTCCGATTTTGATGAAATTTGGTACAAACGTGTAAAGCAGCATTTATGACTTTAAGTTCGAAAACCAGACGGATCGACTTATCCAAAGGGGTATTTTGGGGGGGTTTTGTACCCCAAAAATGGGTTTTTTAAGTTTTTTACATACAATTTTTGAAAAGGAAACTTTTATTTTTTTCCATTGGAATCAGCTTAAAAAGACGCACAATTTGATGTTTTAATCATTGCTCTACGTCAATTGGTTACTGAGATATTGAAAGTGCTAAACACAGTACGTTGTCCAATGTTATTCTTATGGAGGATAAGAAAAATTGTATATCTTGCTTATTTATCAACTTATCCTGACGAAACTTGGTATATTGCTTCATTTCATTGTGGTCTATTGATTTTTGCACAAAAATCCATTTTTTTCTCGATAGTTCCCGTAGCAGCAAACCTGCATACTCAGCCCCATGTTATTCTTATGGAGAATAATTAACGTGTTATCTCCTTTAATTATGAACATAAATTAATAGAACTTGGTATGTGGCTTTACCTAGTTGAGTTATAATTATATTGGTATAATATAATTATTTTTAGTGTTCCTTATTTCAGCAAACCTGCATACTCAGCCGCCATGTTATTCTTATGGAGAATAATTAAAATGTCATAAATCGTTTATTTATGAATGTATATTGATGAAACTTGGTATGTGGCTTTATGTGGTATTAAGATAAATTAATATGCATTGGAAATTCGCTGTGTATGCAGGTTTGCTGCTACGGGGTATTTTCAGAATTATATGTTTTAAAGGTCGCTGATTCCGAAAATAACTGCTGTAACACCCCATCACGTACTGTTTTATTTGCAAAATAAAACTTCAGTTATAATAAAAATCACTTACTATTTATTACAATGAACTAAAATAATTTCTTACAACCAGCCAAAAATTTGTTTTTGATAGTTAAGTACAATTTTAATTTTATTCCATTTTCTCGTGACAACTTCTTTTAGCGAATTTCCCTTATAGGGAAGAATCTATTACCAAAGTCGGCATGGTAAGACATAGGCCCGGAACGATGATAACTTTTCGTTTCGAGGTCCCCAGACCCCAAAAAACCATTCGTTCGAAACTGTATATATATATATATATATATTAGGGATGAGTCGATTCTCGATACCACCGATTCTTGGACATTGGTATCGGTATCAAGATTCATTCGTTCAATGTCGATACCGATACCATCGATACCCCCGCCGTTTACCTGCGCTACGAAGCGCACGGGAAGAGATACTCCCGCCATTTACCCGCTCTACAAAAGGCACGTGGAGTGTTTGGGTCGGCGGCAAAAATCTTACCTTGGAGATAAGGAAGGAATAGGGATGGGAGGGGTCTGGTTGAAATCAATAAACCAGTTGGCTGACCAACATTATTTCTTTGAGTCATTATCTTACAACCAAGTTTTTCCCTATTATGAATTTATAATAAATAGTTTTTGTTTTTCTGCATTACTATAGCATACTAGTGAAATTAACATTAAATTATGTAAAAAATTGCATTACAAATGTTGTTTGATGATTAACTACAAAATACTATTAAATAATTTTAAATGGTATTATAAATTTGTAACTGTTTTTAACAATAGTTTTAACAACTATAGGTACTGAATAATCGTAGGTATCGATGGTATTGGTATCGAGAATCGTGATTCGATTTTTCTGGTATCGATATCGAGAATTGATAAATGTTGGTATCGACTCATCCCTAATATATATACTGTACTATATACGTGTCCGTGAGCACGATAACTCTCTTAAAAAAGTCCGATTTTGATGAAATTTGGTACAAAAATGTAAAGTAACATTTATGACTAAGTTCGAAAACCAGACAGATCGACCCTTCCGAAGTGGTATTTTGGGGGGTTTTGTACCCCAAAAATGGGGGTTTTTAAGTTTTTACATGTACAATTTTAAAAAGTCAAATTTTAGTTTTAACCATTAAATTCAGCTTTAATGAACACACAATTTGGTGTTTTGATCATTTCTCTTAGTCAATTGGTTACAGAGATATTAAAAGTGGTAAACACAGTATGTTGTCCAATGTTATTCTTATGGAGAATAAAATAAATTTTTTATCTCGCTTATTTATGAACGTATCCCGACAAAACTTGGTATATGGCTTGGTAATCTGGTTGTCATCTATTATTATTTGCACAAAAACACCATTTTTACCGATGATTCCCGTAGCAGCAAACCTGCGTACTTTGCCCCCATGTTATTCTTATAGAGAAAAAGTAAAAAATATTATATCTCCCTTAATTATGAACATGAATTAATAAAACTTAGTATGTGCCTTCCCCTAGTTGAGTTCTATTGATATTTGCATAAAAAACCCATTTTTTGTATTCCTTGTTACAGCAAACCTGCTTACTCAGCTCCCATGTTATTCTTATAGAGAATAAGTACCTGGGGGGCCGAGCTTTGCTCGGGGGAAGGCAATCAGTTTGTTTAGACGACTCGGAGTAATATTTCACCACTTCACCCTACTGATAATCAGATTTGTATTATACATTTGCCTCTTTTCTACATTTTTAAGGTCACTCCAGTTGTTATTTATAGCTCAATGTCCCTTTGATTTATTTTACTACTCTATATATGGAATCTTAACTCAAATATTTTAATCTCTGCTCTCAGGAAACCACATGTTAATAATCATAAACAACATGAGTAGTACTTTGACAGTTCCCTGGTTGATTATGAACAGCTGTTACAATTCTTTTGTTTTGATTTTAAACTCCATAAGCCCAATGTTAATTTTTTTAACTTTTAATTTTAGTTTTTTTACATTATTTGATTTTTCCTAGGGATGAGGCCTGTCTAGAACTTATTTTTATCCCAGAAATTAGTTATTTCGAACATTTGAAGGAAATCGTTGGAGCCGTTTTTGAGATCCGCGTCGCAAGCAAGCAAGCAAACCTTACTCATATTAGAGTATAGGATTAAAATGGCATATATCGCTTATTTATGAATGTATATTGATGAAACTTGGTATGTGGCTTGACCTAGTTAAGTTTTATTTATACTTGCATGAAAGCCCATATTTTGTGTTCCTTGTTGCAGCAAACCTGCGTACTCAGCCCCAATGTTATTCTTATAGAGAATAATTAAAATGTTATATATTGCTTATTTATGAATGTATATTAAAGGAGCTTGTAAATTCGCTGAGTATGCAGGTTTGCTGTGACGGGGGTATTTCTTTTTCATTCTTCTTCAAACTTGTTTATGATTTTTTTCCTTGGTTTCTTGCTTTAGCATCCAACAGTTATCAAGTAACATCCTATCTTTCTTGGTAACATCTCTCGATATCACGGACACGCTTTTCTTCACTGTAGGCTCCCAAGTTTTCAGGAAAATAGTCAATATGAGAGTGTATGAAATAAAATTGTAAGCTCATCTTGCATTCTTGAGCTTTATACACTGCCAACATGCATTTTACAATGGTTTATTAGACAGGTTCCTGGGTATTCCCCCAAAACATGTACACTACATTCCTGAAAAAGTCCCACGCTTTTTTTCATTGTGGGCCTGTTGCTCGAAACCAAGTATCAGCTAACAACATATGCTCTTCTGTTATCCTGTGTTTTATTATTAACAGCTGTTTTAGTATGCAATTGATACAAATTATCATTCTCCATATTAATCTTATGGGCAAAAAAAAAAACTTTGAGGGCGGCCCATGCCCTTCAGCAGAACAGTATTGGAAATTTAAAACCACTTTTCACAACTACGAATCTGGACCATTTTTTGACACCTTAATTGTCAAAATCGGTCCAGGAATAACGGAGGAGTTCTGTTTACAAAAATCGGCATAGCGTATTACAGATATAGATAGAAGTAAAAACCTTAATTGTAGTGAAGACACAAATAACAAAACCCATTTATTTGGTAAATATTTCATTGAGTATATTTTATAACCATGTGTTTATCAGGTACATTTTAAGTGCCTGAAATAACTTTAAAAAGCATACATTTTCATTTTTAGTCAATTTCCCCTATAGGGAGGAAGCTATTACCTTAGATCTCATGGTAAGACTTAAGCCAGAGACCATGATAACTTTTTGTTTTGAGGTCTCCAGATGTCAAAAACACCATTCGTTCAAATTTGTATATATAATATATATATATGTGTGTCCGTAAGTACGATAACTCTCATAAAAAATGTCCGATCTTAATGAAATTTGGTACAAATGTGTAAAGTACCATTTATTTGGACGAGTTCGAAACCAGACAAATCGCACCATCCGAAGGAGGATTCTTGGAGTGTTTTGGATCCCAAAAATGTTTTTTTTGGGATTTTCTAATGTAATTTATATTTAAATCAAATCACTATCACTATTGCATTCAGCTTAAAAGAACAAACAATTTAGTATTTTGATCATTGCTCTACGTCAATTGGTTACTGAAATATTGAAAGTGCTAAACATAGTACGTTGTTTATTTTATTCTTATGGAGAAAAAGAAAAGTTTTATATCACGCTTATTTATGAACATAAATTGACGAAACTTGGAATATGGTTTCATATGGTTGAGGTTTATTTCTATTTGAACAAAAAAAATTTTTCGCTTATGGTTCCCGTAGCAGCAAACCTAGGTACTCGGTCCCCATGTTATTCTTAAGGAGAATAATTTAAATGTTATATATCGCTTATTTATGAATGTACTAGCTGATGGACCCGTTCTTCGCACAGGTGTTTTCTTTACCCGTTCTATAGTCAATGCAATTTGCATTTTAGTTAGCTTGAAACAACTGATTCTGCTCTTAAAGCTGTCAAATGTAAGTATCCACAGCTGTTGGCATTACAGTTTCTGAATGTTTACTTTCTTCTGAAATGTAAACATTGAAACTTAAGACATTCACGGGGCGTAGCCCAAGGGGATTTTAAGAAAGTGAATAGGCCTATGTGTTGCATGGGTTCAAGATCTACCTTTGTGTAAAGTTTCAGCCCAGTCGGTTCAGTAGTTTTGCGTTTACCCAGAACATCACACAGAAACCACCTCTTCTTTATAATATTATAGATAGATATGGATTGAACTTGGTATGTAACTTCACTTGGATGAGTTCTATCGATGTTTTTCAGAAAAACCCATTATTTTGTGTTCCTTGTTGCAGCAAACCTGCGTACTCATCCCCAATGCTATTCTTAAGGAGAATAATTAATATTTTAAACATCGCCTATTTGTGAATATATTTCTTATGAATTTTCATTTCGTAAGTGGCTTAATGTGTGACATATATCCATTGGAAATTCGCTGAGTACGCAGGTTTGCTGCGACAGGGTATTTTTTAATGAGCTTGAAATTGAAAATACAAAAATGTTCAAACTATCAAAAATATCCAGACTGGTACTGTATTACATCCGTACCCCCCCCCCCCTTACCTCTAGGAACAGGGCCCACCGAAGTAAAATCTCACCGCTCCTGGCTGTGGGGTGAAATTGAATCTGTAATACTCACAGATTCTTAAGGTCCAATAGTGTAAAAAGTAAAGGGTCATGATTCCGATCTGACCTGAGGGCTCCACCTCACGGGTTTTCAAAGTTCCAATGTTACTCTTATAGACAGATGATATATATTTATTTAAAATAGTTTATAAGGTTAACCACAGAATGCAGCACAGACAACTACTATATTCCCTTGTGAAACGAAGTACTATGGCCGGCTAGTTAATTATATAATAGCTCCGTGCCTGAGACTTGCAGCCCACTGTCACTTATTTTCTGGGAGGGGGGGGCGAGTCTTAACTCTACTAACAATATTTCATTTTGCCTTAAAAAAACATTCCGGTATTGCATTTATCACTTTAATTTATCTGTAAACAATCATTTTGAGCAAAAATTCAAAATATATAAGACTGATGTTTCTTTTAGCTGATTCCCATAATGGAAACAAAAATAAGACTTATGCCTCAATTATTATTATTATTTTAGACTAAACCACTGTCTATTCTGTCATAGTAAATAATTTCATTGAAGCCCATTTAATCCGTACTCAAATCATATGAATTCCAGGATATTTGGATCAGTAGGCTGAGGTAACAAAATTTAAATGCTTAAAAGTATAAAAAACAGTTTTGAGCTAGTATAGCGCCTGCAAAGTCTCACTGATACAACACAAGCACCTTTATAGAGTCATTGAAATAGCAGGCACACTGAGGTACTGAACTTAGAGGTAGGGTACTGTAAGTTACAGTTTTTGTTTCGCAATTGTTAAACGATATTAACAACTTTTCTTACGCTATTTCCATTATAGTAGTGGGCAAAGCTTTGATAGAAAGCTAATGAAATGTTGCAGTATATTATTTATAAGCAAATTGTGCAATAAAACCAAAGATTTAAACACGAGTTTGTATTTTTTCCAATATCCATTCAGATTCAAATCTCAGCCGCATTGATTCATAATTTGTTTGTTTCAATTGTTCACACATTTTGGCATTGTTCTTATTTATTATAGACGGTATTCATCGCAAGTCACGCCTGCCAGAATTTCACGACTATCTAGGTGTACACTCCTGTTGAGCTATTGCATGTTGTTGATTGTAGGCGCTTACTGGGCGATCTTTACTGTTTCCTAATTAGTCTATACTCGTGGATTTCAGTATGTATAATGTATTACAATTATAATAGAAAAATTAATAAAATAAAAATCCTATTTAATATTTATCCTATCCTATCCTATACTCTAACATGAGTAAGGTTTGTTTGATTACTTGCTTGCTCACAATTCTGATCTTAAAATGGCTCCAACGATTTCATTAAAATGTTGGAAATAACTAATATCTGGGATAAAAAAAGTTCTAGACAGGTCTCATCCCCAGGAAAAATCAAATAATGTAAAAAAACGAATATGAACGGTGAAAAAACTTAACATTGGGCTTATGGAGTTTAAAATCAAAACAAAAGATAACGGATGTTTATAATCAATCAGTGAACTGTCAAAGTATTACCCTACACTTAAAGCAGAATATATTTACGTGTGGAAACTTTTTGCAGCAAACCAGCATACTCAGCAAATTTCCAATGCGTGTACATGTTTCTCATTACCACATAAAGCTACTCACCAAGTTTCATAAAAATACACGAATAAATAAGTGATATACAGCATTTGATTTATTCTCCATAAGAATAACATTGAAAGCTGAGGACGAAGGTTTGATGCAACAGAGAACAAAAAAATGTGTTTTTATGAAATTATCAATATAACTTAACCAGACAAAGCTGCATACTAAGTTTTATTAATTTATGTTTATAAGTAAGAGAGACATTACATTTTACTTATTCTCCATAAGAATAACATGGGGGCTGAGTATGCAAGTTTGCTGCTATGGGGAAAATCGGCAAAAATAATATATTTGTGCAAATATCAATATAGCAGTACTAGGTGAAGCCACATCCCAAGTTCCATCAACATACATTCATAAATAATTGAGATAACTAATTTTAATTATTTTTCATAAGGATAACATTGGACAACGTATACTGTGTTTAGCCCTTTGAATATCTCTGCAACGGTTGGACGTAGAATCACAATTTAAACACCAAAATGATTGTTTTGTAGAGCTGACTGATTGGCAAAAGCAAATGTGAGGCGTGTGTTCACTTTTACTTTTTCCCATAAGATTAACATAGGAGATTTTATGAGCACGTTTTTTGGATTTTCTCCGCAACCACTTAACCTAGGTTAATGATTCAAAATACCATATTATTTGTTTTTTAAGCTCTATAAAATGGTCAAAACCAAAATGAATTTTTTTAAAATTTGAGGGTGAAAAATGCAAAAAACTGATATTACTACAGTAAGCCCAGTAGCATCCGTCTAGGGGGGCTTATATCGGACCCCCTTCCCATGGTCCGATCTTTCTGGTTTTCGAACTGGTCATGAATGTCACTTTAGACATTCGAGCCAAATTTCATCGATATCAGACGTTTTTTTCTCAAGTTATCGTGATAACGTACACACACACACACACACACACACACACACACACACACACACACACACACACACACACACACACACACACACACATATATATATACTGGGTGAGTCATACCACCCGTCCAGCATGTATAAATGGAGAACGGTTTGGTCTGAAGTCATCAAACAAAATTCTTCCTCCCTAAAACGCGTATGGGCTATCTATTACAAATATTTTCATCAAAATCTATGTACAGAATGTTCCAAAACTGAAAGTCACGGGTTCGAATCTCCAAATTCTCTTATGTAAACATGGGACAAATTATGCATCGTTTTAAAGGTCTCGTTAAAATAAACATTTTGGCGAAAACAAAATTCACTTATCTTTATCAGTTTCAAAATGGCGGCCATTTTTGTGTAAAATATTGACATTTACTGAATATCCTGTAGTTTCTAAACCACTACTCGTATCGTTTTACATAACCCATGTCATAAAATGAATGTGACCACAGAATACATGCAAGTGTTATGCAAATTAACATTCATTTCGTATGGGAAAATAATGTTTTTGGTGATTGCAGACAAACGAAAAGAGATACAAGGTTGGTGTAAATTAAAAAGTTGCTAGGATTTACAAGACCTTTTTAATGGTATGCTTTGTGACATACGCTACCATTTGACTTTTTTGAATTTTGGGCATATATGCATTTTCAAAATAAATATGTTTTTGAAATATAGATTTTCTCAAAAACTATACTTTAGAAACTGTCCGAGTTTGTCGCCTACGTGAGGCGTCAAATCCGGACATTTTTATCTATGTACAAATGCGTCAAAGCATTGACTATACACCTAGGTACATGTGTATAGTCAATGGTCAAAGTCGGACAGCGTCAAACCCGGACACTCTTACTTTTGAACCAGACTGTACAGGCCATTGAATCAGATGTCCAATGAGGACCAGCAGTCTTCTCCCGTTTGTTTGGCTGGTCCAATCAGTCTTCATCGTTACTTAGGTCCGATAACTCCGATGATATCTTGTTAATTATTTTACAGAACAAAAGCTTAGGACGTGGTTACGATTTATTGTATAACGAATCAAAAGAATATTATGTGCTCTCTGCTTCTGTACATTGCGTACCATAAGCATGAAATCGGGTGGCAAGATTTTTATAGCTTACGTCTAGGTATTTTTGTAATTTGGGCACCAAAGCTATAATAAAATAAAAATGCTGCAAATAGTTTTTTCCGTCATGTCAGTGTACAAGCAAACATCGTCAGTTCTCTTGATATAATTTAGTTAACCTTAGGTGTGCTTAAAATGTTTTCTAGGTAATGCAAATATACATGGACGCCATATTGTTTTTACATATAAATATTATTGTGTATGCATTATACACAAATATTATACTGTGTTACGTAACATAGCTCAGTTTAGTTAAAAACACATTTTTGACCTCAGTATTAGGCCTACTATTTTTAATATCAACAGTTTGGAAGGTCATATAACTTTAAAAATGGAATATTAAATACGGTTAGACTTCTGTATGAGTGCATTTAAGACTACTAGTAAAATTACTAAGAAAGATTTTAGAGGGCTTCTTGGGAAGGCGGGGCAGCATCATAAGCACTAAAGGAGTTTGGGGATGAGGGACATTGCTTCGCCTAGCATGGCGGACTGGTAGACAAAATGTAGGGTGGGGAAAAAATATACAGAAATATACAGTCCGGTTTGTCGGGTGCGTGAGGCGTCAAATCCGGACACTTTTATTTATGTACAGAAACGTTAAAGTCGGACAGCGTCAAATCAGGACACTTTAGTAACTGTCCGGGTTTGTCGGATGCGCAAGGCGTCAAACCCGGACACTTTTATTTCTGTAAAGATGCATCAAAGTCGGACAGCGACAAATTGGGACTAAAAATGTGTCCGGATTTGACGCTGTCCGATTTTGTCGCTGTCCGACTTTGGCTCGGTCCCTTCTTCCCTATGGGGGAGATTCGCTAACAATTATAACTTCATGATAAATCTGATCAGTTGAATAACGTGTTGTAAAATTACTCCAAACTTAACGAACTGACCGACCTTCCCCGAGGAACTCGCGGCCCCCAGGTACTATTTTATTTTATTTGCTATTATTATAAATCTGCCTTTGAAATCCCGTTATGGTGCAATACTTAGGTAAAATCCTGGTCATACACAATTGCACGATTTAATACAAAAATATCAGTATAATTTGCTATTTCGCGTGGTGATGCAATTATTGAGTAATTCCGGGTCATTATTTGTGTTTATCTTTCTGTTCTGCGTTTATTCAAAATTGTAGCTTATCAAATCAATAGCTCCAAGAACGACTCTACAAAGAAGCCGCACTGAAAACCCAAAAGGTTAGTCTTAACTGAGAAAAGGTTGATATTTACCGAGTTGTAGGGTCAATATAGCACCGACCGAGTTGGTTGGTTGCCAGTAACCCTGTGAAATGGTTCAGGGAATATGGGTCAATAATGACCGAATAAGTAGGTTAAAACATTGACCAAGCACTGTAGGTCATAAATGACCGAGTAGATTTTTAGTTGATTTAACTGATCAAGTTGGTTGTTTTAACTTAGCAGATAGGTTACTTTAACCGAGCTAATTTGTTACTCTAACCAAGTTAATGGATTACTCCAACCGAAGAGCAGGGTCACTCTAACCCAGCAACTAGGTCACTTTAACTGAGCAGCTGGGTTAAAAGTTAAAACACCTCACGCCTCGTGGTTTTAACTTTTACCATGTTCGACTTCGATGATCATAAATATATGTGGAATCTTCTGACCAACTTGTACCTTAGCTCATCTATTTCATCATTTGAATTTACGTTGATAAAGGTTTTCTTAATTGTGGTGTTTCAAGTTAGGAATTCGATATTAAAAGTTGGTCTAATGATTATGGCTTCAATTTGGTTTTATCAATCCAACGCTGTTGAAAGTTAAGCTAAAAAACCTTTTTTAGAACAAATTAATATCAATGAGGTTTTTAAGAATGCCCCAAAAGTGGGATATTCTATGCCCTACCTTAGCCCTAAAGGGGAATTTGCCCACCTTAAACCTAAGATAAAACATTCTTAACAACTTCATTGATATTTATTTACTACATTTTAGCTACATTTGCAATAGAGTTGGATTGATAAAACTAAACTGAACCCATACTCAGTAGACCAACATTAAACGTTGAATTCCTAACCTGAAACAACAGAATTAAGAAGGCCTTATCTACGTACCTTCAAAATATGAAATATGAGTCTAGGTCCCAGTTGGTCAGACTCACATCTTCACAATCACTGAAGACGAACGTAGTAAAAGTTCATTCCACGAGACGAGAGGTGTTTTAACTTGTAACCTTACCTGCGTATCAGGCGCACTCGCCGCTCACTTCTGCTCAGATCTGCTCATCTGCTCTCTCTGCAGAGATACAGAGAAACAGTTGTTGCCAACATAGCTAAGTTAGATAAAACTAATTTAACTATGCTGCTAACCTAGCAAATACGGTCATGAGCCACCCATCACACTACTACAGGTTACTTTTCACCGATGTGTTAGTGAAATTCTCACCGAGCACAGGGTCAAATATTCGAAATCCATGTGTTCTTGAAAACTACTTCTACTCAGTATTTACTCAGTTGGTGTTTATCATGCTGTAAGGTTATGTTTAACCGGCATTAATAAGTCAAATAAACAGTTAACAGTAAGAAACCACTCGGTTAAAAATAATCGTATATACATTGACTAACTTAAGTTAGTTACTAATGACCATACGGCACTGGTTGCTAGTAACTGACTATACACACTCATGTAGTGTGTATAGTCAATGCTAGTATCCAACAATTGATTACTGCTGATCCAATAGATTTTAGGCAGAGGCTACGTACACGTCCGACGTGAGCCGCTACTGTTCACGTCCGTTCCAAATGATGAACCGTTACGGTACTTTTCCTGCGATTTTTAAAACCGATTGAGAGCCAGTGACACAACGAAAACCTTCTAACCTAACCTAACCTAATCTAACCTAACTAACTAATCTAACAATCTAACTAATCTAATCTATCTAACTAATATAAGCGGTAGCGGCTTACATCTGACGTGTACGTAGTCACTTCGTAGATTTTAACCCAGACTCGGTTAAACTCTTGAGTTTTTCAGTGCGAATTCCTGAACACAGAGGTGTCCACAGGGGAGATGCTAGCGCGGGTTGCGCTATATAATTTTATTTTGGGGGGGGGGGATTTCCCCAAAACACATCGTCATGCATAGCTTAGTAATATTCATTCTGTAGGCGGATGTCTGAATTGTTTCACGCATGACAACTTTAGTTGATCATTATTCAACATCATTATTTTATTTCCCCACGTCTTAAATGTGTAATTCCCCGCATAAATATTTTGTGTAGTAGCCACTCACATTTTATTTTTCCATGTAATGCTACTCAAAAGTAAGAAGTTAGTTAGCTAGTCAGAAGTAAATTTTCAGTATTAAATTTAACCAACGCATTGCAATCAATCGAAGGATATGTTTAAACAACTGATAGTTCCTGGAAACAGGTGCATATATATTCCTCCCGACAAATCTGAAAAAATAAAGGCAAAATATTTTACACTACTGATTTCAAGTAATTTAAAGTTACAGAAGTCAACATGCAAAAACTCGCATTAGCTCATTGTAAAATGTTCCCAGATGTTGTCATGATTTTGTACAATGCTAAATAGCCTATTTGTGAGTTGGCAAACCTATGTGCGTCAACCGGGAGGTTTATTGTATAAATGGAGGTAACACTGCTTAACGATTTTGGTCAAAAACGCGAGCCGGTGATTTTGTCAGGTTGGTATCATTGATTATACATCCTGCAGAATACATTCCTTAGGATGTATAATCAATGTTGGTACACTAGGGGAGGCAAATTTATCGTTCTTTGAACCATCCTGATTGGCTGTTTTATTCCTTTAAGAGGATCTACTCATGCAAATCACTGGAATAAAAGTAATAAAAGTTGGAGTAAATTAATTTATTTCCTTTGATTTATGTAGCTAATCTTTCAGTGAAACATGATTAATTATGAGGAAATAAACAAATACAAGTTTATTGAGTTTCAAATCATGGATAGGTACTTGTTTGATTCACTTTGCCGACATAAAATTTTGGAAATAGTCAAATTTTAGTTTTCACCATTGTATTCAGCTTAAAAAACACACAATTTGGTATTTTGATCATTCCTCTACGTCAATTGGTTACCGAAATATTGAAAGTGCTAAACACAGTACGTTGTCTAATGTTATTCTTATGCAGGAATAGAAACATTTTATATCTCGCTTATTTATGAACGTACACTGATGAAACTTGGTATACGGCTTCATCTAGTTGTGGTGCATTGATATTTGCTCAAAAAAACGATTTTTTGTCAAAGGCTCTTGTAGCAGCAAACCTGCGTACTCAGCCCCATGTTATTATTATGGATAATAATTAAATGCTATGTCTTCTTTAATAATGAACATAAATGAATAAAAACTGGTATATGACTTCACCTAGTTGAGTTATATTGATATTAGCATAGAAATCCTTTTTTTGTGTTCCTTGATGCAGCAAACCTTCGTACTCAGCCCCAATGTTATTCTTAAGGGGAATAATTAAAATTGTATATATTGCTTATTTGTGAATATATTTTTATGAAACTTGGTAAGTGACTTTATGTAGTATTAAGACATTTATATCTCCATTGGAAATTCGCTGAGTATGCAGGTTTGCTGCTACGCGGGTATTATTTTATTTCGAGAAGGGATGAAATTCCGTGCAGAGTAATTTTAAATAGTATATTTTACCATAGTGCATATGTTTACGGATATTAAACAGAGGAAATTGCCAAAATAGGCTATAAAAGAGAATCGGAGACGGACTTGTCATATCGTTGTGCTCGCTCTTCGCTTGTCGAATGTCGAGAAGTGGCGGGGAGGGGATTGATCTCCATGACAACGCCGCGGCGCAAGGCAGTCTGGGCTAGGGGCTAGGGCAGTCAGCTGTTCCCTGGCGTCTACTTCAAGGTTATGTCAGTTCTGTCTGCACTGCAGCAAAAACACCGGTCAGACAGTCTCCGTATTTTGTTTGTAAAACGTTCGTGGAAAAAGCTATGATAGAAAGTGCGGCTGTCGCTAGTTACTCGTGTGATTTAAGGACTTCAGAATTTATTTTACAACTTGTTCGGTTATAGTCGGAACACAATGGTCCAGGGAAGTAAGGAAGAAACATTGGAGAAGGAAACCTGCGACTGTAATCTTGATGGCACCAAAGGTAAGTTAAAGTTTTAGGTTACATTTGTTATTTTGTTATTTAACAAAATGTTATGGTGTTGGGATTCAAGTTAAAATAGTAAATACAAGTTGTCTAACATATGACTATTTAAGGGCAAAATATTTCTAATTTTTACTATAAATTGTTTCATCAGCAACAGATTATTTCTAGAATTATCTAAATTGTACCAAATTTTGGACAGTTTAAAAAAGACACAGGTAGGTTCGACACTAAACTTAGATTAAAGAAACAAATCATGGAAGTTTTAGTGTTTTAGACTATGTCTGACAACTAATGTTTACCTACAAGTATAATTAATGTACAATAGGGCCAACACTGTCAAGGGTTTACAATTCTTTCGACTAGCCTGCTGTGATACTTTAGTATGAAAGTAGTTATAAAACAATATTAACATTACAGAATTATTTTTATATAGTTTCATTGCAAATTCAAATGTCAGATAGGTTCACCAAACACTTTGACCACAACTAAAAACTGAGCTATTTTTTCGTAGGCTTATATACAATTTGATATATACCTCTTTTATTTACCAGAGGATCCAGTCCTCTGCTTCTGCCTTCTACCTGTTCTCCCATAAGCCCGATGTTACCTTTCAAAGCCCGTACTTCCTCAACGGATTATCGATGATTTATGGTTCATTTTAAAGAGCAAAAATATACCTAGCGATTTCAGTGATGGATACTGCATTCAACTCATACACCATGCAGTTGATCCCAGCGGAATTCATATAGGAATTGATTTTGATAATGTCCCATGAAAATGCAAAAGACCGAGAAAACATACTGTATCAAAATGAATAATCATCCCAGTTAAACATATTTCCCAAGAAATTAAAGTACTGTATCTTAATCCTTTACTCGTAAAAGCCTACACTCAACGTGATCACAAATTATTAGGTCTATACCGGTATCAATCTTAGGGGTTTTAGGATATTGGCTAACCTTTAACAAAAAGTATGATCAAACCGATTAGGCAACGGATATTTCGGTCCCCAATTATCAGCGGTTATCTAAAATGATTAATGCGATCACTATGGCGACACAAGGCTCTTTGTGATAAGACGTTGGCGGGCGTTGTGATGTATACGTTTCAGTCGCGGGACGCGTTATCAGAAGTAAACGACGCTCTCTTTATCAGCTGATGGCACCCGCTATGCCCTTGGAAGTGAGGTACAAACAAGAAACTTGAGCCTAACAAAACTCAGACTGATCTTTTCTAGGAATTGATTTACCACTCCCAGCATCTGCAGTTGTTGGTTGATACTTGTTGCTAGTGTACCAATTATAAAAGCGAAGTTTACTGAAGAAATAATCTTCCACGGGCTGTCTTCTGTGAGGACTGGGGAGTCTGGATGGATCAGGGAATCTCTATATCGCTTTGTAATCGGGTAAAACATTCGCATTTTACCTCTTATGCTCAAACGTTTCTAATCACATGCGTATTATGGGGGCATATGGTTTTAATTAGATAACCCTCGGCGCAGTTGCGAGTCGCACTCTCTTCCATTTTGTTCGTGCATAAATTAAATTTCCAACGTAATAAAGGACGGAGTGGATGTTTTGGAAGAGTCTATAGACGAAGGTTATGGCAGCATTGAGTCAGCAGACCGCTGTGGTGTGGGCGTCATCGACCGCTGAGGGCGCGGGCTAATACACCCCTTAAACCCGTAATGAGGTCAGCCGCCACGTCACAGTCCCGCCCACAAGTCGTCTGTAACACCGTAACGTTATCGATAGGGTTTAACTAAATTTGAGTTTAATTTTTGTTACGTCTTATTTTTCGGCGACTTTAAGCTTCTAAAAATATTCGGTTGTTTAGGCCTATGTTGCGTGTTCATCCTCAAAATTTTTTTGGGGGGTTTTAGAACCACAAACTTCAAGGCTTCACCCCATAGGGATTCAAAGTCCCAGTGTTACTCACATAGCCCACTGATTTATTATACATTTGACGGTTTTAAAAACTCATCTGGCTCCATGTCCATATGTAGTGCGAGCCCTCTTCTGGAACTGTTCAGCGCAGTTAGTAAACCTTAAAATGGATTTGTATCAGGCTAATTTAATGTAATTTTGTATAATATAATAACATATTATGCTTAATACAAAAATTCCGTTGGTTTTGAAATTAAAAAAAATAGTAATCAGGATAAATTAATAAACAAGACGTTGGCATTGGCAAAGAATCGATAGGCACATCAATTGGGTTTGAAACTCCTACGAAAAATCAATTTTTAACTTTCTTGTGCAATATCAATTTTGTGTACAAATGTTCAAACTGGTAATTCAGCGCCTCTTTAAAAACTTCTAAATCTATGGTTATCTTCGTACAGAATAGAATACAAAAACATGTTGCATTGCTGTTTTGGAGAACGTTGTCATCTTAATATGTAAAAATGAATCCCTATTTACCTTGGTCACGCCATCACTTGAGAGCGAGTGCACAAATTGAATAATTCTTTTTTGTTGTGTTCTTTAATGTCAGGACAAGGTTCTTATAAAAGAAAATCTTTAATCTGACTATATTTCTCGTATTTCTTTGCTACTTTAATTGCACGTATTAATAGGATATATTCAGCTGAGACAACCGCGTAATGCGATGTTATGTGCATGAGTTGTGTGTCCCCTTGATCCACTAAACAATTGGCGCAGATCATCTCTAATAAACGTCCTAAATTATGAACCGCATTGTCAGACAAAAGTGGGATTTTAAAATGTCATGTTTGTTACCACAAGTGAGATGATGCGTATTTTATAACTTTGCATGTGCAACAATCGCTCTTCAAGACCCCGTTTTTCATTATAAGAAGTCTAAACTATTAGATTGCTATCTAAACTATTAGTTTTGCTCGCCACATTTATTAGTTTGCCCTTTCACTTATACTCAAACTATAACAGCCTTAATATTTAAACTTGTATTATTAGAGCATAATACTTTATTCTTAATGACTCCTTGCCGTACGATTATCAATCAAGTAAACTATTAAGTGAACATTGAAATTACTCGTTTCGGTTTTGAGTTTATGTGTTTATTTTGAATATTCCCACTCACACTGACACTCCGCTGCTCTTTCCCTTTGCCAGTGTTGACACTGAACTGTGACCGAATACGAACCATGTGTACCAGAATTGCCAAAGGTACATATGTACTCGGAGGATGGCAAATTGGAACATAAAAGCTTCCATTACATACGATATAGCATTATAGCTGACATAAAATCACCTAGAACAGGCATAAAACTAGTTTTATGTCCAACCCGTGATTGGTCTCATTAAAGTCCTCCACCTTGCGCTGTTTTTGCACTCCGATCTAAAGACCATTAACCTGGCGAATGAAAGGAATGCGCACTAAAGAATTCTCAGTATAAATTCTCGGCTAAATTCTTTTCGCAATGGAGGTCTAAATGGAAGTATTTTTATTGCAATGCATTTTAAGAATGCAGTCGTGACTACAACCCCGCGCCCGTGTCGTCTCAAAACCCCCAAATTCCAGAGGTACCCCAATTCCAGAGGGGGGTACTACCTGGTCAACAAGTCTCAAAATCCCCGACGCCCGCACGAGTGTCAATAAACGTTTTAATAATATGCAAAAAATTCAAAATTTGAAGAAGGTTTGTCAAGTGCGAATAGGTCCATTGTTAGCACCAGCCGCGATTGCGTACATCAAATCAGAGGATTCTTGTATACACACGAAATTATAGTGTACAAGTGTCCATGTCTTTGTGACTTCGTTCAAATCACAACTATCGATAGTTAAAATAATCGGTATCAGGAAGCTGACATAAACGTCCTACCTTATTTGGGGGATAGTTAGTTACCTTCAAAATAGTAAATAATAATAAATGTTTAAAAAATACCTGGAGATATTTTGGATTATTAGTGCCCACATCAAAATTGATCAACATCGGCCAATTGGTATGACCCTCATAGGTCTGTCCCTTCGTACATCAACACAGATAGATAGACATAAATCACTTCAAAAACACTTTATGGGTTAGGATAACTCAAATTCTAACATCTGGACGGAAACAATTCTTTTTCCGTATTACACTATGTATAGGGATAAAAAGTAAAAAATATGTACATAAGTATAATAATATGATTCATTATTGTCATCTACAATTCTCTTCCTGAATCCAAACCAAAATGAATCATCATATTATTCCGATTTCGTCACTGACTCATTTACCCGTCAACCGGTCAGTACATACTGCGACCATTTCCTTTAATTAACATTGGTTGGTTGAGTTTCTCGCGCGGATATGAATAAGAATATTTTATTTTATACAAATTTCATTTGTACCGTAATCCAGAAAAATCATCTTTTTAGGATGGTATCCTAAAAAAACTATTGTTTTTTATTACAACTATATGTTTTGAGGGCTAATTCTTCTTGGAACTAAATGAAGATTGACGACATATAATTTATTTAAAGTTATGATTATGTCCATAAATATCAGATCTATGAGCTGAATCATGAAGCACCTGCACCGCAAGGGTTCTACTAGTAGTAGGCGTTGGGCTCCAACGGATAACTGGTTGGAGGCGCTGTGCTCTCCAAGGCATGCTGAGAGCAAAGGGACCTCCAGCCTAGCTCTCGAGGATTTTGAGAATCATCACCTTGCCTTTTGCGGTCGCATTTTTCTTGTGGGGATTTTGAGACTGTTTTTCGCCATTTTCAAGCTTGGGGATTTTGAGACGTAACCCCCCGCGCCCCACTCTTTGCCTCTTTTTGGGCTGACGTGTAAAATATGTCAAAACAAACAGTTTTTAATTTGACAGAATAGAAATATTTAGTTGCCATAAACTTTTGAAGTGATCCATTCCCTGATCTTTTATCTTTACTTTTTCTTTTGACCCTAAAATTATGAAAATGCTCTATGAAAACGAGGCAGTTAATATCGACACAATATATATCGAGGTGTACAGAAGTAGCTGGGTAATGATATAAGATAATTCAAAGCTATAATTCCCCTCCTAAGGAACGTACTTGAGCAGTTTGATTACTAAAATCTTCTAATTATTTCTTAATCCCAAGATAACTCTACGACGTGACCTATTCAAGTGGCGTTTGAAATCACGAGGCGTCTCTGCGAGTGTGTGCGTAGATTGCCTCAATGATGGTTCAACTGAATTGTTGTGCGCCTCAAGTGGTTTGGTCAATTGATGTCACCACATCAGCTGGTCAGTAATTGATGTCAGCTGGTCAGGTCTTCCTCAACCACTGGCGATTCATCACTGTTTCATGACGTCCATTTTAGATTTATTGTTCGTAAAATTTCACCTAATCAGTGACTGAATCCTTTACACTTCCACATCGCTAAAAATCCACCCCTCTTTGTTCTCTGCCACTTCACGACTTCCGGTTGTGTAATCTTTAAACCTTTTTGAAGTTTTGTTAAATTCACTCAAGGTTTAGTTGACTAAGAAGAACTAAGGGTTTATCGCGAACCTGTGTTCTCTTTCAGCGCGCATGTACAGTAGAGTTGTTATTGTTTTGTGTTCGGCGCGGCGTACCACGCTGGTAGGAGTCGCATCTGGGAAGTAATCTATATCTATGAAACGATGTGATAGCACACCCCCTCTCATGATCTTACAAAACACTTTAGCGTTGATGCCTGTCGCTAGGATGATAAACGGAAGTTTTAACGATAGGTTTCAGCTCAAGCCAAGGCCACTTTTTATGTCAGGTGTAAGGTCATGGCCTGCAAACCGTTTACCTCACGACGTCGCTTCTCGGCCTGTTGGCTAAGATCAAAGTGTAACGCGAGTGTACAGCTTTTTAGTTGGGCCTAAGCGAGTTAGGATGAAACTAGGGACGGCTATTGGTATATTGGTGAGTTTAAACTGAACTTAACATAAACTGTAGGTTTGCAGTGAATAGTTGTTTTATATCTCCAAGATTTACAGGTCGGAGCTAGGTTTATAGGTCGAATATTGTTTAAAATCTCCGAAGGTCGGAGCTAGTAGAATGGTGGGTGTAAAGTAACAAATTCTCAAAGCCAAATAATGGAGATAGTGCTCACTGTAGTATTTTCAAATTTCCAATGT
Organism: Allygus modestus; assembly: GCA_963675035.1. Classification (NCBI taxonomy): domain Eukaryota; kingdom Metazoa; phylum Arthropoda; class Insecta; order Hemiptera; family Cicadellidae; genus Allygus; species Allygus modestus. The sequence goes on from OY776116.1 coordinate 100,565,225, forward strand.
GAACTGCACGCTAAAATTATGGCGAAGAATCGCGGTAGTTGGACTCCGAAGGCCGAGCAGGCGACTGACGCATCGCGTGCTGCGAATTGGGCGATAAGATGATTAGGCCGCTGAATAACGCAATTGATAACGATAGTCTTGAGTGAAATCACTATCGATGTTGAGTTGTTGAGTTTATTTTTTTTATTTCTTTTGAAATTGATGAATACTATTCCGTCTTTTTGAAAGATTACAAATCTTTCTTGACATAGGACTTTATCGTAACAATAACTTAAGATAACTCAAGACTATGTTTAAAAAATCTTAGAAAAGCGCACTTATCTGATATTACAGAGCACAGATATACTATAGAATAAATACTGTACTAACTCGTATGTTGATATTAATGGTTTACTAGCAAATCAGCTGTTCGAAGAGAACAGCTTGAATTGTGATGTAATGCCAGAAGTTAGCATACAACAACTGATCTTGCTTCTGTACTGTGTTTTTTTCCCAACAAAAGCTGCCAAATACTCAATTTCAATTATTAATGTTATTCCATAAGATTAACATTGCAACCGTAAGGGCTGTGGGTCGTAACCATATAGGAACAAACGCGTGAATTATGAGGAAATTCGGCAAATCTACGCAGATACCCCTTTTATTTGACACATAAATCATGTAAATAAGTTCAATAGTTAGTGAGAACTCAGTGTTTCAACCGTGTATTAATATATAGGTTAGGGTCTGCTACAAATAACAAACATCTCTGATTTCCTTATATGACTCAAAAACAGTTTAATTCTTGGTTAGAAAGTTATGTACCTACACTATTACAACAAATCATAGAAAAGCGCCATTGACTATATCAATGAAAGCACACTTAACTTGTATCATAATGAATGAGTTCTTTTATGCTGATCTGAATGATTAGTTAAAATAACTGAGAACTGAGTTGTAGAAACATACTTTTAACTGCTCTGTACAGTTTTAGCAATTTGACTAGTGATTTTTGCATGAAACATTTGTCACAATAATTGTGTCAGCAATTGTAATTTTCGGGAATGGCTTTTGCGAGCAAAATAGAGGCGCTTTACCCTCATCCGCAAAGAATAATAAAAATATACGGAGAATTAGGAATTTCAGTCAAACAAAATATGTTGATTTAAAAAATGTTATAAAACAGGTTATGTGTAGAAATAAAAATAAAACTCTTTAGAAAGGTTTTGATAAAAAATAAAACATAACTACATTAAAAGAGATTCTCTTTGAACGATTCACTTTATCTAATCATGCATTGGACTTAAAATTACACAATTGTTATTTTTTGTAAGAGTCAATATAAAGTATTAATAAAGTACTAATAAAGTATTTAAAACTAAATACCCCCGTCGCAGCAAACCTGCATACTCAGCGAATTTCCAATGCATAATATATGTCTTAATACCACATAAAGCCGCATACCAAGTTTTATAAAAATATATTCACATATTTATAAGCGATTTTAATCATTCTCCATAAGAATAACATTGGTAATGAGTACGTAGGTTTGCTGAAATAAGGAACACAAACAATTGGTTTTTATGCAAATATAAATAGAATGTAACTAGGCGAAGCCACATACCATGTTTCATCAATATTCAATCATAAATAAGCGCTACGTAACATTTTAGTGATTCTCCATAAGAATAACATGGGGCTGAGTAAGCAGGTTTGCTGCAACAAGGAAAAAATGGGTTACACACCAAGTTGTATTAATTTATGTTCATAATTAAGGGAGTCAATACATCTGACTTATTCTCCATAAGAATAACATGGGGGCTGAGTACGCAGGTTTGCTGCTAAGGGAATAATCAACAAAAACTCAATTTTTTGTGCAAATATCAATATACCAGTACTACTTGAAGCCACATAACAAGTTTCATCAACATACATTATAAATAATCGAGATATCAAATTTTATTTATTCTCCGTAAGGATAACATTGGACAACGTACTGTGTTTAGTACTTTGAATATCTCAGCAACGGTTGGGCGTAGAATGGAAATTTAAACACCAAAATGATTGTTTTGTGGAACTGAACAGATTAGTAAAAGCAAATGTGAAGTTTACATTAAAATAAACTGAGGAAAAGCCAAAAACTGTTTTCCCATAAGATTAACATGGGAGATTTTGAGTGCGTTTTTTGGATTTTCTCTGCAACCACTTAACCTAGGTTAATAATTCAAAATACCATATTATTTGTTTTTTCAAGCTCTATAACATGGTCAAAACCAAAATTAAGTTTTTTAAAAATTTTAGGGTGAAAAATGCAAAAAACTGATTTTTGATCAATTTAAAAACCCCATAAACCCCCCTTCCCATGGTCCGATTTTTCTGGTTTTCGAACTTAAAGTCATAAATGTTACTCTCCACATTTGTGCCAAATTTCATCAAAACCGGGCGCTTCTTTCAAAAGTTATCGAGGTAACAGACACACACACACATATATATATATCTATATATATATAGATATACATTTAAAAAATTAACACCATTTTGTTGCAATATTTCGAAGTATTCTCTTTATCAAGCACAAAAAATGAATGACAAACAAAAACAACAGATCATATGTTATTTACAAATTTGGTTAAGATCAGATGATGTGGAATAAAACTATTTTGATACTGTAGAAAGAATAAGGAACCAAAAATTATCAAATTAACGAATGTTGAGTCCATGTGGTTGTTTCGTTCTCCTGTGTTCGGATGACAGGACATCGGTTTTCTGTCAACCATAAAGACAAACACAAGCCTTACACGCTGTTCAACATAATGCTGAGTTTGAAGATTGTTTCCATCTTAAAGCTATACACAAAATCCAAAGAGTTGAAAACAAAGAATTAAATGACATGAATTTGAGAACAGTCGAATTGGCTCACCAGTTAGTTTTAAGAACGAAACAACCACATGGACTCAACATTCGTTAATTTGATAATTTTTGGTTCCTTATTCTTTCTACAGTATCAAAATAGTTTTATTCCACATCATCTGATCTTAACCAAATTTGTAAATAACATATGATCTGTTGTTTTTGTTTGTCATTCATTTTTTGTGCTTGATAAAGAGAATACCTCGAAATATTGCAACAAAATGGTGTTAATTTCTTAAATGTATATATATATATATATATATAAATTTGAACGAATAGTGTTTTTGGCATCTGGGGACCTGAAAACAAAAAGTTATCATGGTCTGGGGCTTAAGTCTTACCATGAGACCTACGGTAATAGCTTCTTCCCTATAGGGGAAATTCGCTAAAAGATGAATGGTTGTCAATGTTTCGCGAGTGTGTCGTATACTCAACGACTGGGTTCTACAGAACAACTGAATATTTTATTACATCGTGCAAACAGCTGTTTGTAATATTCATATTCCACCTGGCCCACGACCATATTACTCATTATTCTTTTTCTCGTAAAACAAAGACCTGTATACATTGCAAAGACAGACAATTTGATTACTTTTCTCATAACCTAATTAGTTCTTGTGCTTACCACTTGTCCTTTGACACTGTTGGGGTTTTAGACGAATAAAACGAATCTTTGAATAATTGGTAGCTTCTCGTAGTGTTAAATGAGTTTTATTATTTGTTACAATTTTCATTTGTATTTAATAAATAATTTCCCCTTAGTTTGATATTGACAAAATTTGAAGACAAGAAAGATATCCATCAGATCCTTACAATCAAATCATCATTGAACAGTTTAAGTTGAATTGCAAATAACTGTTTATACTTTTTTTAAATTTCATATCTGACTTAACACAATAACACATTAATACCTCCCTTGCCGATTATCACAGTCAAATGACAGTTTTATACAGTAGGAACACACAAATTTGCATTCGTTATAGCAATTAGTGGCAAATGTATAAATACGATTACAGCTACGAGAAAAAAATAGGCCTAAAATACAATTTATCAAGAAGTTTTATTTTTGTGTTAGGTTATATATGTAAATTACTCCAAATAAATTATCAGACCAAATGCTTACGCGAAGTTGCTTAGAGACAATGTTTTTCAGGAGTTAATATACAAACTATTAAAGATGCTCAGGACAACTCGGACGAGCTTCTCCCCAATACTCGGCTCGTGCAGGACTTGTATGCAGTGAATTTGCGAAGGATCCTTGTATTCTAATTACAACGTGCATGAATTATGCACGTATAGAGTTTAAGCGGAACATATTTATTTGCTTTCGGTTTCAAAATATGTTATCCATGGAGAAATAAATATGTTGTTGAAACTAATTATAATTTTAAAGTAGATTTTTCTTCAGAAAAACTTCATTGTTTGCGGAGTCGCTACGTGTTATCGGGACTCCCGTTGCAACCGAAAGTAAAACACTCGCGCGTGAAAATAATAAACATCTCTTGTATATCTAATTGGGTAGTATGGCTGTGGTAGTATTCGCTTTCATTATGATTGGGGAAATTTTAACTTGATGTTGTGTAACAAGAAACGTATCAACGTAATTTACCCTTTTCAAAGTCTCCCTTTGAAATATGATATAATAGAGACTAGCAATGTCTTGACGACACGACGGTGATAGTTAGGATTTTGTTCGTATTCGGATCAAACTCTAACTATGTACCTACAGATAAGGGTAAACGATAATGACCATGAGGTAATTTGAAAATCGTACTACCGTATAAATATAGTATCTTACTAGTAGCCTGTCGCGGCTTCGATCGCGATCACAACGTAATATTATACTGACATTTCCGTATAAATATTGTGTTACCGTTCCAAAGCCAACATGGCCTGCTGATTAACTGTGTTTACTCCATCCAGCTGATTGCTTAAAACTTATATTTATTTGCCAATATTAAGCTTATGGGAAAAAACTCACCTTTAAGGGGCCCCAGGGCCTCACTCACAAATTATTTCTCTATAAACAAAGTTTGCTGCACAACTTCACGTTAGGCTCTTTCCAATGACACCAAAAACATGAAAATCGGTTTAGTAGTTAGTAGTTAGTAGTAGGAGGAGTGATTGTCACAAAAAAACCTGCTCGCCTATTAAATAAGTATAGATATAGCATCAGTATTTTAAATTACATTTGGTTAGCGTTATGTGTCTTGGTAAATGTTGAATAAAATATGATTTAACAGTCGTTACAGTTCTGTGCTTCATGTTGGAAATAAAATGTGACAAATTGAACCGTTCGGAGCCTTGTGTTTTGGATCAGCAATCCAATATGAATATAAAAACCCTTGTATTAATATCCGACTAAAAACCCCTTACATTAATATATAACAACAACATTAACCTATATCTCATGAGGTATCTCAACACGAGCATTCTTTCGATTATTACCATAAAACTCCTTAAATTTTATAACGTTCACTCCTATGAATTAGAGGGGCTACCAGAGTGTTATAGTGGGGTAATGACCCAACGTGGCTTGTGCGTGATGTAAGGACATGCTATGAGCTAGTGTCGACACAAAATAATCGCACCATAGTAGTCTACCGGTACTTCACTGTAGTACTTGAAAGTAGTCCTGTGAATATTTTATAAAAAGTGTGAAACTAAAAATGTGAACAAACTCGTGAACCCGTCACCCGAAACCGATCAAGTCTGTCCGATCTTGTTACTTATTTAAAGACGTGATGCCTTTACGCTCAGAAGACCGTGTAGGCTCCTATATTCGGCTGCCTACATTGTAAACTGTCAAACTGTGTTCTAGAGCGGAATTGAATTAAAATTTACGTCTGTGATTAGTGGCAAAAATGATCTTCGAGGAAGTATTGAAAACTGAAAACTTCTTAGAGCAACTTCGGATCAATACGTCTACCGTCGAAACTGGTTCAGAAATAACCGAGTTCCGTTTACAAAATCGCTTTAGCATATTATAGATATAGATTGAAGAAGCATATTCATTGAATATTTTCAAAGTTCATGTAATCCAAAAACATATGTAGCCCTATAGCACATTTGGATTAGACATATTAGCTGGACAAAGCCGTAATGTTTAAACGGAAACAACAATTTGTATGCACTCAAATTGCTGCTTGCTGCATTGTTAAGAAGAAAATATTTAGTTAAAGTTTGTTAAAAATGTATGGCCAAAACCGACAGACATATTACAGCTATTCTTTCTTTGTGCATGGCTCGCCATCAGTTAATTATTGTGTAACTGTGTTGTAAGCTGGCGCCAGACACTAACAAAGAATAATACTACTGTGAAATCAAATTGGCAAATTAAAACTTGTTCGGTTCTCTCTATTGGAAGTATCATGTACATAATTTAACCCAACGGAGATGGAAATAATGTAGCAATGTCAACGCCATGGACACAGTAGCAGCATACACTTACATCACCACCGTGTGCGAGACAGGTAGAATGATGGGTTGGCAGCTAGTACAGTCCCGGTTGATACTCTATGCTAATGTGGAACATAATTTTGTACTCTGTGGCGTTACACGTGTCCCTGGGAGACCTTTAACCTTATTACTCGGAGCGCTTTAAAATAACCGTAACTCGATTCCGTGGTCGTTAAAAGTGTTTTCCCAAGTGGACTGTCTTTCTTTACTTTATACGTGAGGATAATGTTATACGCTTTCCTGAAAGGAAAATAATAATTATTCGTTATGGTTTCTCATTCTTTATTAGCAGGGTGGTCATAAAAGTTGTTTTTAAAAAGATACATCTTAATAATTGGGGGGGGGGAGTTGTCTCCAGAAAAGGCGGGACCGGAAAAATTGTAAAAGATAGCAGCGTGTTTTGGCCAATTCTTAGGATGGTGCGATTTATCAAAACTTATCTCTCTTTAAATGAGTAATTTTGCAACGCAGGTATTTAAACTTAAAACGATGATCATCTATAATATTATAAAGAAGAGTTGGTTTCTGTCTGTCTGTCTGATGTTCCGGGTGAACGCAAAAACTACTTAACCGACTGGGCTGAAACTTTACACAAAGGTAGATCTTGAACCCATGCAACACATAGGCCTATTCACTTCCTTAAAATCCCCTCGGGCTACGCCCCGTGAACGTTCTAAGTTTCAATGTTTACATTTCATAAGAAAGTAAACATTCAGAAACTGTAATCCGAACAGCTGAGGGCACTTACATTGACAGATTAAAGAGCAGAAGCAAGAACAACAGCTGTTTCAAGCTAACTAAAATGAAATTCGCATTGACTATAGAACGGGTAAGGAAAACCCCTGTGCGAAGAACGTGTACATCAAGTATATATATATTTATTTCAATATACCGTATAATTAATCTATATAAATAAAATTAGAGTTTTGTCTGTACATTGCTTGGAATTATGAAATTTTTGCATATTTTCACGTTTTAAACCCTAGGGAAACCAAAACAAATCTTATCTCAATTTATGTCTGTCTGTCTGCCGGTAACGCTCAAGGACGGGTTTTTGTTCGCTTTTCACTGGAAAACGGGTGCAGTGACATTAATGAAACTTTGTTTATTTATTCTATATATGCGTGAGAAGGTTTTAGGGCACTATAAACTGGCATACGCCTTTTTTTTAAATAATGGCGGCCGCTCAAAAACGTGATTTTGTGCGGTTTTGGTCATGTTTTGTTCGCTTTTCACAGGAAAACGGGTGCACCGATTTTTATGCAACTTTTTTCTATGTTCTATATGTGCGTTAGAAGGTTTTAGGCTGATTGGATTGTTTTAAATTACCTTAGGACACTGCCCCATAGGGTTTTTAAGATCCTATGCTATTCTTATGGACAAAGCATTTATTTATTTTGAACCAGATGATGGCATAGTTATTCTATAAATAGGTTTTTTAGTTCTTTTCTAAAACGTTGAGTGAAGATTGGTAATAAATAACATAAGTGGATATATGATCTAAATCTATATTTGTCAGACTCATGCACTCACTGACATAGTGATCACTTTATCTAAGAAACGACAATGTCTATTGAAGATAACATTTTGGATGGTGGTTCCCCTTATGCTGCAGATTCACAATAAGAATACGTTTAAAAAAGTCCTATAGGGTTCTTCGCTAATTTACTTTTATGGCAATTGTATGAGTATTAGTACTTTCTGGACCTTTGTAAGTTACATTTCGGTAGGAAAATAACTAATTCATCAGAAAAAACGCAGCCTATTCCTGTTATTAAAATGTTTATGAGCTTCGCCCCCCGGAATTTCAAAATACAATATTTTAACAATCTTGCACATACTCTTGGACTGATGGATCTGAAATTTGGTAGGAATGTAGCTGATAGGTCAGTGCAGACATTTACCTACTCCAGACACAAATATACTCAAGGACTCTGGCCCAATGGCCTTTAATATAAGCGCGTTAGTCATAACACACAAACTACTCAACCAGTAGAGCTGAAATTTGATGCCTTAAAGGAAATAAGAAACAACATCATGGGGAGTCACGGTGTTGTTCTCTGGAGATCTCACACATACCCTTTGTCATAAGTGAGACATGAGTGGACGAGTCTAGGCCTCTCTAAAAATATATTTTATGTAGCCGACCACTGAGCGTCTGAACTTAACAGTAAATATGAAAATGTATTTTTGAGAAGAATAAGGGGTTGATCAGTTTTCTTATGCGCTTTTAAAAGTTGAGATTGGGACATTGAAAAACAAATTAAGGTCTCAGAAACATCTATCCTTCACTCGGCACTATCGATGAATCACAGGATTTATTGATTAACAGTTTGTTACACCGAGGTTCATAAACAGTTTAATCTGGAAAGTGCCTGGCTCTGTGATTGTGCCATCCTCACGTCCAGCAATGAGCAATCAACGGAGATCAACACAAATGTAGGTCTATTCCAAAGGGAGGAACGAACATATACAATATTAATACCGTTCATTTAACCATGACCACTGTTAGAACAGTTCGTATATAATGAATTACATTTATTTAAATAAAATCAAGTAGTCATATGTTTTTAAAACATATGATTTTTCCAAGTTTAAATTGTTTATTTACAATTATATTGAAAACAGGACCTGGCAAGAATGGTGATTTTAAAAGTGGTTTGTCAATGTTTTTAAAGTTTAATGTTTCGTTACATTACTATTCATTTATTGGAATGTAAAGATTAATGTATCAAAGTATTTAAAATGTTAAATTAAACAGGGTTAATATTTTGTTGTACTTGAGTTCTTTTATTTCTAAAATCGAATCCAAAGTGTTACGTGTACCGATTTGGAGTAGCAAAAACCACACTGTTCACTACCCGACAGAGTTCCTCGACTTGGCAGCAGTACCCGAACTATCTGCCATAGTATATTTCGTTAACTTTAATTTAATTCTACTTTAAAAGTGTAAAATGTAATTTTAATATTGTAAAATTATGTGGGTTCTTAATATTTTTAGTTAATCTGCCATTTATGTACAACCCGTACGAAGGACGGGTACATCAGCTAGTGTTGTATATACATGTAGTACTAACACGAACCAGAACAGTGACAAAAATATAAATTTGCTCAATATTTAACTTAATAGTTAAAACTTAACTGTATTTAACCTAAATTGTAAGTTAATCACAATGTAAGTTTTTGTCAGAAATGATTTTCAACAATCCTACATCTTAAGAAAATGTTCAATGAATTTTGTTCACTTAGGGTCATGCCTGTCCTGTAGTTTATTTATTCTGAAAGTACCTCTGAAAACTCCTTATTTTTTAAACCTCTTTTTAAAAGAGAACTCGTAGACAAGTTAAAATATCATTTAGTCCTGGTTAAAAATATATTTCAAAATAAGCCTGGGATACCGGGATTACCGTTAAAAACGGGACGTATGGTCCTTTCGAGTAAAAACGTTTATTTTGTTATAACGGAAATTTAAAATAACACATATGTATTAATATCTATTTATACGTATATTCAAACATAATTTTATGGCGTTTTCACCCTCTGAAAATTGTCTTACTACGTAAGGCACGAATAGAGCCGTCCTTCTGTTACCAAATAGGCCTATGTCTTCCTAATTTAGTTTAAACAGTGTTAGTCACTGTATACAAATTACGGAACTCCATTTTGATTTTGAGAAATAATTTGTTGTGCATTAAGTCAAAGAAAGAAAGAAAGTAATATAACATCAACACTATTGGATGCGGAAAAATAATTAAATTGCTCTTTGCTACACTGGCATCGAAAAAGTATGATTTAGGAAAACAATCCATTCAGAAACAACTGAGACGTCACTAAATAAACTGGTTGGCTAATTGTTGTTGTTTTGGTTTTCGAGAGTTGTTCACTGTTGACGTCACAGAACAATCTCGTTCGGTTTGACCCGCGCCGCGGTCAGTGTCAGTGTCGCGTGTGATTGTGATCACAGCTGTGAGGTCATGTGTGACGTCATTGGATCAGCTGTTTGATCGTCGCCAGCTGGGACATTGCCAATTCTACCACAAAAATATCCTAGACTGATTCATCTCACAAAACAAGTAGCAATTTTACTTTGTGTATACCTTTGAGCTGCTGTTCAGGTATTGAGGTATTTACAAAGGGTGTTAGATTATACATGAAATGCGGGAAATTTATTTGTGTTCTTTCCTTTTCCAAAAAATGTAAAAAAACGTAGGAAACAATAAAAAACAAGAATATCTATATTATTAAAATAATTACTTCATTTTTGTTCAGCAATTTTAGGTCACTAAAACTTAATTTGCATAAATGTTTGGTATTAATCGAAAACTCTTACTCTGTGCCTTTCGGGGGTTAGCAAAAAATATCTTTCAAAGGTCCGTCCCATGGGGCTTTCAAACCTCCAATTTCAATCTTTTTCCTAGTTAATCAAATTATATTTACTTTAGCTTAAGCATTATGAGCACACAACTTTTGAAATATGCAATAAACTGGTTAACGTTTGTTAATATTTTACGGGACTTTATGAAACACGTCTTACAACACCTAACATATATTTACACTTTTTCTGTATTTATATATTAGACAAATATCAAAGAATTGTACAGTGCTCTCGATGTCGACTGGTCATAGCGGTCATCATCAGGCCCGGTGGTCTTTTATTACATCCCGTAAGTAATAACAACAAGTAATATCCCAATCAGGAAGTTGTTTAACAGTTTATTGATCTGTGATATTTTTATCCCAGGCTAGGAAATATAAAACGAGATCGCACGCAGCACGCTGACGTGAGGAATGTGAATTTCCGCATTAAAATCATAAACAAATCTAATAAATGTTTTAAAACAACACTAACAACAATCATTTGGAAAATTAAAAATGTTATTTCTGGCTGTTGTGATGCTCCTGGTTATATTTAAATTGACTATTAGGATGTTAGTGTTGTACATTATAGGGTTAGGAAGAGGTATAGTCAGGATAACAAGTTGGTATAGTGGTATTAGGGGTGATAAAACTACATCAAGATATGAAACACAGCCTTTTCCAGTGTAAAATCCCAATAAGACAACGTACTGTGTTGAGACAATTAACATTTTCTTTAATAACTCGGTACATACTTTTGTGCTAGAATGATTGGGGAGGACTTTAAATTTTTGGAATTTTACGTACAATAATTTAATATACAATAATGTTGCATTCGGGGCTTTTCTGACCCTTTTTTGGCCCAAAAACTCAAAGTTAGAAAAATTAAAATCCCAATAAAGGGGGTTAGAGTTGTCCGATTGTTTTGCCCATGGACTTTGTCCATCTGTTTACAGAAGGGAAGGTTCCTCCCAAATTTCAAGTAAATCGGGCAAAAATTGCGACCGCTAGAGTGCAAACACATAAATATATATATATAAAGTTTTTAGCGACCCCCCAAAACGTGTTCAGGGAGTCACGTTAGGAACTTCTATGGTGGTCCCGGGCTTAAGTTTCACCGTGAGGGTCATGCTAATAGTTCACGTTTCCATAGTAAATTCACTAATAATACCAGTGTCCTGCGAGTGTTAGGTACGGTAAGTCATCTAAATTTAATGAACTGTACTCGTTTATTTTAATGGAGTGACTTTTATTATGATACTTATTCATACGTCATAAGAATACTATTAAAGCTTGAAATCGTGAAGTACCAAAAATAATGCAAAATTGTAATAAAATACTGAATTTTAAAAATTGTAATCAAGAATGTATCTTTCAAAGCAATGCTGGTCAAAACCCAATTAAATACAAAACTACATTTTGCTCCAAGGGTTATGCTCTGCTCCCTAAAACATGGTAATAAAGGTTAGACATAGAAACGTTTTTGTTACACTCGCATTCGTATATCATTATAATCCATGGTCGGGTTGTTCTTGCTCTGTCCCTAGCGTTTATTCGAAACTCTCATCTATACCATATCCCCCACTTATCATTCAAACCCGCATAATATACAACTGTGATAATGGATTGCAAACTTGTAATCAGACTAAGGTGTCCTTCCATATTAATTTTCATCAGCCGTGACACAGTGACACGATTAGCCGGTAAGCGCCACCTAATCAGACTCAACTCGGTGTGAAGTGCGATGAAGGATGAATGTTTCAGATATAACCAGCAGTGATATATAATACCGAGAATCGATTACTGTCGTACTTCAATTAATTCCAGTTTTTTATACACATGCGAAGTGGAATCAAATATTCATTCCTTATTTAATAACTGACGAATTAAAATAATGAGCAATTATTATTGTATGTTTTTATCCGCACTAGTTTTTCACTTATATTTTCCTACTTCTTTTTAGTGTTCAAGGTACTTCAGTTTGTTTCACCCATTACTTTAGAATGTAGCGAACGGCCTTCTTAATTTTACTCGATATTTAGAATATTGACGATTCTTTTCGAAACTAATCGTACTATTGTTAAGAAAATAGATGGGGCGGAGTACATTTGGTTTTAGAATAAGGCATCAATTCTTGTTTTGTCATAAGACGACAATTGGAACACGATACCAAAATTTGGATGTAGCATTTTAAATGCTGTATCACGTCAAATTTTCCAAAGTACCAAAGTACTGAAGTGTTATATAGACAGTACTGCAGTTAGGAGAATCGATTGATTCGATATTTTCGGAGATGCTAATTCAGTCAATCTAAATATTTCTCTGAAATTCGCAACATGCCGATGCGACGTCACAGATGTGTTTATGTTTACGCATGATCCGTTCTTATCATTGTTGATACAAGTGTTGCGCGAATAAAGCAACACACACGTCAACAATTAGGACTTGTTAGTGAATTTCCAATGGAAAAGTTAACTATTAGCATGACCCGCACGGTGAAACATAAGGCCGGGACCACCATAGGAGTTCCTAATGTGACCTGAACACGTTTTGGGGGGTCGTTCAAAATTATATATGTGTTTGCACTCTTGCGGTCACATTTTTGTCCAATTTACTTCAAATTTGGTAGACATTCCTTTATATAATCAGTTGGAAAGTTCGTTGGGCAAAACAATCGGGAAACTACCCCATTTTCAAATTTTGAGTTTTTGGGCCCAAAATGGGTCAGAACAGTCCCGGATGTAAAGTTAATACATAAAAAGATGGAGTTAGTGAGGCGAAGGTTTTAAGCTCTCCCTCATCATTCTAGCACAAATATTTACCGAGTTATTAAAGAAAATGTATATCGACTAAACATAGTACGTTGTCTTATGGGGGTTTTACCATAGAAATGCCTGGTATTCATTTGTTGGTGTATATTATCATCCCCACCAACCTCACGCCTACTTTTAATCCTGACTGGGCCTTCTCCTAACCTTATAATGTGCAATATTGTATTCCCAGCATTGCAGGTAAATTGAACCAGGAGCATAAGAACAGCCAAAAAATTAAATGTTTTCATATTTCGATACAAATTGGAATCAGTGTATGTTTTAACACTGACTTTGATTTTTACAAGTTTTTTTTATGTGGAAATTCACTTCCCTCGCTGCGTGTGAACTAGTTTTCTATTGGCCTGGGAAAACAATGTTTGAGAGCGTAAATGTTTGGCGCCGCTCTCGAAGCTGTCAAATCATGTCCGATGATGTAGCGTAATGAAGGGTCAGCTGTTTCTGTTTTAAAGAAGAACCAACATTTGCTCAGCTGACGATGACAAGCGCGGCAAAAGGGGCATTGAAGACGTCATTACACCTTGTTTTCTAACAATTTTCATTACGCTGCCTGCCCCTTATGTACTGGAAGGTAACGTTGTTTTTCCTTTGAAATATTAATGACGATATCAGAACCTACCAAAATCCAGGGAATCAACACATTTTAGGCATGAATCAACAGAGTGAATTATTCATTGTGTCAGTTGTATTTACGGAAACATTACCTCAGTTTAAGCACACGATGAATTAAAAATATAAGCTATAATAATTATATAATAAAATACAACATTAAATATTTTCCCGAAGAACTTGTGAGACCACTGAACCGATTTACACGCGGATGGGGTCAAATGAAAGGAAATAACCCATATTATTGCACATTTTACCTTAAATTTTGGTACCTGGTCACTAACTATTTCAAAAATGAAATTACAAGTTTTCTTATGGCAATTTAACATGGTATAAAATTTCAACTTTGCACTCCTTTGATCAGTTCAATTGAGGATTCTACGGAATCGTTTTACACGCGGTTTATTTTAAATGAAAGACCAATCTTTTTATATTTACACAATTTATTTACATTTTTGAAATAATTTCAATTAATATACGAAAATACCCCGTCACAGTAAACCTGCGTACTCAGCAAATTTCCAATGCATATATATATATATATAGGTGTCACTACTACCTAGAGCCACTTACCAAGTTTCACAAAAATATATTCATTAATAAGTGATATATAGCATTTTATTTATTCTCCATAAGAATAACATTAGAATTGAGTACGCAGGTTTGCTGCAACGAGGAATATAAGAAATGTGTTGTTTTGCAATTATCAATATAACTGAACCAGGTGAAGGTGAAACTGAATACCAAGTGTTATTAATTTAGGTTCCTAACTAAGGAAGATATGAAACTTTAATTATTCTCCATATGAATAACAGGGGGTCGAGTATGCAGGTTTGCTGTTACCGGGAAAAATCAACAAAAACCTTTTTTCGTCCAAATATCAATATACCACTACTAGTTGAAGCCACATACCAAGTTTCATCAATATACATACATAAATAATCAAGATATCAAATTGTATTTATTCTCCATAAGGATAACATTGGACAACGTACTGTGTTTAGAACTTTAAATATCACTGCAACGGTTGGACGTAAAACAACAATTAAAACACCGAAATGATTGTTTTGTAGAGCATAACTTATTAGTAGAAAGAAATGTGGAGTTTTTAGTAAAACTATCTGAGGAAAATATAAAAAACCGTATTCCCATAAGATTAACATGGGAAATTTTATGGACGCGTTTTTTTTGACTTTTTTCCACAACCACTTAACATAGTGATAATAAGTAAACATAATGATTAAAAGTACTAATTTTTTTTAAGCTCTATAAAATGGCTATAGCCAAAATCTAATGTTTTTAAAATTTTAGGGTAAAAAGTTCAAAAAACTTATTTTTGGAGAATTTTAAACGCCCATAAACCTCCTTCTCATAGACCGATCGATCTGGTTTTCGAACTTTCTGGTTACTCTCCACATTTGTGCCAACTTTCTTTATCGGGCGTTTCTTACAAAAGTTATCGCGGTAGTATATATATTCATACTAGCTGGCCCGACAGTCGTTGTCCTGTCCTAATGTCATTGAATTTGTTTTATGTCAAAAATACTCGTTCATTTTAAATATGAGCCCGTTCGCTTCGCTCACTTGCGTATCGAACCAGGACAGCCGTAATCGGTCAAGCCGTTTTGGAGGAGTTTTGTTACAAACACTGTGACACGAGAATTTTATATATTAACATTTAGATATATAAATTTGAACGAATAGTGAGTGGTTTTGGTATCTGGGGACCTCAAAACAACAAGTTATCATGGTCTCGGGCTTAAGTCTGACCACCTACGGTAATAGCTTCTTCCCTATAGGAGAAATTCGCTAAAAGAACTTTGTAAAACCTATTTTATCACTATTTCAAGTTTCTGTAACCAGCTGATTATTAAAACACGTATATTGTGTATCAAAAGTAATCGGCTAGCTAGAGAACTTCATTAAAGGCCAGCATTTTACAACGATGCATTGCACATACTGCAATTACTGAAGTCAGTTCAGGTTGACCCAAAGAAGATAATGTTTTTCTCATACGTTGCAACTGATGCGATATTAACTGACGCAATCTGCGATGTATAACCCTTTAAGTAGTGACATCTTATGTTATTAATTTTTAGTTTTGCCCCTTGAGCTCAGAGTAAAAAATAGATGTTCGTATTACTTGGCCCCACGAGGGGTATTGAATAACTAATTATAAATAATAAGTAATAAATAGTTTGGAAACTTGACTTGCCACACGAGGTGGCAGATGATGTTTTACTACGGCGATAAGTCAGTTATCTTCCTGCCCCTGGCACTTGGTCAGCATCCCACTGTCTCTTATCAGCTGCGTAGGAGTTTCTTATCACTGTTAACGAGGTCAAGGACAACCGTCATCTGTTATATACACGTTTTGTTGTAGTGAACATGGGTGTTTTCATGGGTGTTTGACTGTTTCCGTTTCCAAAATTTGTAGTTGTTAAAAATGGCGTCAACCGTATTTAAACAAAGACAAGTCTAAGGGCGATATGACGGAAATATGACATTTATTTCATGAGTTTCATACCCACGCACGGACAGCATCAGAGATATCTTCGCGATTTTAGCAATGTCTGAACGCTTTGCGTCCACATTTCTACGTAGGGACATGGCAAAGGCAGTACCCGCACATCACATTTTTTTTGAAAATGTCGTAATTTTGAGAGCGTATTGCAAAAGAATTGAAACACGCAATTGCCAAGTGACGTCCAATCGCGACGCAGAGGGAGGGTACTGCGATGTTCGCGATCCCCGAGTCAAGGCTTGATTGATAACGCCGCGCCGACCGATCGATTGGCCTAACCATCAGATAGATGATACTGAATCATCAGCCGCCCTCGAGCGTGATCATCAGGGGTCCGCGGTCAGTGTTCGGAGACAAAAAATATTGTAAAAGCATGGACTATAAATTAAGAAATACTAGTATTTAGTGATTGATGTGTTTTGTCAATGGTAAAAGTGAACGAGGGAAGAAATATTAATTAAATTTCTGTTATTTATTCGAATTCCACCCACACTTTTAAATTCTTACAACTTCATCATATTAGACATGGGTCAGCAAAAAGCTCGTCTTTTAAAGACCCTCAGACTCCGTGGCTGTGGATTGACAAATATCAAATATTAACCCTTAGGGCTCCGTTCCCATAGGCTTTCATCACGTGAATAAAATTATTGTAGTGTTGTTTATTCCACTAGCAGCGAGAATTCCGTGGGTTGTCTTAAAATGTCTTAAAATGATACAGCTCGTGGATTTGTTTAATTCATGCAAATATAACCAGCAAATATTTGTCAATGATTTTAGTCATGTACTCTAATACGAACGATGTCTGCGTCCAACATGCATCTCAGGACCTCTTGGAGGGTTTTGCTTGATTATTAGTTACAGAAATTGTTAGGACTATGGAATCGATCAGCAAAATCCTTAGGCCCTAACGCCAAAAAAATCAAAATATGCTGGAAAACTCATTTTAAATTTTAACACTGAGCTTTCGGAGCTTCAAATTATAACCAAATCATTACGCCGATCAACAAATAACCAGCGAGCTGTCAAAGTAACACTCATTTAGTAATGTATCGATATGTCAATATCGATAATTATGATACTGAATATGAGCCTCTTCCCAGTGAAGCTCGGTCCCCAGGTAAGATTGAAGTATTTCGTGTATATAATGTTTTAAAATGTTAATGTGATTTCTTTCGGTTTACTGTATTTAAATTATGCCCTTTCTTAAAATTCTGAGACATATTGGCAAATCTGCGTAAAACTACCTTTAATTTGACACCTCAAACGTTAAAATCCGTCCAGCCGTTATCGAGTCATGACTGTGAAGAAAAAACCCTTAGCATATTAATATATGGAATATAGACTAAGTAATAGGTTGTAACATGTTTTGAGGTTGTCCCACGGGAGTGTGAGATACAGACACTCCAACTAATACAAGACCTGGCCACAGCCAATGAGCTGACGACGCACATCGTTGTTAGGTAAATGGTGATAGTCTACTGTGGAAAAATGCCCAGAAAAAGGATGAAAAGAACATAATTTCTGAGATAATTAATAGAATTATAGAACGACATAATCACTATTGCATATTTATATATTTTCCCCCAAGTTGTATTAGAAAGCACGTTTACTTTTAGGACTGTCTAAGGACGTTAAATCAACCTTTCTTGTAAATCATTGCTATCCTACCTCCACCACGTGTACTGTGGCCGCAGCTTATCAACCAATTACAAGTTGTCAAGGCTGATGTGATACGGTATCGCAGTCGTAGCTGTAATTAGCTGGTTACAAGTGTTCGGGGGGATTATTGCGAGAACTGTGCAATTACCGTTCCTGTTGCGTCAGACTTGATTGGTGCTCAACCCAGCCGCGAGCCGTGTACCGACGGTTTAAGTCGATGATTTCGTAATGTTGAGAGATTTGACTTTTAGATAAACACACACACCGCGGGTTTTCCTGTTTGTGTGTTTACACAAATGACAAATGACGAACGTTTGCAAAATGTGGAGCAGAGCCAATGGGTCATATCGTTTCAATTGTCTGTTGTAGGCTGTTTCCCGATGGTGACGCGCATTATTTCGTCTTTGCAGTGAGGTGGGAGGTGATTTGCATATAAGGTACACATTACGGGGTTTCCTAACTGCGTTTACACAATCGAGTAGCGAAACGGACCAATCAATATCTCAATTATCGTCGACTATACTCTCGACGTAGGAAGATTCATTCTGTCACTGGGTAAGATTTGATTTTGATGAGGCGCACACTCTGGGGTTTCCGAAATGTGCGTTTACACAAATTACAAACGTATGTCAAATTGTGAAAAAGAGCCACCAGCATACGTTGTTGTTTTACTAATGCTAGAACTCCGTTCGTATTTGTGCAACCACAGCGAACACATTCAGTGTATAAGTTATGATAGTTGTGAATAAAATATTACTGACTTGTTGGAGGTGCTTTTTGAAACCGCAATATGTTACTGGAATAAAGTGAAGAGATTGAAACCGACATGAACATTTGTTGTGCTTTGAGTGAGATGAGATGGATTGTTTTATAAAATCCATCTTGCAGCGCGGTCTGTCATGTCAGAAACTTGGTTTGGTTAATACTGTACATTTTGTACAGTAAGTTTTGCTTATTCATTTTGTGAAATCGACGTTGTGTGTTCATATTTATTAACACTTAATAATATTATACAATTTAATTTCAAATGTAGTATTTTATGAACTTAATGAACTTTCTTAATGCGTCTTTGGTTGTCTTTGGAAGTTGCACAGACAAGACAAGAGAGGACGTTCTATCTTGCCTGTGATTGAATATTCGTAATAACGATTAATGTTAAAAAACATCGTTGAGTTTATTATCCTAATCGTGCTACCCTCCAAATTGAAAATATTGATCCGCAATAAAAATATCAGAAAACACACGAGGTTAAAAACATGCCTAACGTCCAAAACGCTTTGGATAAATCTACATACAGGGTGTCACAAAAATGCGTAGCGCGCTATGCAGAACCGGATTCTACATACAAAAACAAGTCGAAAATGTACAGTAACATTTTTGCGATTTCGGATTAGTTAAGTCGTAATCCGCCATTTTGTATTTTTTTTTAAATAATTAATAATTCAAAAACCCTTTGAGATATTTTTTTGAAACTTGGTATAAACTTTAAGTTTCTGGTTTTTAACATTTTCCAAAAACAATTTTTATTTAACTTATCAAATTTCAAAATGGCGGCCATTTAAATATTTCAAAGTCAAATTCCATGAAAAATAGCAACTAAAACAAAATTTTACAAGACATAAAATTTAAAGCACTTTGTAATCCAAATCTAATGACATTTTTACTGTAAAAATCGGTTAATAAATAAAAAAGTTATGGTAATTCTTTTATAATAAATTTCAAAATGGCGGCCATGTACAAATTTCAAAGTCAAATTCCTGGAAAACTAGCAACTAAAACAAAATTTTACAAGACATAAAATTTAAAGGACTTGGTAAAATGCACTAGGGAATTTGACTTTGAAAATGTTATATGGCCGCCATTTTGAAATTTATTATAAAAAAATGCCATAACTTTTTTATTTATTAACCGATTTTTACAGTAAAAATGTCATTCGATTTGGATTACAAAGTTCTTTAAATTGTATATCTTGTAAAATTTTGTTTCAGTTGCTAGATTTCATGGAATTTGACTTTGAAATATTTAAATTGCCGCCATTTTGAAATTTGATAAGTTTAATAAAAATTATTTTTGGAAAATGTTAAAAACCAGAAACTTAATGTTTATACCAAGTTTCAAAAAAATATCTCAAAGGGTTTTTGAATTATCAATTATTTAAAAAAAATACAAAATGGCGGATTACGCCTAAACTAAGCCGAAATCCAACAAATTTTACTCTACATTTTCAACTTGTTTTTGTATGTAGAATATGGTTCTGCATAGCGCGCTACGCATTTTTGTGACACCCTGTATATTGTTTTTAAAGGGTGTTTTTTGGTGGTATTCCGTATCCCCCTTGATATTTATTTATTAAAATCAATAATTGAGCAATATATTTAAAAATTATATTCGCCGCCAAAAGCGAAAAATAACCAAATAATTTAAAACCTTAAAAAAATAATTTAATAGGTGATTATCACTTATTTATTTGTCAACGTACTGGTGGAATCATCTTACAGCGACAACTTTAACCCAGCGAGGTAGAAACCACGCTGGGTTAACGTACTCAAAACCGGTGTGCGCATCGGGAATTGTAGTACAAATACAAGCATCTAGATCTCGAGTAGCTGAATGTCACACCGTCTTATCGCCAAGTCGACACCTAATAATTGATCAACCTAATATTTAGCTTTAAGTAATCTAAATACGTATTAATTTCGCAACGCAGTGTTGATACTGGTTAAGTATCGGTGTTAAGTGCTTGATTTCATTACAACGCTATTTAATGATTCCTAGGTACCAAGTACTACATATCAGTCGATTCACGGAAGTGAGTGAAATATGAAACATCTATTGATTAACTGCTCTGCAGGCGACATGGGCAATGCTGAAACTTGATGCTGATAATTTTCGGTTTCACTACACAGCTCACGTAGTGGATGTCTAACTGCTTTGCAGGCAACATGGGCAATGCTGAAACTTGATGCTGATAATTTTCGGTTTCACTACACAGCTCACGTAGTGGATGTCTAACTGCTTTGCAGGCGGCATGGGCAATGCTGAAACTTGATGCTGAAAATTTTCGGTTTCACTACACAGCTCACGTAGTGGATGTCTAACTGCTTTGCAGGCGACATGGGCAATGCTGAAACTTGATGCTGATAATTTTCGGTTTCACTACACAGCTCACGTAGTGGATGTCTAACTGCTCTGCAGGCGACATGGGCAATGCTGAAACTTGATGTTGATAATTTTCGGTTTCACTACACAGCTCACGTAGTGGATATCTAACTGCTTTGCAGGCGACATGGGCAATGCTGAAACTTGATGCTGATAATTTTCGGTTTCACTACACAGCTCACGTAGTGGATGTCTAACTGCTCTGCAGGCGACATGGGCAATGCTGAAACTTGATGTTGATAATTTTCGGTTTCACTACACAGCTCACGTAGTGGATGTCTAACTGCTCTGCAGGCGACATGGGCAATGCTGAAACTTGATGTTGATAATTTTCGGTTTCACTACACAGCTCACGTAGTGGATGTCTAACTGCTTTGCAGGCGACATGGGCAATGCTGAAACTTGATGCTGATCATTTTCGGTTTCACTACACAGCTCACGTAGTGGATGTCTAACTGCTTTGCAGGCGACATGGGCAATGCTGAAACTTGATGCTGATAATTTTCGGTTTCACTACACAGCTCACGTAGTGGATGTCTAACTCAGTTTAACATTAGGTAATGTGAAAAAATACATCCTGCCAAATCGGCCATATTAATAACGTCGCAGCCGAACCGAACGCAGCGCAGTATAGCACAAGTCCTGTTTAGCATTCGCAGTTCGTGCTGTTCACGGTTTGTAGAGCTAAAGGCGGTCCCACACTACTCGCGAACACGCCCGAACATTCGGCCGAACTCCGAATGTTCGGAGTATTCGCGAGAAGTGTGGGAGCTGCGCGAACTTTGAATACGGGACCGAATGTTCAGTGAACATTCGGGCGAATGTTCAGCCGAACATTCCGACGAATATTCCGCAGGCTCCCACACTGTTCGCGAACATGCATTATTGTATCACTGCATCATTGATAGTCATCGATCTTGTTCTACTGAGACAATACTATAAAACATGCGTATTTATTTGTATGGTACCGTATTTATTTGTTGCGCTTTCAAGTAAGTATTGAATACCACTTAAGTGGTCATTGGTAATGAATAGTCAATCTCTAGTTGTACTGAGATACTATGCGTATGTCAGTTATAATTATAGCTATAAATAAAAAAAATGTGTAAATTTAAGTTTTGTTTTAAGGCACAGGGGGTTGACATTTATTAGTATACTGTCGACGGATTCTGCAGGATTCAGGGCTTGAGTCACTTCTTCAACTCAGCTGCACTATTTTGTCAGTGTGTTGAGGCAATGTGTTGTTTCAAATCATTCAGTTCATACAATCACTTGCGTTTTCGCGACAGCAGATTGACGCCAACCTCAATAATGGACATTTTAATTAACTGATTACAGAAGATACAAATAAATCCTTTAATACGGAACCCTTAATTATTGTCCCTACATATCCTTTATTTAAATAGTAGTTGATTTTCTTCCACTCTTCAAAATCAGAGCCGGTCTCAGTGGTGAAGCAACTACTCAAGGAGAAAAAAAACATTTGTTTGTGGTCACAACACCCAAACGTATCTTTTTTTCAAATTAATATAAGTCTGTCATCTAAGTTGAGTAAATGACAGTGGAATCGATTTAATTTACCTCAAGTATTTAACAAGAGATAAGAAGTTTCCAAGAAAATTGCATCGCCGGGGTAAGAATCGCATCGGCGGCGTGGTACAGGTGCACAACCAGTCTGTCATTCCTACGTTGAAATTTTTCCCGAAAAGAATAGTTTTTTGAGTTATCTCTTGACTAATATTATTGTTCAGTATATTCCTTATTGTAAGAACTTGTAAAAGCTTGACTGTTAATAAACTTAATATATAAATGTTTATGCCGGATAATAAAATAATGTACAATGTTTGTTAACCTTTTTTTATAATGAATTATACTATCTTATACATGTATAAAAGAAAGATGGTGACTGTCTGTCGACTTGTCTGTTCCGTTTCAACGTCCCATCTTAGCAATCCCTTAATTAGGGCTTCGCCCCAGTCACCCTTAAAGTTACAACGTTCCTCTTATGGGCAATAGGTTTAATGATTCAGGTGAGTACTTAAACAGATGTTTACAGTAGGATTTTAATCAGCTCTGCAAAATATTGGTATCAGCTAGTACTTGATATATTTATATTTGATTTTTTACTTCGTAAAAAATAGGCTTCTCCTGTTTTCGTTGGTTTCTTCTACACGAATAAATTCTACACCTTTTATAATTTATTACATCAGGAGAAGACATATTTACTCGATGTTAATTAATTGCCAACAAACGAAAACATTGTTATTAATATGATTATCATGAATTAATTATAAACAAGTCAAATACAAAGCGTTTCCTTGTGAACACTGAAGGCAGAGTGGTCAACGATGGACGATCGCCGCGCCAACGCCCAAACTAGCAGTTATTACAGCTGATTTCCAACAATTGTTTATAACCAGCTGATTAACAAAATCAAACAGGGGTGTATCTGCTATTGCAGAAAAAATACGACTGTAGATGCAACAACAGTGACATTATCAGTAGAGTTGTCCATTTTTTCACGACAATGCTCGTTGGACACGACGGACAATGCGCAAACAGCTGATTGGAATTTATTTATGTTCGAGGGAATGTTCGCCCGAACATTCCCCCGAATGTTCGGTGGGTGTTCGCGAGAAGTGTGGGAGCTTCATCAGGACGAACGTTCAGTGAATGTTCGGTAGAATGTTCGGCTGAATGTTCTGGAGAATGTTCGGCCGAATGTTCAGACGTGTTCGCGAGTAGTGTGGGACCGCCTTAAGTGTAGTATGAACATGAACATAGGCCTCATTATAACATAGGTTTCATAGAGTTTACCTGAGGATGTGATTTATATTTTTATACAGGTAAGCTGCCCAATAAAACAATATAGCTTTGGCATAGGTGTAATGTTAATAATTACATAAGTTATCATGTACTTGTATGGATAGTCCTTACAAACCTAATTATAATTCCATCAATAAACTTTGTTTCAAGGCCTAGAGTTGCAATATCTAGCTTAAATACTGATAACTTGCCTTGTAGTTTCATGGTTAGACTATGCAAACCTACTTCTAATTCCATCAATAGCATTTGCTACCTACGTTATGCCTAGGGTTGAGATTTTAGCAGTTTTTAGGATTTGTCTGAGTTGCTAATAAATTTAACCTCAAATTCCGCATGATCATTAATTGGGCTATTAATTAATGATCCTGGCTAAAGAATCAGTCGGTGTTAGTCAGTAACAGAGAACACAAGGCATCTCACCCATTCTTCACTCATCATCATTCATATTCACCTTAAAATTCGCCCCATTTGCGTCGGCGTCTTACCGAGAGATTAAGGTTAAGAAAATTGCCACAAATTCGACCTTAAACGGACCACCGAATCAAAAAGTGCCTTGAACAACTGTCAAATATGTAGTCTGTCATTATGAATTCATGTACGTAGAACATGCATTATAATTTAATGTATTAATCACAGCATGTTTCCAATCGAGTATTTCAAACTGCAATATATTTTAAGCATACGGTGGACATAACCCTTAACCCATTTGCTAGACGGACACGTACAAAGGATGCGGAATGGGGTTAGTAACGCTATCATTTCATGTAAAGCAGCGCCGTTTCGCTTGACGTTTGGAACAACGCCTGTTCACTGTTCACATCTCGCCGTCGGGGTATTCTCGGCCTTTCGTCGGTCGTGGTAAACGTAGGAGCCATGGATACTGTGGACCGTGTTGTGTCGTCCGTCTGTCTATTTGTCAACGTTGGCGTACACACGGCGTCGTTCATTTGATCGGGGAAAACACATCTTTGAGAATTTGTTTTTAATTTACTTTTCACTCTAAACCATCACACGGGTTAACTGAGTTGTTGGCTTCATCCTTATCTAATGTCGACTCGTCACGCACCGCTCAAAATCGCGTGATAAAGCGTTAGTCGAACAGCGGTGAGCGAATAAAACTGTCTTAACTTTGGGCTGCACAAGCAAGGTTAGGTTTTTAAATTATTGCTGTTTGAAATAATGATAATTTCTTTAGTAGCATGATACGTGTTGTTACATCTAAATAGGATAAATAAACTACGTTTCACAACACTTAAAGAGTATACTTAGACGTGTAATTGTGTCTAATTTTACTTACATATAAGGCGGTAAAATATACACAACATATGGTGCAAGGCGATCAATTTCAACCAGTCAAAGGTCATCTTCAGGCCCAATCAGCAAATCTGGTACAGATTCTCAGTATATTCTCTAATTGGGCCTGATGATGACCGGTGTGACTGACTGAAATCGATCTCCTTGTACCATCTTTTTTGTGTATATTTTACAGTCTTATATGTAAGTAAAGTATAAGTGTAAATATACTTTTAGAGAATTTACCCTATAGGGAAGAAGCTATTACCGTAGTCGGCGTGGTAAGACCTAGGCCCGGGACCATGATAACTTTTCGTTCTGAGAACCCCAGACCCCAAAAACACCATTCGTTCGAAACTGTTTATGTATGTGTGTGTGTCCGTGGGTGCGATAACTCTCGTAAAAATGGTCAGATTTTGATGAAATTTGGTATAAACGTGTAAAGCAGCATTTATGACTAAGTTCGAAAACCAGACAGATCGCCCTATCCGAAGTGGCATTTTGGGGGTGTTTTGTACCCCAAAAATAGGGTTTTTGAAGTTTTTACATATAATATTTAAAAAAGTCTAATTTTAGTTTTCACCATTAGGTTCAACTGAAAAAACACACAATTTGGTGTGCTGATCATTGCTCTACGTCAATTGGTTACAGAGATATTGAAAGTCCTAAACACAGTGCATTGTCCAATGTTATTCTTATTGAGAATAAGAAAAATGGTATATCTCGCTTATTTATGAACGGATACTAATGAAACTTGGTATACAGCTTCATCTGGTTGTGGTCTATTGTTTTTGCACAAACAAATTGTTACCGATTATTCCAGTAGCATCAACCCTGCGTATTCAGCCCCCATGTTATTCTTATGGAGAATAAGTCAAATGTAATGTCTCCCTTAATTATGAACATAATTTAATAAAACTTGGTATATAGCTTCACCTTGTTGAGTTATATTGATATTTCCATAAAAAAACTTTTTTTTGTTCCTTGTTGCAGCAAACCTGCGTACTCATCCCTCTTGTTATTCTAATGGAGAAAAATCAAAATGGTATATATCGCTTATTTATGAATGTATATTGATGAAACTTGATATGTGGTTTCACCTAGGTGATTTATATTGATATTTGCATCATAGTTGTGTTCCATGTTGCAGCAAACCTACGTACTCAATGTTATTCTTATGGAGGATAATTAAAATTGTATATATCGCTTATTTGTGAATATATGTTTATGAAATTTGTTATTTAGTTTTATGTGGTATTAAGACATATATTATGCGTTGGAATTCGCTGAGTACTCATGTTTGCTGCGCCGAGGGATTTAGTGTCTGTGAGACGTAGGTTATTTATCCTATGAAATAATAACAAATTGTATTATTTGTTACTTTATTTGCAAAACCCTTAGCAAATACTTCAGCAAGAACGTTAATACGGCTGTATTACATTAGATTTTAAATTAATGATTTCAGTTATTGTACTACTATCAGACAAAACCCTTAGTTAACATGTTTTTGCGGCTGCCAAGAAAACAAATACACCATAACCAAACCAATAAGTAATTTACAAGATCGCTTGATCACTTGCATTTTTTCAATCCGATCCAACTTGGCAAGAAATACTCTCGAGTGTGTTGAGGTAATTTAGATGATGCAGTTAAATTATGCTTTTCAATAAGCGTGTCTTCTGTTTCCTCAGCATGATTGCCAATATAGCACAACGTTAAGGCCGCATATTGAATATGAAACGTGTATAAAACCTCAATACAGCCAAGGCAGCGTGAATGTGGGGATCGTCAGCACCAGGTTTCTGCAGCATGTCCGCTGCTGACGCATGGCTGCCGTTCAGCACGCCGGGTTATATTGGGCGCTGCTGCGTCATGTGTTGGCTCAGTGTTTGTTTTCTGGTCGTTCTGCTAATTGTTGCTTTTTGGGAGTAACTGGACTTTGCAATGGCAGGTAACTAATTATTCTACACTTCAAGGTGTCTTTCACATCTCGAAATACTGTGAAACCTTTCAAATAGAACTATGATTTTGTATTATAACAGTTATAGAAAATCAGGAGATTTAAAGATCATAAACTGTCTTGGTTTCATCAAATGTATCACTTTCCGAGCTACTGTATTCTATTAAATAAAATTGTCCCTCTTAAAAAATGTCCTAAGCGTCATACATACAAAGGTTTAAAAAAACAAGGTTTTTTTACACGCTCTAAAATAATTGTATGCAGGCAACCTTACAGAAACCTTTAATGTACACAATTTACATTAAAAATCTACCGGTGTTCACCGGTGTTATTGGAATCTGGGTAAAAAGACACGCTTAGGTGTTAAGCTTACTTCAACTATAGTCATGACACGTAAAAATTAAGCTTTACAAATTGCCTAAATGTATAGACTAATAGATTTTCATGCTTATAACGAAGATTGAGGTGTCAGAAAAAGTATCTAATTTGTAGTTTCAACGGGTTTTTGTATTATCATTCTGAAGGGTGTGAGGTGTGATGTGTGAGATGTTAGTTCATTTTTGATCATAAAAGTACTATGGCGAATAACAACTTCTAATAGAAATGTGATTGTAAAAAACTGCGTTTATTCAATAATACCGCCGTCACAGCAAACCTGCATACTCAGCGATTTACAATGAATATATAACATAACACATGAAAACACTTAACAGGATTCATAAGAAATATATTCATCAACAGGCGATATTTAAAATATGAATTATTCTCCATAAGAATAACATTGGGGATGAGTACGCAGGTTTGCTGCTACAAGGAACGCAAAATAATGGGGTTTTATGCAAATATCAATAGAACTCATCTTAGTGAAGTCACATACCAAGTTTTATCCATATCCATTCATAAATAAGCGATATATAACATTTTAATTTTTTTCTATAATAATAACATGGGGACTAAAAACCTAGGTTTGCTACTACGGAAACCATTGGCAAAATTTTTTTGTGCAAACAACAACAAACCACAACCAGATGAAGCCATATACCAAATTTCGTCAGTTTATGTTCATAAATAAGCGAGATATAAAATTTGTCTTTTTCTCCATAAGAATAACATTAGACAACGTACTGTGTTTAGTACTTTCAATATCTCAGTAACAAATTGACGTAGAGCAATGATCTAAATATCAAATTGTTTGTTTTTTATGCTGAATTCAATGGTAAAAATTAAAATTTGATTTAAATAACAAATTACATGTGGAAACCCCCAAACCCCCCCTTTGGATAGTGCGATTCGTCTGGTTTTCGAACTCGTTCAAATAAATGGTACTTTACACATTTGTACCAAATTTCATTAAGATCGGACCTTTTTTACGAGAGTTATCGTGCTTACGGACACACATATATAAAAATTTGAACGAATGGTGTTTTTGGCTCAAAATGAAAAGTTATCATGGTCTCGGGCTTAAGTCTCACCATGAGACCTACGGTAATAGTTTCTTCCCTATGGGGGAAATTCGCTAAAAAAAGTTTAAAAAGTTGCAAGCTGGTAATAACGTCAATGTCTTAGTCATACGAGAAGAATCAGCAACGCTTATGACCAACACATGATTTTTTTAGCGAATTTCCCCTATAGGGAAGAAGCTATTACCGTAGGTCTCATAATAAGACTTAAGCCCAAGACCATGATAAATTTTTGATTTGAGGTTCCCAGATGTCAAAAACACTATTCGTTCAAATTTATATATATGTGTGTGTGTGTGTGTGTGTGTATTTATATATATATATATATATGTGTGTGTGTGTGTGTGTGTGTCTGTCCGTGAATGCGATAACTTAAGTAAAAAACGTCCGATTTCGATGAAATTTTGCTCAAATGTGTAAACTGAGATTTATGACTAAGTTCGAAAAACAGAAAAATCGGACCATGGAAAGGGGGGTTTATGGGGGTTTTACATTTTTCAAAAATCAGTTTTTTGCATTTTTCACCCTAACATTTTTAAAACACTTAATTTTGGTTTTGACCATGTTATAGAGCTTAAAAAAACAAATAATATGGTATTTTGAATTATTAACCTAGGTTAAGTGGTTGTGGAGAAAATCCAAACAAAATGCTCATAAAATCTCCCATGTTAATCTTATGGGATAGAGGTTTTTGGCTTTTCCTCAGTTAATTTTAATTTAAACTTCACATTTGCTTTTACCAATCACTTCAGCTCCACAAAACAATCATTTTGGTGTTTAAATTGTGATTCTACGTCCAACCGTTGCAGAGATATTCAAAGTGCTAAACACAGTACGTTGTCCAATGTTATCCTTATGGAGAATAAATAAACTTTGATATCTCGATTATTTATGAATGTATATTGATGAAATTTGGTATGTGGCTTCACGTTGTACTGGTATATTGATATTTGCACAAAAAATAAATGTTTTGTTGGTTGTCCCCGTAGCAGCTAACCTACATACTCAGCCCTAATGTTATTCTTATGGAGAATAAGTAAAGTTGTATATCTCCCTTAATTATGAACATAAATTAATAAAACTTGGTAAGTAGCTTCGCCTGGTTCATTTATATTGATAATTGCGTAAAAACTCATTTCTTATCTTCCTCGTTGCAGCAAACCTGCGTACTCAGTCCTAATGTTATTCTTATGGGGAATAAATACAATGTTATAAATCACTTATTTATGAATGTATTTTTGTCGAACTTGGTAAGTGGCTTTATGTAGTAGTGAGAAACATATAAATGCATTGGAAATTCGCTGAGTACGAAGGTTTGCTGCGACGGGGGGTATTAACTATATGTATCATCCTTCAAAGCGACTTTGCTCGGTTTCGAGCAGCAATCCGTCGTAAACACTTTGAATAACTATCGGTGTAATCTGTTTTGCCTTTGTATGAGTATGCCTACCTACTGAGTAGGGTGTTATGCCTGGGATTGAATGTCAACATTCCTGTAGTGGGTGAAACAATCAGTTACTCGATGTAAAAGTAGTGGAAATTTTGGAGTGATTATCTCCTGCTTGGCAACTTTGGAAACCAAAACATCCTAATAGGCCGGTCTTGTGTAGGAATTGTTTGTGGGTTATCTGTTATGCAATTTTCCGTAATCTGTTTATCTGTTGTAAAGTATTATCTGTCGTTTAAGTATTCATATTGTTTACAACAACGGTGTCTGAAAACGAAAGACATTTATTTACTTATTTATTTACTTTGTACGGCGATTTGTAGCCCCTAAAACTGTAATGTGCATATGCAATAGTATAGAGCTCTTAGTCAATAGGTTGCGATGTTTGTGTGTGGAAAGTATGAACCTTTCGGGCGCCGCCCCACAAGATAAAGTTATCTATTACAACTACTGACGATACAGAATCGAATTATATTCCTGAGAGTGTTTTCGACTTTTCGTGTAAGTGTAACATTATTTAAAATAACAAAATCGACGTCGACTGTGTTTACTGTATGTTACAGTTTGTCTTGTGCACATATTTGTTAAAATTAATCTATATAATTTCATTTTTGTACTTTGTTAAAGGGTAAAACTAAAATATTGAGTTCAGTTTAAATCTCATTCGTTCAATGCGAGGGGAGAGCTACAACAAAAAGATGAAATCGTTACAAATCAATATTCGTTAAAGAAATTCCGTTGGCCATAAATACAGAAATTACTCTGTATAAAATAAATTAGTAATCATCATTGGTAAAATGATAGTTGTCAAAATATGGTTTATAAATATAATTAGGAAAAGCATTATTTGAATAACCACACTCGGAATGTATTGTACGACACGTTGAATTTCTGAGCAAATATTTGAAGGAGCCGGATAGTTTGCTAGCAAATAAATTATTGTTTGTAAAAGAGAACAGCTTTTGTCAAGCCAGCAATGCAAGCCAGCTAATTTGCTCAACAGCAATATGATCAGCTGATCATATTGGAGAATAGCGAACGCCATCTCGTATTTTTTTTTTTTAATTTCAACGCCAACGGAATTTTTGTTAAGAGAACAAACGCTTTTTTAAGGACAAAGAGGTCCAAAACCCTCAAATTATTGTGGGCATCCAGGGATTTGAACCCGCGACCCCTTGAACCGAAGCCTAAGACGGTAATCGTTAAGCTAGCGAGATGCCCAACGATGGTATTGTTATGGTATTATTAAAATCGTACTTATATTATCGTTTTTTTAGGGGCACTCTTATTGCTCTGGCTTCCAAGATCAACCCTCATATATTCAAATAAGTTCCTTCAGTATACTTCAGTTATAAACATTAATATTTAATTTGATTAAAAATGTGGTAAAACATCCTTTATAAAATACCTTAATTTTCTAAATATTTGTTTAAATTATAATTGATTGAAAATTGTATTTGTATACAGTAGTGCTGAAGAGTATCTGTACTGTGACGCTTTTAGCGGTGTAAATGAAAATATCTAAACAATTTTAATTGTTTAATTTATTAAAGATATTACAGTACTGGTATTTCTTAAAACTTGTCACAACAAATTGTTTGAAAAAATTTACTAACTTTTAGTTTTTGGTGATTGTTTTGAACAAAAGAACAATTACGAGATATTAGTAGTTCTGTGACACTTGAATAATTTACATGATTTTGTACCCTCGTTTGCGCTAATGCCATTGGAGGAACGCCAAAGTTATATTTAATAGTTTATATTTAGTCACATTTAATTCATATTTAAAGAGCTTCTTTAAACATTATCTAACTCACTTTGAGAAGAAATCATTACGGATAGGCCTTGGCCTACTTATTACAAAACGAGTTTGTGGGTACACTGGTTCGTCTATAATTTCCGGTGGAAATACCAAAGTAAAGCTACCGTCATGCATCACTGAAATAAAGGAAATGAACTTATTTATTGTCATTTGGAAATTATATTTGTAATTTTTGTTGTAATTGTATTTGGCTCCTGATAGGTTTGTGTAACTGACTTCTTTAAACTCTAAACGAATAAACCATGCACTAATTATAGTCCATGTTTTCAGCCCCCCTCATACATTTTGAAAACTTAAATTCTTGTTGCGGTAATATTTCTTCCGTACTAACTCTCTCTTCATGCCTCCTCTATTCCTCTATTTCTCTGATCCCTCGAATTGTTTCTGTTTACTCTTAACACATTTACAGCGGTTTTTTCCTAGTATGTTTAATTTGTAATGAAATACAGTGACAATCAAAATACTAGCACTGAATAAATATATATTTATATATATAAAAAAAACAGTTTATATTTTGTTGACAGAACCCTAAGAAATTAAAAGGCTGTTTCTCATCACTCCAAATGTGGTGGTTCACACGCGTATGTATCACCAACATCTCCAATTGCCATAAAACCCAGTTCTGTTCTGGCTGTAATAGTTATTTTCTGTCTCTTAACTTCAAGCACAGAACAATTAACACTATAACAGTTAATCAGTTTGTTGGACCGCAGCCATAGCATTCCAATTGCCCCAGTTCAGCTGTTCCCCAGTCCAACCCAAGGTCCATAACCTTGTTTCCCCGTGTCAAGCTCTTGTTTGTTGTTGGCTTTCTCGTCCTCCCGATGATTAACTTTCTTCTTCTTCTCACTTGCGTCACAACCCTTGGGCTATTCATCTTGTAGGTTTCCATTTCAAAATTACTTCAATTCCCCGACAAGCTTTTTGCTTTCCAACCCATTTTCTCCGTTAAGTTTACTTTTTATGAGAATTTCAGGTTATACAAACAGCCTCATTATATTATTCTGCAACTTCTGCACGCCGCAGTTAATGGAATCACTGAAATGTTCCTCATTTTCTTAATAATCTTAGTAGCATTGACTTGATTCTAGTTATCTAATTTCTTTATTCACTACCGTCAAGAAATTGGTTGTGTAAAAAAGTAAATTTTATAAAAGTAGTTTAAATGCAAACAAAAACGCTTTATTAATCAAAGCAAAGTTGTGACTTTCAGGTATTTTCTATTGCGTTACTTCATTATATGAATTTAGCTAAAATTTCGGTACTTAAAATACCCCAGTCGCAGCAAACCTGCGTACTCAGCGAATTCCAATGCACAATATGTCTTAATAACAGTTTAAGCCACTTAACAAAATTCATCAAAAATATAATCACAAATGAGCGATAGGGCCTATATAAAATAATGATTATTCTCCATAAGAATAACATTGGGGATGAATACGTAGGTTTGCTGCAACATGGAGCGCAAAATAATAAGCTGTTACGCATATATCAATTGAACTCAACTAAGTGAAGTCACATAAAAAGGTTTCATCCATATACATTCATAAATAAGCGATATATAAGATTTTAATTACTCTCCATAAGAATAACATGGGGGCTGAGTGCCCAGGTTTGCTGCTACGGGAATCATCGGTAAAAATTTGTCGGTGCGCGGCATTTTTCCAAAAATGCACAGCTCCGAAAGGCAGTACTCCGAAATAAATAGGCAATTTCAAAGGCATTTGTCCGAAATGCACAACTCCGAAAAGTATTCAAATTCAAATTCAAATTCAAAATTCAAATTCAAAATATCCTTTATTCATTTATATACAATGTATACATAAATGGCGTCAACATTTACAACAATCTAAAACTAATTACAGATTGATACAAAACTTGTCATTTTACTTCTGTTGATTTAAAATCATTTTTCCAAAACTCACTAAAACTGTAAAAAGCTCCCTCAATTAGAAACAACTTTAGACTCTTCTTAAATGTCGTAGTATTTATTTGTTTCTTTATTGTCATTGGCAGCTGATTAAAAAATTGTATACCTATATAAGTTGTTTTTTTTTCGGAATATTTCTTTAAAATGTCTTTCAACTTGAAAATCATATCTGTTTCTTGTTTTGTAATTATGATTGCTAACATTCTTAGGCAATGTGCTTGATATATTATTTATATGTAGTACTGTTTTATAAATATAGAGGCTATACACTGTCATAATTCCTAATTCAGAGAAATGATTCCTACAATTTTCATCATGCCTAAGATTTAACATGGTTCTAATAGATTTTTTTTGAAGGTGTAAAATTCTATTTAAGTTACAAATTGATGCAGCCCCATATACTTCAATCCCATAAGAAATATGAGAATGAATTAATGCAAAGTAAGTTGTTTTTATTGTATGTTTATCACATAAAGTAGATAATCTTTTTAAAGCAAAAATATTAGAACTAATTTTAGCACAAATTTTATCTATTTGGCCAGTCCAACTAAGATTATTATCCAAAACTAATCCAAGAAAAGTTGTACTTTCATTAAGACTAAGAGAAAGTTGCTGATTGTTCAATTTATTATAAGATTTTTTATTTCTACAAGAAAATTTCATAAGGGTTGTTTTATTATCATTGAGTAACAGATTTAGGCTATTAAGTTGATCATTGACTGTTTTAATTGCAATATCAGCATCATTAAAAATTGCATTATCATTGCTGTTTGAAATTGTTAAATTAATATCATCTGCAAATATACAAAATTTATTATTTAATGTTAATTTAGAAAGACAATTTGGTAGTTTACCTAAATAACAAAGAAACAGAAATGGGCCAAGCACAGACCCTTGTGGGACTGAATATTTTACCATTCGAGTTTTGGACCTAATTTTTAGAATTTTGTTCTCATCAATATGAGAAATTTCAACATATTGTTGTCGGTCAGTTAAGTATGATTGTATCAAGGCCAGGTCTTTGCCAGTTATTCCAAAACTAGATAGTTTTTGTAATAAAATAGGATGTGAAACACTTTCAAATGCCTTGGTCAGGTCTAAAAATGCAGTTACAGTGTGGTCACCTCTATCTAATTTATTTATGATGTTTTCAACAAAAGATACTATGGCAGTTATGGTGGATCTATTCTTTCTAAAACCATGTTGTTCACTATCTAGTAAATTATTATTTTCAAAGTAATCAGCCAACTGAACTAACATACATTTCTCAAAAATTTAGAAAACGAAGGTAGAATTGAAACAGGCCTATAATTTACTGGATCTTTATT
This sequence comes from Allygus modestus, assembly GCA_963675035.1. Lineage (NCBI taxonomy): Eukaryota > Metazoa > Arthropoda > Insecta > Hemiptera > Cicadellidae > Allygus > Allygus modestus. Next base: position 100,600,777 of record OY776116.1, read on the forward strand.
TGTTCCTTTTTTATAAAGTGGAATAATTTTTGATACTTTTAACTGTGAAGGAAAAACACCAGAAATAAGACAAGAAAATAGATAGAAAATAGACAGAAATAGACAAGAAATAAGACAAGATTACTCCGAAAATGCACTACTCCGAAACCAGTGTTCGAAATGCACTGTTCCGAAAACGTTTTTGGAGGACTGCCTTTCGGAGTAATGCTTTCGGAGCAGTGAATTTCGGAGTACTGCTTTTCGGAGCTATGCATTTGCTGTACATTTCCTTTTGGATGGATAAAAGGGGTCAGGAGGATTTGAAATGGCGGCATTGGCCAATGAAAAGAGAGTAACTTGCCCCTCCCACGAATGTGGATACCTCATAGGATAATTGGATATAGGTACCAATAAATACCTAATTGCTTACATTAACAACATTCTATAACATTACTGTACTTACTTATGTGTGTCTGTTAGTTATTTAACATACAAATAATCTTATGTATTAATAGTTTTTAGTGAATTTCCTTTGGAAAGTGAACTATTAGCATGACCCGCACGGTGAAACTTAAGCCCGGGACCACCATAGAAGTTCCTAACGTGACCCCCTGAACACGTTTTGGGGGGTCGTTCAAAATTATATATATATATATATAGACATATATACATATATATATATATATATATATATATATATATATATATATATATATGTGTGTGTGTATTCACTCTAGCGGTCGCATTTTTTGTCCGATTTACTTCAAAATTGGTAGGGACGTTCCTTTCTATAATCTGTTGGACAAGTTCGTTGGGCAAAACAATCGGTGAACTCTAAACCCATTTTTTGGGGATTAATCTTTAAAATTTCGAGTTTTTGGGCCCAAAAAGGGTCAGAAAAGCCCCATATGTACAATTAATGCATGTGAAAAGATGGGAATTAGAGAGGCGAAAGTTGTAAGCCCTCTTTCGTCATTCTAGCATAAATATTTACCGAGTTATTAAAGAAAATATGTATCGGCTAAACACAGTACGTTGTCTTATGGGGGTTTTACACTAGAAAAGCCTGCTATTCCTTTGTTAGAATACTTTTATTATCCCCAGCAACCTCACGCTTACTTTAAAGCCTGTCTGGACCTTCTCCTAACCTTATAATGCGCAAAATTGTATTCCCAGCTTTGCAAGTAAATGAAACCAGGAGTATCAAAACAGCCAAAAAATCAATGTTTTCAGATTTCAATACAAATTGGACAAATGTATGTTTTTACACCGATTTTGAGTTTTAAAAGTTTTTATGTGGAAATTCACTTCCCTCACGTCAGCGTGCTGCGTGCAAACTCGTTTTTTAAAGAGAATACCTCCGTTAATTCTGCACCGATTATGACAATTGAGGTATCAAAATATATGTCCTGATTATTAGTTGTACATAAAGGTATTAATTATAATATTTTTTCATTTTTAAGGACATGAGCCGCCCTAAAAGCTATGTTTTTCCATAAAATTATCATGGGGAATAAAGTTATTCAAATTAAGTTTTTAATACATTATTCAGAGGTTAGGCTTGGACTGGACGAGCGTACAAAACGCCGCCGATTGTTAGAAACTCGTCCAATATGGGAGGGAGCTACGAGGGCACGGGAGAAACGAGTTTTGCCGAACCGTGAAAACTGTTTCAGAACATTGCAATAGAATACTGCCTTTCGGAGTAGTGCATTTCGGAGCAGTGATTTTCGGAGCAGTTCATTTCGAAGCGATTAAATCAAGTGTGTGGCATTGTTCAAAAAATGCATAACTCCGAAAGTCAGTACTCCAAAAATTGTGTAGTTTTAAGGCATTACTAAAAAATGCGTAACTCCGAAAAACATTGCTCCGAAAATGCACTGCTGCGAAAACAGTATTCCGAAATGCACTGTTCCGAAAATATTTTCGGAATAATGCCTATTGGAGCTACGCATTTTCGGAGCAATGCATGGCTCCCAAAATTTGCGTTTTTGTGCTAATTACAATAGACCACAATCAGATAAGCCATATTCCAAGTTCCGTCAGTGTATGTTCATAAATAAGCGAGGTATAAAATTTGTCTTTTTCTCCATAAGATTAACTTTAGACTACGTACTGTGTTTAGCAATTTCAATATCTCGGTAACCAATTGACGTAGAGCAATGATAAAAACACCAAATTGTTTTTTTTTTAGGTGAATCAAATGGTGCAAATTAAAATTTGATTTCAATAAAAATTACATGTGAAAACCCCCAAAACCCCGTTTTGGGGTACAAAATCCCCCAAAATACACCTTCGGATGGTCCGATCCATCTGGATTTCGAACTTGTTAAAAAAATGCTACTTTACACGTCTGTAAAGACGGGCCTTTTTCGGACCAAGATCGGGCCTTTTTTACGAGAGTTGTCGTGCTTACGGACACACAAATATATATATATATATATATATATATATATACAAAATTAGAACTAATGGTGTTTTTGGCATCTGGGGGCCTCAGAATGAAAAGTTATCATGGTCTCGGGCTTAAGCTTACCATGCCACCTACGGTAATAGCTTCTTCCCTATAGGGGAAATTCGCTAACATCTGTAAAATACATACATTGAAAAAATATATAGTCAATCTTGTTGTAATATATAAATACGGTGAATTTTGACTAAAATTACATTCAATTTACATGTTTTGGCCCGAATCAGTGAAAACTAATTCATTTTTAAATATGAATAATTAATTGTCTATAGACTCGGTGAAAAACAAATATCATATTAAAATCTGTAAACTGGACATATTTTTTTTGTAAATGTTTATGTCTTTTCGCCTTAAGTTTTAATTTTGTATCGGTAATGATAAAATAATAAAATAACTAAGGCCATCATTAACATTGTATTTGAAATTGTAAAAAGACCAAAAATATGTTTGGAAAATGTAAAGCTTCTTTTTATCTGTCAAAAACCGTCTTCCTCCACTTTTATAGAATGTCCGCGATCGGTGTCCAGAAATTAAAGTATAGTAACCCTAACTATAACAGATGTCAATAATAATACCACCCAATTACAGAGCATCAATAAAAGTAAATCTTTTATAATGGTCTTTTCACTTAAAAACGAATACGGTCAAACTAATATTGTATAACATAAGTTAGTTTTACATAAGTAAAAGTGTATTAAAACATTAAAACCACCTCATGCATTTATTTGGTTTTTTTTGCTGATCCATAGTTTTAAAGATTGTAATATTTTCCAGAAGATGTTTCGCTCTGTATATGTCAAGTGTGACAGATTGCGTGTGGCAGACCCCAGCCACACGTGACACGGATGGTAGCGCCGCAATACATTATATCCATCCAGCTCATGTTATTGATATCCACTGCCGTGTCATGCAGTTCGATATACGCCTACTGGATGTCTCGTCTGACGGGTGTTGGTATACGGATTAAATAATAACTAAATTATAGATAAAACAACGTTTAAAACTAACCAAACTTCGCACTTATGTTTTTTTTAAGAAAACTAATCAGGCCCTATTAAATATGTACACACAATTATCAACATTTGCTTTTCATTTCTCTTGTATTAGTGACATCATCTTTACTTGCCATATTTGTGAGCCAACAAGATACAACAAATAGTATATAGAAAAAAACTTGAAATACCCCGAAAAAACTACAAAGCCTAAATAACAGCAAATTTAAAATAAGCTTGGAATTACTGCAGGAATTGAAATTAGCGGTTTGCGAGATGCTTGATTGGTGTATTTTTTACACAATTTCTTAACATGTACAGTATTTGTTCGTTGCCTTGCAGACTTATTTATTAAACAATGTATGTATTTATGAGTATGTATGTATTATGCTGTACTATAGCATAATGTACAGTACAGTACATGCGTACATAATAGCATACATGCATACATAATGGATACCTCAGTTTGTAATTCTTTCAATATAAATAAAATTATATTTTTGTCTGTGTATAGCTCACAATCTTGAATTTGTTAGTTATTTAGACGTTTCATACACTGTCAGAGAAGTATAATTGTATGACTTCAAGAACCTTGTGCGAAGAACGGGTCTACTGTTAGTATGAAATAGCATTACAAATTGTGGTGTAACAAGATTTTATATATATAGTTTAGTACAGTTAAACTATAGGCATACCGGTATAACAAGAGTAGGGTATAATGGACATTCCTGGGGCAGGAGGGACAGGAGGGCCACCCCCCCCCCCCGAGCCCCCCCCCCTCGCGAATTTTTTTTTTTTGCGAATTTTTTTTTTTTGCGAATTTTTTTTTTTTGCGAATATTAACCTAACCTAACCTAACCTAACCTAACCTAACCTAACCTAACCTAACCTAACGTAACCTAACCTAACGTAACGTAACGTAACCTAACCTAACCTAACCTAACCTAACCTAACCTAACCTAACCTAACGTAACCTAACCTAACCTAACCTAACCTAACCTAACCTAACCTAACCTAACGTAACCTAACCTAACCTAACCTAACCTAACCTAACCTAACCCATCCTAACCTAACCTAACCTCGGATCAGATTTCTGATTGCAGATTCTTGTTCGTCTAGTCGAGCCGAGAAATTTGAGTACCCACAACGTACATTTGGACGATGTAGGGGGGGGGGCTATCTCGGTTACCATAAGTCGGATTTGAATTCTGATTGCAGATTCTTGTTCGTCTAGTCGAGCCGAGAAATTTGCATACCCACAAAGTACATTTGGACGATGTTGGGGGGGGGGGGGCTATCTCGGTTACCATAAGTCGGATTTGAATTCTGATTGCAGATTCTTGTTCGTCTAGTCGAGCCGAGAAATTTGCATACCCACAAAGTACATTTGGACGATGTAGGGGGGGGGGCGGGCTATATCGGTTACCATAAGTCGAATTTGAATTCTGATTGCAGATTCTTGTTCGTCTAGTCGAGCCGAGTCATTTGAGTACCCACATCGTACACTTTGGATGATGTTTACAAAAAAGGGGCCCGCACCACACTTTTGACCTTTTTTTTTTGCATTTTTGGAATCTCCTCGTCAAGCCGAGTATTCTCAGTACCCACATGACATACTTTGGATAATTAATACAAGAGTTGATCAGGGTAACGCTACAACCAACAGAGCTAGCCCATCAGCGCTTGCGGTCAATTGAACTAACAGTGAATGCAAATTTTAAGGAGAATATAATTGCAATGCTTTGAACATATACTGCATATACCTTCAAGTACTCTGCACCGAGGCAGCTGTTCGCACAACCGACTGACGCGTCCAGTCTACTGTCTGGGAATGCGGATGTTGTAATTTGATACCTCGACTGGAGGGTGCAGGTGTTCACACAAAAAACCGACAAGTCGAGACCTGTCTGAGAATGCGGATGTTGTAATTTGATACCTCGACGGGAAGACGGCTGACCCTTCTAGGAATCCATAATTATAGACCACCCGCGTCGAATTCCATTAGAGCAGGGTGGTCTTTACCCCAGACAGCGGTTGAGAGTTTTTGCCCCGACCTTCCCCGAAATCCATTAGTGGGGAGAGTCACCCACATCACCAGCCCTCCTTCAGTTCAGTTCGAGAGTTCAGTGCGTGAAGACGTGTTAGTCCGATCCTGTTCCGTTCTACGCGATTTGTGTTAGTTGCTGATTATCATCATTTGCGATTTGCGATTTACGTAAAGCACCTTTGAACTATTTAAAACGTTCGTGTTGTGCTGTATTGTTTGTGATTATTAAAACTTATAATCCATATTAAAGATGAACGCCACACACGTTTGTAACATTTGTGGTTGTATTTATGTGCGTAGAAACAATTTGGTGCAACACCACATCAGATTCCACGGCTTGAGACCTCAACTACTACCACCAACACCAACGCAGCAAGGTACGTTTTTGCGTTGCATTATTGTTTTAATCAGACCTAAATGTTAGTAATATAGGAATACGTTATGCAATATAACCGCAGAGTGATACAATTATTCTTATTTAACGGCTTTAACTATTTAGCGCGAATAGAGAACTCTGTTTTTTAAATTTAAAATTACATGACTATATCAATATAATTTAATTTTAATAACTTATGTTATTGCACGCCCCATCAAGTCAAGTCATCAGAGTACTACATTACATACATAAACAAAATTTTAACCCCCCCCCCCCCGACCATTTTGTGTGTGTGTGTGTGGGGGGGGGGCACTGAGAATTTGAAAGTACTCTAAACAAAGGTAGGTGTTAAACATACTTCACAATCTAATCGTTTTGTGCGTTTGCAGATGGAGTAGCTGCATGTCGGCTTTGTCGAGCCACATTCGTAGACCGGGGAGCTTTAGAGCGTCACATGGAAGCGAACCACCGAGTCATTCCACCCCGGGAGGTGATTGATGCTCCGCAGACGACTGCCGATGTCAATCAACACTCCGTTGAAGGTGAGAATCCACATTAAAATAACTTTTTCCCCTTGAAACTAATTACCTTTTTTCTAATTATTTAACTAGGTACATGAAGAAGAAGAAGGAGACCGTGACAACTGGTGTACTATTGATTTAATTGCTAGGGGGAGATTTTCGCTCCCCCTAAAACATAATGCTTCTTTAGGGTTGGCGCAGCTCAATATTGCAGCTACATCCTTAGCTTTGAACCCCGAATCATGAATGTAGACAAACAGTACAGAAGATTACATTCCCTGTTTCAAAATTGATATTTTTAATTAACAATTACATTTTGAAATGTGATTCTCGAGAGAGGGGAATTTGTATCTTTAGTTATCCTAATCTGTTTTTTATTTTTATTTTCAGATGAAGGACCGGGTCCTGGCCACCACACCTGCCATGAATGCGGTCGCCGTTTCCGTCGTGAAATACACCTGCGTCGACATGTGGATTCGGTACACGGTAGAGTCCGCAGGTTCATATGCGGCACATGTGGCGTCGAATTCAAGAGGGAAGACAACCTGCGTCGACACACCATGCAATTTCACGGCAATGGTCAAGAACGAAGATTCCCTTGTGCATACTGCGGTCAGGAGTTCAACCAGCGGTTCAACAAGGACCATCATGAGCGGATCTCTTGCCCGATCATGAAGGACCTGATCCGGAACCGAGCAGCCATGGAACAGGATGAACCCCAGCCAGGTCCGAGCACGGAGCCACAACCCGGTACGAGCACACACCAACAACCCGATGATGTTGAGATGACTGGAGCAGGACAGTCAAGCCCCGTATTCTCACTCATTCAACGGGGTTTCCGCAACCGCCTCCTAACTTACCGTCTGCAGCGACCGATGGAGAATCTCGTCACAATCGGAGAAGTGATGGTGCTGTTGATTGTGAGCCTTACGGAGTTGCTTGAGAACACCTTGGCGAAACACCGCAGCATAAAGGTAAACTTGAAGCTGGATTGTGAGTTCAAAAATGTGCACAACAACACCTGCCTGCGCAACTTCAAGACGAAGATGACTCCGCTGACGGTGACCTCGGACCTGAACCAGTACATTTCAACAGCTTTTGCGAAGCTTATCAGAGAGAAGGCTGAGTGTGATCATATCGGCTCCGGGTGGACATACCTTCGCGTTCGTGATTTGGAGGTCGGTATTAACGAATACACTCCTCTAGGTGAAGATGGTCGAGCTTGGCTCCCACTGCCTATGTCTCTGGAGAACACCAAAGCAGTCGTCAACGTATCGAACGCCGATGAGCGGTGTTTTATGTATGCGGTCTTGGGAAAGTTTGTTCAAGAGGACCCTAAAAGACCGGCATCGTACACCGACAACATCATCGCCCGATACGATTGGACCGGCCTTCAATTCCCCGTTGCTCTGAAGAGTATCAAGACGTTTGAGCGGACAAACAACATCAGCATCAACGTCTATGGTATTGATCGCACGTGCGTGGGTCAGAAACCTGACGGACGACCAAAGTATCAGGACACCGTGTTTCCCTTGAAGATTTGTAGGCAGGAGCGTGAAGACCATTGCGACCTTTTGTACGTGACAACGGACGGTGATAGTCACTACGCCTACATCAAAGACCTTGGTCGACTGATCCGTCCCCAGCTTACAGCACATATGGGCAGGATATTCATCTGTAAGCGGTGCTTCGCGCACTTTGATAACCGTCCGAACAAGCTCGGTCTGACGGGTGCACAGCGTCTGGAGGAGCATAAGCGATACTGCTCCGCTTTGGCCCCTATTCGCATGGATACGCCGAAAAAGACTGAAATCAAATTCAGCCATCCAGAGTTCACCCGACGCGAGCGTTTCACCATCTACGCGGACTTTGAGTGTGCTCTACTGCCGACCGCGGAGATGGATGAACAAGTGGATGAACCGCACGGAGGAGTAGCCACCCACATCCACATCCCATACGCCTTTGCGTACCAGATCATCGACTCGTACGGACTTGAGGAGTTTGAGCCTCGAGTCTACTTCGGGGATGATGCGTCAAAGACATTTATGGAGATGTTGAAAACTGATGTTGAGCGATTGTGGAACTTCCTGTACGAAGCAAGAAATCTGCGCCCTGTCCTGACCCCAGCCGAAACGATGCAGTACAACTCGACAGCGAATTGCTACCTCTGCGGATCGGCATTTTCAAGCGAAGACCCAAAGGTTCGTGATCACAACCACGCGCCGCCCTACGAGTTCCGTGGCGCTGCGCACAGATCATGTAACCTACGCTACAGGGAGCAGCGAGTAGTCAACTGCTACTTCCACAATCTCTCCAACTACGACGCTCACTTCATAGTGCGGGAGTTGGCGGTCGACCCTGGTGATGTTGAGGTGTTGGCTCACACGGAAGAGCGGTACATCGCTTTCACGAAGCGGTTCCTGTTCGACCGAGCAGCGGCACCGGTTGGGATGCAAGGGCGTGGAAAAAGACAGCCAGGATTCAGAGTCAGGTTCCTCGACACCTACAGGTTCCTGGCTTTGAGCCTCGCCAGCCTCGCCGCCGCACTTCCACCAGCTCAACTCTTGGAGACGAGGAAGAGATTCCCCGAAGACCACCTCTTCGATCTAGTCCGTAGGAAAGGCGTGTTCCCGTACAACTTTGTAACGTCGAACGCCGTATTGGAAGATACTACGGAACTGCCTCTGCAGCGAGATTTCCACAACGACCTTACCCTGGAGGACATAACGGATGCAGACTACGAGCATGCTCGCAACGTGTGGGAAACCTTCGGTTGTAGGAACCTCAAGGACTACGCCGAGAAGTACCTGCGCTGTGACATTGCGCTGTTGACTGACGTCTTTGAACGCTTCAGGGACACGTCGATGGCTGAATACGAACTAGACCCTGCGCACTACTACACCCTACCGTCATACGCCTGGGATGTCATGTTAAGGACCTGTCGAGTGGAGCTTGATACGATACAGGACTTTGATATGTACCTCTTCTTCGAGCAAGGCATCAGAGGAGGTATTTCCCAGGCGATCACCAGACACGCCAAGGCCAACCATGATGGATGTCGCCCTGAAGATCGACGACCTGAAGAGCCAACGAATCACCTGCTATACTTGGACGCCAACAACCTTTACGGTTGGGCCATGTCCCAGTGTCTTCCACAGGGACACTTCCAATGGCTCAGCCGCGAGGAGATCGCGTCCCTGGACATTGCAGCGTTGGACCCCGAAGGACCCACCGGCTATGTCTTGGAAGTTGACCTTCGCTACCCCGCCCACCTGCACGACCTTCACAAGGATCTCCCCTACTGCTGCGAGACCAAGCGTCCGCCAGGAGGGAAATTCAAGAAGCTCGTTACGACTCTGGATGACAAGAAGAACTACATCTGTCATTACAGAATCCTGCAGCAGGCGCTGGAAAACGGACTGGAGCTTGCGAACGTGCATCGCGTCATCTCGTTCCGTCAGTCTCGGTGGTTAGAGAGCTACATCCTAATGAACACCGAACTGAGGAAGAAGGCCACGACCAAGTTTGAACAAGACTTTTTTAAGCTTATGAACAATGCGGTCTTTGGCAAGACGATCGAGAATGTTCGCAAGCGAATGAACGCTAAACTGGTGTGTACGCCGGAGATGTTCAGGAAGTACGTAGCCAAGTCAAACTTCCTGGACCGAACCTACTTCAACGATGACGTCGCCATTGTACACATGTCGAAAGTCAATATCGTCCTGGACAAACCGCTCTACGTCGGAATGTGTGTCCTCGATCTGAGCAAGTGGCTCATGTACGACTTCCTTCGAAAGATGAAGAACCGCTACGGCGACCGTCTGAAGGTTGACTACATGGACACTGACAGCTTCGTGTTCGAAATCCAGACTGAAGATGTTTATAAGGACATGATGGAGCATCTGGACGATTTCGACACCAGTGCGTACCCCCGAAACCATCCATGCTACAGCCCCGTCAACGCAAAAGTCATCGGAAAGTTCAAGGATGAAGCAAACGGACTTCCTCTGCTCGAGTACCTCGGTCTTCGCTCGAAACTTTATTTCATGGACATTGTCGAGTTCGAGGAGAGGACCGAAGATGACGAGTTGCAGGTCATGACAGTGAAGCGCGCCAAGGGAGTCGCTAGAGGTGTTGTAAAACACAATTTAACCTCTGACGACTATCGGGAATGCCTCTTCAACGGCGTGTTGAAGAGAACCATCAACACCAGGTTCCAGTCCCGAAACCACCGCGTCTTCACAGTTCAAGTCGACAAGCTATCCTTGAGCTGTAACGATGACAAACGCTACATCCTTCCGGACGGTGTAAATACACTGCCTTGGGGGCATGTTGACGTTCCACCTCAGCCCGAAGACATCCCTCAAGACGATGAAGAGGCGGAGGATGAGGAGCGTTGAGTGGTTGTGTCATATTACCAAAGACCCTGACTTGACTTGTAAATTTCCGATTTTGCTAAATCTAGTCATTAGTTTGTATCGAGTCTCGTAAAACTTAGAAATGTGCTCCTTTTTTTGTTCTAGTCGTTAGTTTGTGTCGAGTCTCGTTTTTGCTAGCCAAACACAAATGTTTAGGAGCACATACTCAATGTAAAATATATATATAAGGTGTGTAAATAAATAGCCAAATTGTTCGTATATACATATGTCTTTTTTTTCTCCCCTCACATAGTCTTAAGATACTAAAGTAAAAAGAAAAATTATTCAGGAATATGTTAATTCATATAAACCAGGTTCAGATATGAATGTTACTTTACAATCATTGTATGATAGGTCTGTCCCAATTTGTGGTTGACAACTGTTGTTCAACTGATTTAATTACCAGGGGGGAGATTTTCGCTCCCCCTAACACATAATGGCTTAGGGGGAGATTTTCGCTCCCCCATACTACAGGAATTGTTGAAGACTAGAATGCACCTGCTAATGTCATTGTATGATAGATCTGCCCCACTTTGGGGTAAAGGAGGCGAGGATGGGAAATAATAAGAATGTTTCTTTTTTTTATTCTGAGTACACAACTAGTTTATTGAGAAAAATGCAGAATTTCAAAACTCAATTGGTATACATTTGTGCAAAGAGTCTTCTGATCAGTGCATCGTTGTGGCCGAAAGAAGAGTGTTCAAAGAGCTGCACAAAGTCCTTCATCTTCATGCCGTAGTGGGTGCGGCAGTACAGGAATACAAGGCAGTATTGACCGCAGACCAGAGTGTTATCACTTTGAAGGCGATGCTCGTTGTACAGGTAGCGACGAGCGTTGCGTCTCAGGAATCCTTGGTAGAATTGAAGATGTGGCGGTTGACCGTAGCTGTCAAAGAATTCAATTATTCCTCCTCCTTTGTTAAGGTAGAAAGCGACCCAGTGAGTGCCGTCTTCATTGTGTGGATCAGTGTTCACAATCATAGCAGTAGATGGTGAAATATAATGGGGCAATTGATCCGCAGCGTAGACACCAACATTCTGTACGGGCAGTTTAGCCATACACTTTTGTATCTCTAAGGTATTCATTCTACTGTGTCGACGCCACAGTCAGTAGTAGGAGTAGTAGTACTAGTAGCAAAACAAAAGCAGGAACTGGTATCACTCTCACCTTCGTCAGCGTAATCATCAGCGTCAGCGATATTTGTACTTAGATGTAACCAACTGCGTAATGTGATGCAATTGGCTAGAGCGCATCGTGTGTGAGCTGTTCTGTGGTGGCGACATCGCACTGCGTTTGTTGATAGTAGACTGTTGATTGACGATAGTGATCCGCAGCCAATATCGTTGATATCCATGACATTAGTAGTACAGTGATCCGTGATGAAATTGTATCGTACAAACTCTTTTTTCTCAGCACCTTTGACGTAGACAATCGGTCGTTTGGCGATACATGCGCGTAACTTTTCCTCTAGCACATGATACCAGATATCACCTTGGTCCCATTCTAATCCGTGACAGTGTTTTGTGAGCCAATAGCTTTCACGCAGTTTCTCTTGTGATAGGAAATCTCGACTGAATGGTGATTTGGCGATATGATGCATTAGCAGTGTTCCACTGACCAATTCCAAGACGCACACTTCCTTTAGAATGTAGTCATTTGCGTTGTCCTTGAAACATTGAAAATCTACAATAATTGGAGATGCGGAATTTTTACGCGGTACTCTGCATAAACGATCCATCTTGTGCGAATGTTGGTTGTAGACTGAGGAGGAGGACGCCGCCGCCGACGATCTAACCACCAAAGTCCGCAGACACGTTGCGATGACGATCGATTTCTATGACGTTGTCAAACTCTGCGTATACCAGACAGTTGACAGTCTCTGTGAGCCCCGTGTCGAAAGCAATCTCCATACGCACACTGCCGTTGCGCACTAGGTTCCAATGAGTCGTATCGCTTGCTGACATATCAGGTGTTAGATCGAATGCCATCAGACAGTATCCATCGTCGTAATCGTCTCTATTTATGAGATTACCAGCATCGCTAAAGTGTATGCCGGAGCCTGAAAACAGACTGTGATACGCCATCACGTATTTTCCCTTGCCGGTTTCGTAGTGTGGTTGTAGCGGTTTGGACGGCACTTGTTCACCGTCCACGTACAGCGAGAAGTAGTTGGTTTTGAAATTTTGAAAGTTAAATGGATTCTTTTTTAAATCGCCATTATAAGCGGCGTTGGTGACCAGTCCGACAATGATTCGTTTCGGCACTTGACCTAGAAACACATTGTCCAAAGTTTTGCTCCTCACTCCAAACGGTAGTGTGAATGTTTTCAATTCCACTCTAGTGATTGGGTATTTAGCTGTGCCGGTCTGAAGCGTTTTGCTGTGCGCCAACAGTACAGTGGGGCTAACTTTACACCTTCGTATCCAGAGATTCGCATCAACAATGTGCACCTTGTAGTCACCATCATCCGACATAATGGAGAAGGAATCTTTTGATCGGATCAGTTTAAAACGCAGTTCCACACCGTTCAACAGGAACTTGTTCTGATTACACATGTCCACATGTAGGCGACCGAGCATATCGATTTCACGACTTTTATTTGTCATTTTTCGTCTCGCCTTTAGTCCATCGTTATCGTCCAGAGTATTGTCCATATAGCCGGCATCGTCCGCGTTCCACAATCCACATGTTAAATGTGATTTCCTAGCATCATATCCGTAATTCAGCAATGTTTCAATATACGCTCGATATGCATAAGTGTTGTTTTGTGGTGTGACCAGTTTCTGATTCATACTCATATCGACTTGACTGAATAACGTGTGCAGCCAATTGTTGACTGGGCCAATTTTGTTCGATTCATCGGCATCTGCGATTGCCGCTCCTGTCGAATTGACAATAGACGCTGTAACTTCCAACATTGTTTGCGAAAGATCGGTGTATTCTTCGCCGTTGCCGGGCACAACAAACTCGATGGGCGAATCATCAGTCAGTGTGGAGATTGGTTTGTACTGAATCCATTTGCCGCTCTCGATACTGGTCTGCGTCGGCGGTAGGGAGAATAAGTCCAATTCCGTCTTGACGCATTCACACGACTTTTGATGTAGAAACGACATTGCTAGCGTGTGTGTTAATTGAATATATCACGTACGGAAGTTCTCCTCACTGCTTTCCTCGTCTTCCTCGTCTTCCTTCTAACTGTCCTTCTCTTCTTGCTGCTGCTCTTGCCCTTCTTCTTGGATGACGACGACCTTCCTCGAAGGAGTTTCGTCAAAGACTGCGGTGTGACACGACGGCCGCCGAACATGGCGCGCTTCGCGTTCCTCTTACGCGAGAGTCTCGCGTTAGTCTTTCGCGCAGGAGTAGCGCGTCGGTGTTTCGCGGTATTCTTTCGCGTTACGCGACGGTGTTTCGCGCGAGAGCCACCGCCGCCACTTAGCACACGTTGAAGTTTGCCGTCCGCCCTGCGTTTTAGCGAGTCTGTAAACTGGCTGAAATGATCTCTAGCGGCTTCTTTGGGATCCCGCTGGTGCATGGCCATGTCGCCCAAGAATCCAACACCGGATTTCAACGCCTCTTTGGCCACAGCAGAGGCTCCCGACTTGAGTAGCGGTGTGATGGTGCGGAACATACCGCCTAGGAAACTTCCAATTCCATGTCCGCGCTGGTAGGGTGCACCGCGAAATACCCTATCGATACTGCCGCCGGTCTGCTGCAACTGTTGGCGACGGTAGTAAGCCAAGTAGGGATCGTTTGTATTCATAATTGCTGAGCTACTCTTTTGAAATGAAGCTTCACGTACGACGTCCCAAAGAGGAATGACGCTTTTTTACTAGCGTGATCCCTTAGGTCAATATCGATCGTTTCAAATGTTCCTTTCATAACTGGCGCATAATGAGGACTGATGAAATGCACAGTCTTATGCGCGCCGTGTGTGTAGTTATCTCTGTCAATGTTGATAATCTTCAAAAGTGGCGCTGTAGTGTCGCCAATCAGCTGCGGTTCAATCAGATCACAATACACGTACAAGTGTGTCGGCAGTCCCATAGTCAGATTTGGTGGCCATATCGCTGTGAGGTCATTTGTCAAAACGTTCTCGTACGGATCGAAACCCAACTGGAGAGACAGCGCTTCGGTGAAATGCACTTTGCTTATACCGTCCACCATTGTCGTGATCTTGACTCTGTCCTGCTCTTTGTCATACTCAAAGTACAAGTACTGGGTTACATCCTTCGCTTTATTGATCATTTTCAATAAATCGGTTATGTTCTTGTAATAACCGGGTTTCATCTTTAGCATAATGTGCTCGACACTGAGTGTGACGGGAATACTCGGCAGAACGAGTTTATAGTCGAGCCAAATACACGATTCATCGTCCACAGTCATAAAGGAGCATGGATAATGCGCTTCGACCAAAGCCATCTCCCACTCGCCATCGCCTTCTAATCGAATTTGTCTCGGCAGATGTGTAGTGTACTTGGACACTGTGTTTTTTGGAAAATAATCCTTTGAGCTGTTGCTGGGCAATGTCAAATAGAACTGGTTGCTATTAGGCATTTTGCAAATCTTGCGCTCCTACCCAAGAATTGAACTCGTCTCCGTAACCTGCCCACTTGACGAAATAACGCTTACTGCGACCACGACCCTTAGCGTCTAGTATTTCAGCAATCTTGAACAGATGGTCGTTGTATATTGTCACTTTTTGTAATTCGTATTCGTAAAACTGACCAGTCACTTGTTCACCGTTGAGATCCGACAAAGTGTACATTGGTAGAGGCATCAATGTGTTTACACGACGCACCACAAACACTTCTTTACTCCAATTAGTCTCGTAACCTTTTGCGAATGTACCCTTCTCCTTAGATATGCGCACTGTGGTGCCAACTGTCAGTTTTGCCTTAACACGACGCGGCATCTTACCGAACATGCGACGCCATACCTGATGCAATATTCGCTTATTGTCAACAGTCACATCGACTGGCCGTATTCTGTTGCCTAGACTCTTGTGAGCGCTGTTGTTGTATGCGCTAACCAGTTTGTCCAACACATCTACGTAACGATATGTGTTTTTGTAAGTCAAATATCGCCACATGCGCGTTTTCAAAGTGCGATTCACGCGTTCCACTACGGCCGCTTTAACATCTGGGTTTTGTGTAGTGACATAGATGATTCCGTATTGTTTGAATAACCTTTTCGTCTTGGCACCGGTGAATTCAGTACCTTTGTCAGTTTGTAAACAGCGAGGTGTGTCGGTCGCTTCGGCAAATATCTCCTCGAAAGCGTTGGCCACTTCAGCTCCTTCTTTCCGCCTCAACGTTCGCACATACAGGTGTTTGCTAAACACGTCTATTACAGTCAGTAGGTAGTTGACGCCGTCGTTGTGTTTACTAAGACCACGCATATCGTTCAAGTCCGCTTGCCACAATTCAAATGGACCATACACTATGTAAGGATTGCGCGGGAAACGCTTGCGTGCCGGTTTGTGCAATGTGTAAGTGTCCTGTGTTTGTAACCATTCAATCACTTTGCGTTTTGAAACTGGTTTTGCAGCTCGCGCTAAAGGAGCTACACCACCATACGACGAAGGTTCGATGGGATTGTAATACAAACGCTCCATAATACTGAAAACCTATCCTGTGTACGTTTCCCACTTGTCCAAATTTGACGACGGCTTGTTTCTAGTTAGAAGATCAAACTGCCCTGTCGGTGTAGATGTTACACGTTTTCCTCTTGCCGATCGAAGCCAATTTACTAGCGGTGTTCTAAGTATTGATTCAGTTGATGTGTCTTCCACGTCATCGTCTGATCCTTCTCCTCCTGTGAATGATGATCGATATTCGGCATTTATTTCCTTTAGTGCTCTTAGATTATTCATATAGTCCTTTGGAACGTTCATCGCTTTCAATGCGTTGAGCACTTCCCGCCATCCTGGCGGTATGTAATCACGCATACGCACCTTTACTATGCAATTTAAGATATCCACTAGATTTGAGTCTGGGATTTTTACACCGTTGATGTACACTGAATAGCCACTGTCCCAACTGATTAAGCTGCCGTCACGTTTCATGAAACGTAAAAGATTGCGGGCATCAGATCTGTAAGTTTTGGAAAACGTTTCCACAATCTCTTCCACTGGACCACCTTCCGCAGCGGGGTGCGATCGTTGACTATGTTCAATCCCACCCGTCTCCACGATTGGTATGCTAATCGGTTGGCGTCTATTCTCTGCAATATGCAAGAAGCGATGTAACGCTTGTTTGTACAATTTCCACTTTTCACTATCGTCCATACGCTTGTTATTCAATATTTGTTGCATCTCCGCGTCGAGGCTGTTTTCACTGGATAGATTAGTCGGTCTGTTATCCGTAGCATTTGATTGCAGTCGATCAATCAACTCTTGCGGCACAACTACCATCTTCTTTGCATGTTCCATATTTGCACTAATGACTAGCTACTTTTCTAAAGTGTAACTTCACGCACGACGTTCCAAAGTGGAATGGCAAATGATTACCAATGTTATCTCTTAAGTCAATTTCCACACTGTCAAAAGATCTATTCATAACAGGCACATAGTGCGGATCGATGAATGATGTTGATTTATGCAATCCGTATACATAAGTAGACGTGGATATATTGACAATTTTCAATAACGGTGCGACTGTATCGCCGACCATCTGCGGCTCGACTAAATCACAATACACGTACATGTGTGACGGTAAGCCAAGACGAATGTTGGGCGAACGGATGCTTTTGTTAACTGCATCACCTTCCAGCGTCAATTCATTCGGATCGAACCCCAATTGAAGCGCCAACGTTGGACTTAATGTAATTTTTCCAACATCAGTTCCCATCGATACTTCAATGAATTTGTTGTATGAGTTTTCAACGGTGAACTTTACACCAAAAGTAATCGCTAGTTCTTGTGAATTGATATGATCACACAATTCTTGAATATTTGCGTAATCACCAGTCTTCAATTTAATTCTGTGGTTTTGTTTTGGAGTAGCAGACACTACCGGTGTTACATCGGCAGTGCTGTCCATAACCCGCGCCAACGCTTCTATGTTCACTTTTGCTTCCTCTTGCGGTTGTATGCAAATGTCAATTGTTTCGTCATTACCGACAGATAGAAATGTCATTGGATAGTGCGCTTCCACAAGTGCAATTTCCCAGTCGCCAGCGTCCAGTTGAATAGCTCTCGGCAAATGTGTTATATAATTTGCAACTGTATTTTTCGGATAATACTGCATCGAACTGTTGCTGGGCAGTGTCAAATAGAACTGATTGTTGATGCCAGCCATTTTTATCTACTCAGCGCTGCTTGTAGTACTGCGCTCAAAAGTAATGGTATAAAGATTCCACCGCCTTTTTGTATGAGATACTTTCGTTTCTTTGACCAGCCTTCGCCGCGTTTCACCAATCGACGTAGCGTCGCCTTGTGTTTGCTTAGCTGACTTTTACTCTTCTTCGCCAGAGGAACGTTACCTCGTAACACGTTGTATGCGCACTCACACACTGAGCGAATGCGGCTCTTGTCACACACCTTTAACAGTGCCTTCCGCTCCTTGGGTGTTGCGTGTATGAAAGCCGTAAGCAGAGCTGCGTCCTTCCGCAAGCACGACATGATTACTACTGATGGCGAAATTACCTTTTCTTTGGCAAGTACACATAGTTGGTAGAATCGTCTGGAAATATGCAACTTCGTATTCGCATATTTTCGTCTGTTGATTGTTTCAAGTCTATCAGTAGGTAGCCGTGTGGATTCCTAGTAGCGTCAGCGTACGCCTCCTCGATGAATTTCGGGCTGTCTGGATATATTTGTCTGGCCAAGTACCTAATCTGAACTCTATCTCTAGGATTCTTAAAACACACAATGTAATGCGCATTCAGTGAGATGTCCCTCTGCCCGCGTCCTTGATGAAACAAATTTTGTGTAATGAAAAACACACTAATGTTGCGATGATGGCAACCTTTTGTGAAAAGATCCACCACACGGTTGTCGGCCTCACGCATCATATCGTCTATAATCACAAGTATCGGCTCGTTACCAGAAAAATCCTCCAAGTTTGGTAGACCTTCTACGTGGTTAATGTTGACATTTTTCGGGTCACCACCACCACCATCACCACCACCACTACCATAATGCCAGTTTATACTGGTAAATGGTGTGTCACACATTTCTGTAATGTGTTTTATAAACTTTGACACAAACTGTGACTTGCCACAACCCGAAGGTCCCGCCACAATGGCTGAGAACGGATGTTTCCACATCAAGCCCATGATTACTACTGAGCTACTAAACACCTCACAGTTACCATACTCACACTCTTAAACTTACTACCAAAGGACATTTTTGGGGTTAAGTGAAATAAATAACACAGTGGTTATGTTCTGAACGTGACTATAAGTATTGACTACGAAAACTAATTTACAAAGGTATTAACAAAATCTTCAAGTCTTGCTTTACATAAACTCCAACGGTGTGAATCTGCTATTGGAACCCCTCGGGCTGCGCTTCACCAAGCGAAGGCGTTCTCCAAACCCGCTGTTGTAGCGCTCGATGTCGGTGTTGCTCAGGACCTCGTTGAAGCGCCTAGGCAGGTAGACTCGCAGAAAGAAGTCATCCCCGACCTGCCCCTCCAGGATCACGATGATTGTCTCGCCAAAGGGTGTGGTGGCTCGCTCCATCGCAGTGATGAGATAGCCGCATTCCTCTCGGAGATCGGCTATCCTGGTGTAGAGCGGAGAGTCAGACTTGCAGTTGTTGAGGGTAGCTCTCAGGTCCGCGGTTGCTGCAGTGCCATTCACGCCCGGAAACTCTAGCTTGAAAGTGCTGCTGCTCGACATCTCTAGTAGTAGTAGTTGGAGTAGGTCTATGTGAGGTGGTGGTCTGGTGGCGAATGATGCTCAATCGGGCGGGGCCCCGCCTTATAAACCATCGCCACCATTTTCTTCTACGTGGGTGGTCCGAAGGGCCGGGCGCAGGTGTTCACACAAAAAACCGACGCGTCGAGACCTGTTTGGGAATGCGGATGCTCTAGTTGAATGCCGGCGCCACTCGTTGTTTCTTCCTCACAGCTCGCTTCTTAGGCATTGGCTGCGAAACTGCACTGCGTTGTGTAACAGTTTGAGTTAAGCCTGTAATTTTCGGTACTCCTGTTGATTTATAGATCCACATGTTTTCCACTTTATCAACTACTTGTTTGACATTTTGGTGCATTTCACCATCTTTGTCCAAAAATAATCCACACATGAACACCATATCTGTACCATCGTACATTTCCATTTTCAATAAAATTTGCCCTTTGTTTCCTGGGTTTTGAACTGCGAAAGTATTCCCATCGTCCATCCATGACACTATGGGAGAATCATCTGTTGGTTTTGGCACCCATCCTGGTTTCTTGGTTTCCACTTCGATGGGAGTAGGCCTCCTTCGTCTCTTGCAGGCAGTGGTCGGTTTTACAAATGACGACTGAGGTGATGCCAACGTCTGATCACTAGCATTATTG
The DNA here is from genome assembly GCA_963675035.1 of Allygus modestus. Lineage (NCBI taxonomy): Eukaryota > Metazoa > Arthropoda > Insecta > Hemiptera > Cicadellidae > Allygus > Allygus modestus. The sequence continues at coordinate 100,621,087 of OY776116.1, forward strand.
TTCATAACCTCAATCTCTTGAATAAACGATTTGATATAGTCGTCCGCAGAAGCGTAAGCGTCCATGTTCACGTCCTTACCGTGCGACTTCAACCGTACTACTGACTGGTGGTGCGTCTGCTCACCCTTGAAGTAAAACTGTATGCACTCGCTGTCAGACAATATTTCTGTTTGGCGTTCGCTTTTATTCACCCGCTGAAGTCAACTGTTACGTTACGGTGACGATCGATCTCGATGACGTTGTCCAGTTCGGCGTACACTATACAGTTGACGGTCTCGGACAACGCTTTGGAGAATCCAATTTCGATACGTAGATTACCGTTGCGCAGGAGATTCCAGTGACTCGACTCAGCCGCGGACATGTCCGGTGTCAAGTCGAACGCCATAAGACAATTACCGTACGGATAGTCACCTCTCTTGATCTCATTACCTGCGTCGGAGAACTGGATTCCAGTGCCAGTGACCAATGTGTAATAAGAGAGTATATACGTCTCACTGTTCAATGTGTAAACGGGCTGTAACGGTTTGGCCGGTACTTGTTCACCGTCCACGTACAATGCGAGATAATTCATATCGTAGTGTTGAAAGTTGTAGGGATTCTTCTTGAAATCTCCGTTGAACGCAAGATTACTGACCAGTCCAATTATCACACGTTTCGGTAACTGACCGAGAAATGCGCTGTCTAAAGCTTTACTCATTATACCGGAGGGTAGTGTGAAGGATTTCACTTCTACACGCGTGATCGGATACTTGGCCGTGCCGGTCTCGAGAGTTTTGCTGTGCGCCAACAATACGCTCGGATTGATCTTACATCGACGTACGAAAAGACTAATCTCTTTAATTGTCACCTTGTAGGTAGTTAGCGTTTTGGACATTATACAAAACGAGTTTCTGGATCTGTTAAGTTGCAATCGCATCTCGACACCGTTCAACATGAATTTGTTCTGATTGCACAGATCGATGTGCAATCGACCGACCATATCGCAAACATCGCTTTCTTTCGTGTGATCGCGACGCTTTTTCAATCCCTCGTTCAATTCGTCACAATCGTCCATTAGTCCGGCCGAATCTTCAAAAAACAGCTCGCTAGTCAGGTGCGAATTCTTCGCACTACATCCGTAGTTCAATAGGTTTTCCAAGTAGGCACGGTAAGCGTACGTGTTGTTTTGTGGTGACACCAGTTTATGATTGAGATAGAGATCCACTTGACTGAATATCGAGTGGAGCCAATTGTTCACCGGGCCCACCTCTTTAGCAGGTTGCCCACCGTCCGCTTTAGTGTCGTCCTGTTTCACAATAGCGGCTTTCACGTGTAATAACGTTTGTGTCAGGTCCGTGTACTCGTCACCGTGACCGGGTATTACAAACTCTATTGGCGAATCGTCCGTCAGCGATGAGATCGGTTTGTATTGAACCCATTTACCGCTCTCGATGCTGGTCTGCGTAGGCGGTAACGAAAACAAGTCCAGTTCAGTCTTCACACATTCACACGATTTCTGATGAATAAACGACATTGTTATCGAATTAATGTAGACGTCCGTCTTCGAAGAAGTCTATCAAGAGACTGTGGCGTGTCGCGACCCGCGCACCGCTTAGGGGGAGATTTTTGCTCCCCCTAACACATAATGGCTTAGGGGGGAGATTTTCGCTCCCCCATACGTCAGGAATTGTTGAAGACTTGAACAAGAATGAGACCGTGACAACTGGTGTTCTGTTGATTTAATTACTAGGGGGAGATTTTCGCTCCCCCTAACACATAATGGGTTAGGGGGAGATTTTCGCTCCCCCATACGTCAGGAATTGTTGAAGCCAAAAACAAGAATGATACTGTGGGTGTTTGACAACTGGTGATTTATTGCTCGGAATTCGATACGGGCGGACTATAATGGGTTCCTGGAAGGGTCGCGTCGCCCTCCCGTCGGGGTATCAAATTACAGCATCCGCATTCCCAGACAGGTCTCGACTTGTCGGTTTTTTGTGTGAACACCTGCACCCTCCAGTCGAGGTATCAAATTACAACATCCGCATTCCCAGACAGTAGACTGGACGCGTCAGTCGGTTGTGCGAACAGCTGCCTCGGTGCAGAGTACTTGAAGGTATATGCAGTATATGTTCAAAGCATTGCAATTATATTCTCCTTAAAATTTGCATTCACTGTTAGTTCAATTGACCGCAAGCGCTGATGGGCTAGCTCTGTTGGTTGTAGCGTTACCCTGATCAACTCTTGTATTAATTATCCAAAGTATGTCATGTGGGTACTGAGAATACTCGGCTTGACGAGGAGATTCCAAAAATGCAAAAAAAAAAGGTCAAAAGTGTGGTGCGGGCCCCTTTTTTGTAAACATCATCCAAAGTGTACGATGTGGGTACTCAAATGACTCGGCTCGACTAGACGAACAAGAATCTGCAATCAGAATTCAAATTCGACTTATGGTAACCGATATAGCCCCCCCCCTACATCGTCCAAATGTACTTTGTGGGTATGCAAATTTCTCGGCTCGACTAGACGAACAAGAATCTGCAATCAGAATTCAAATCCGACTTATGGTAACCGAGATAGCCCCCCCCCAACATCGTCCAAATGTACTTTGTGGGTATGCAAATTTCTCGGCTCGACTAGACGAACAAGAATCTGCAATCAGAATTCAAATCCGACTTATGGTAACCGAGATAGCCCCCCCCCCCCTACATCGTCCAAATGTACTTTGTGGGTATGCAAATTTCTCGGCTCGACTAGACGAACAAGAATCTGCAATCAGAATTCAAATCCGACTTATGGTAACCGAGATAGCCCCCCCCCCCTACATCGTCCAAATGTACGTTGTGGGTACTCAAATTTCTCGGCTCGACTAGACGAACAAGAATCTGCAATCAGAAATCTGATCCGAGGTTAGGTTAGGTTAGGATGGGTTAGGTTAGGTTAGGTTAGGTTAGGTTAGGTTAGGTTACGTTAGGTTAGGTTAGGTTAGGTTAGGTTAGGTTAGGTTAGGTTAGGTTACGTTAGGTTAGGTTAGGTTAGGTTAGGTTAGGTTAGGTTAGGTTAGGTTAGGTTAGGTTACGTTACGTTACGTTAGGTTAGGTTACGTTAGGTTACGTTAGGTTAGGTTAGGTTAGGTTAGGTTAGGTTAGGTTAGGTTAATATTCGCAAAAAAAAAAAATTCGCAAAAAAAAAAATTCGCAAAAAAAAAAAATTCGCGAGGGGGGGGGGTGGCTCGGGGGGGGGGGTGGCCCTCCTGTCCCTCCTGCCCCAGGAATGTCCATTATACCCTACTAACAAGATATCATGTCGTAGAACATTGCATGTAACAATATATCATTCACTACGACATTATATATAACAATAATCAGGTTTACACATTGTACATACAAAGATAAAGTATAGACATTGTATGGAAGAAGGTGACACACGGTTAAAATTTTAAGTGGCAATATGATTTACGTCAGAACATTTTATACAACAATATGCAATACGGTAAAACAGAATATAACTAAATTGTTTACTCTTGCCGTTTTTAATTTTTTAATTTTTTAAAGTGAGGTATACTTCAAGTTTACGGTTAATTTATATAAAAAAAATCGTTTCCGAACAATATTATCGGAAAACAATATTTGTAGAAACGTTATTTTGAAACTTTAAAAAACGGCAACGTTGCCGTTGGGTTTTCCTTTTGAATTCCGTCGAATCGAGAGCGTATAATACTGTTGCCATAGCTATCGTAGCCGTGAACGCAGCAATCCTACGGATCGTTGCTTTCCTTATTTTAAGCTATGGTTCCACAGACTGCGGAATTGCGAAAGTGCGGAAGTGCGAAATTTTCTGCTGCGTAAATAACGGTGCGGAAATTCAGTTGTGTCCAAACTAGTGACGAGTATGGATAGGAAGAGGAAAGCCCTCGTGGTTTTGATGGTTTATGATGACATTGATGATGATTTTGTCGATCTTTTGTCTTTATTTGTGCCAACACATAGTAATCGGAGTGATATTTTTAAGAACAGGGACAGTGAAGGAGCTTACAACATACTCGTTCGTAGAAATTTGGTAGACAATGGAACTAAATTTAAGCGCTAATTCCGGGTGTCGAAAGACCGATTTTTCTTTTTATTTAAACCCATAATAGATTACTACTATTGTTATTATTATTATTTTAATAAAATTCCTAAAATACCCTTCAAAATTGATTTTTTTATTCACTAACATGTGTTGATTAACGGCCATTTTATTTTTTAAAAATCAAGATTTTTTAGATATATTGCACACATATTTTTTTGTAAAAGCATTTATTTTCAATAAAAAGGCGGAAGCTTTATTTCAGAAGAATAGACACTTAAACGTTTCCATTTTATAAGGGGGGATATCCCCCTGATCCCTATCGAATCTAGGCCACTGGAACTTAAAACAACTAATGATAAATTAAGATTATCTGTTTCCAAAGTTTTTCTCCTATTGCATTCCAAATTGCGTATTTTTTATAATCCGGAAAACGCCATGACCAACTTAACATGTTCCTCCTCTTCAGTCGATGAAAAATGTTCATCAACAATTTTTTTCGATGCACAATCTACTATATATTTGTCAAATCCACTGACTCACTCACTCACTCACTCACTCACTCACTCACGTATCATCGCACAGCCTAAACTACTTGACCTACTTGAAATTTTGCATGGACATTCCTTTTAGGGTGTAGGCACCCACTAAGAACGGGTTTTACAAAATTCAAAATTTTAGGGTGGTTTTCGGGGGGTTGAATTTTTAGGAAAAATAGGACTGTACTTCCTGTACATTATCGCCTCTAGCGCCTAAACAAGTGAACCTTCCTTCAATCTGATTGAAAAACTTTAGTGTGGAAATAAATTTTAAACATATGTATTTTCTATAAATTTTTTGTCTATCTCTTATGGTTTCCGAGTTATTTAGCAAAACGTGCCAACGTGAGCGTGCGGCGGCGGCCGGAATTGAAAGCAGTGTCGATAATGTAGTCCATATATAAGTTTATTCGCTGTCCACATTGCAGTGTGCAGACTTTTAGCTATTAAAATTAAATTAATTGCTAATTTTGATATTATTTGCTGAAAAAATCTCTGTGTTTGGTCATAATTTGATTCATAACTAAAAATATACTTTTATTCGTTTTGAAAAGTAAAATTTGTAATATTTATATTTAGTTCTCACCAGCGAGAAAATTACAACACTCATACATGTTTGCCCAAGGATTGACGCAGATTACGATTTGGTTTGGTATTGTTATAAGTGGGCCATGCCCTTGGTCACCTAGTACCATCGGTCCCCCAAAAAAATACAAAAAAAGTCCTGTTGCAGTGTGTTCACCTTCCCAACCCCCAAACCATCCCCTGGCCACTGTAGCAGGCAAAAAAAAGTCCTGTTGCAGTGTGTTCACCTCCAACCCCAAACCATTCCCTGGCCACTGTAGCAGGCAACGAAAAAATAATAAAAAAGTCCTGTTGCAGTGTGTCAATCTCCCCCTCACCGACCAACCCTATCCGACGGCTGAAGAGGGCCCAAGCGCCCTAAAGCAGCCTCAGTGGGCCAGGGACTTTCCCGCCCACTGGAACCTCACAAAAACAACAACAAACAACAAACACGCACATTACGGCTGAAGAGGGCCCAAGCGCCCTAAAGCAGCCTCAGTGGGCCAGGGACTTTCCCGCCCACTGGAACACTGGAACCTCACAAAAACAACAACAACGCACATTATTGGCTATTTTCCCTCATCTAGCGTTTGTCTAAGCCAGTTTTGCTCATCGTCCTTACCGTAAACCTTGAAGTTATTAGATTATTTTGAAGCTTTGAATCGGTGATGGCGGACCTTGAGCTCCTTGAAATAAACGGCGCTTTAATCCCTCATAGGGTTAATATTATACCTGGTGATGGCGCCTGACTTTTTTCTGCCTTATCTTATGCGATGACAGGGTCTATCGTTCAGTCCCGTAATATACGATCTGAATTCGTCAATCATGCCTCTGCTAACTGGGATAGGTTACACATTTACTCAATGGCACGTGAATGTCAGCCTTACCAGAGCCGGCCTGATTATGTGTCTGCGATGTCGATGCTGTACACATACGGTACATCATTTGAGTTAATAGTTGCGGCCGAGATCTATCCATACCAATTTGAAGTATTTATAGACAAAAAGCTTATTACTGGTAATACATATGGCCAAGCAGCCTCTGTAAAAAGGTTGAAATTTTCTGGCGAAATAACTCGGGGACACTTTGATGTGTACGAGTTGTGTCTGCCTCCTTTACCTGGCTCACTTACTTTCGCCGTTCCTGACGAAAATATGGCATTGAAAACCTCTCCATTGCCTCAATCTACAGGCGTTGGTCAAGGCGAAACTGTATTCATACCCCGAATTCCTCTTATTCCATCAGACTACCCTTTTCAGTTTAAACGTCTGCAATTCCCTGTGAGGGTCTGTTATGCTATGACAATCAACAAGGCTCAGGAGCAGAGTTTGAAAGTAGCTGGTGTGGATCTGAGAAGTGATTGTTTCGTTCATGGCCAACTGTATGTGGCGTGTTCAAGGGTGAGCTCTCCTGGCAGCTTGGTTATTTTGCAACCAGAAAGAACAAAGAATGTAGTGTACAGAGAGGTTCTTAGCACCTAAGAGCTTTTTCTGTCGAGCATAAGCCCTGTACAGTACTGAAAGATAGTTTTGATTGAATGTAAATAGAGTGTGAATAATCTGTAAATATCTGCTAAAATTTGTTAAATTAATGAGGCAAGGATGCCTGAAAAAAAACTTTCTATGGGAAACGAGTATCGTTACCAGCACACCGGTTTCTTGGGAATTTCGTTTCCTGAAATAAATATATTGATAATGAAAAATTAAAGTGCTATGTAAGTACCACAAATCGTCCGTTGAGAAGCACGGGTACACAGCTAGTACATAGTATTACAACAAAAACTGCCCAGTCACAATGATAGATGGCTTCTCTCCGCTGGCGGATTCCGGACTGGCACTGCTCTGACCAGTATGATTTGACCGCCGGGCGGAACCGAACATTCCGAATGCGTAAATATACGTCAGTGGAACCAGTCAACAGGGAAATCCATTGATCTAGTGCCGTTATAATTACGAAGCGGAAAATTTCGCCCGCCCGCCGTAAATTCCGCAGTCTGTGGAACCATATCTTTAACAATGTATAACGAGGAAACGCAGATTTTTCACACTTCAGTAAGAATTGAAATAGTAACTACAACCAGATGAAGCCATATCCCAAGTTTCGTCAGTATATAAATAAGCGAGATATACAATTTTTATTTGTATTTGACAATAGGGGCCTACGTCACAAAAATACAGACCATAACGAAAATGTTTAATTTGTTTGAAATTTTTTCAAGTTTCTAAAGTATTATCTTAGTAAATAATGGACGTACTGAATTCGTTATGGTCTCAAACTTCAGCAAAATTTATCCAGTTTAAGAAAGGATCTGACAACATATTCTGTCAGAGGCATACTTTCGGAGATATTTAACAAAAACTGAAAAAGTGCAAAAGTTTGACTCTTTTTTACAACTACGCCAGTAGCACAGGTCTTTCGAAGCTGCAAAATTGGTTTCTTACTTGTGATATAGGTCCTAAAATCATATTAAAAAATCAGAACTAAATGACCTTTTGCATGCAAGGACCCTTCTTAATGTCTAACTAGACTGAACTATATATTTAATCACTAGGGCCAAGTGATGCTTTTCGATACGAGCTCATTTTACTTAAACTTGCCCAAAACAAAACTGCCCAGCTCATTTGAACAAATCCTTAATTTTACTTAAAATGAGCGAGGATCGAAAAGCAACTTTTGGCCCGTGTGATGAACTATATTTTTCGTCATACTGCACAATATATTAAGCTAACTACTTCACAAAACAAAAATTGTACAACTTGTTTACTTTTAAAAGTTGGCTCTAAAAATGGCTTCCATCATCTTCATTTTTGGAAGGTAGAACACAAACCGTACAAATCCCTTACTTAGACGCTAATCGGTGTATTTCATCTCAGAAGTCTCATGAAATTGCCGTTACCTGTGGAGTCCCACAGGGGTCGATGCTGGGACCAATTATTTTTTTACTCTTTGTCAATGACAATCACTCTAGTGTGTCAGGTGTTGATCTATGCCTATTTGCAGATGATACATCTCTAAACATAAGTACAGTAATGCTTCTCGAAATGACCTTGAGATTGAATCGTTTATACGAAGTAGCTCACTTCTGCAATGTCTAGTTGATAATAATCTCACTGTTAATACTGAAAAAACTCATTTCATCTATTTCAAGTTGGGAAAATCAGTATATCCATCTAGTAAATTCTTAGGTGATACTAAAATTGATTCTTCTCTGAAAACGATTTTTTTAGGTTTAATAAATCAATTGATAATCGCCTTGATTTTTCTGAACACATTGAGAACTTATCTCGTAAACTCAATAGTAGTATTTTGACTCTTCGCAGGCTGGCTAAGTTTGCAAACACTGATGTACTTCTTTCGGCATATTTTGGTTCCTTTTATCCTCAAATAAGTTATGCCGTTGCAATTTGGGGTGCAGAAACCACAAAAACAAAAGCTATTTTCCGATTGCAAAAAAGAGCAATTAGATTGGTCTTTGGTATGAAAAAAGTGATTCATGTAGAGGCATTTTTACAGTCAACAATATACTCACATTTTCTTGCTTTTATATTTGTCAGTGTCTCTCATTCTTCATTAAAAACAAACACTTATTTTATTTTCATGGCATTTGACAGTACAATCTCAGGCATGCTTCATCTACACTAACCATTCCCCATCACAACACTGCTTCTTTTGAAAAACACTCATACCTCACCATCATAAAACTGTTCAATTCACTTCCTTTACACATAAAATCAGAGTCAGACCATAGAATAAATAATACATTAATGTACAATAATACAATAATGTATTATTTATTCTATGGTCAGACGTTAAAAGGTTCAGGCGCAGGCTTAGGTCATTTTTGGTTGGTAAAGAGTACTACAGCGTCCAGGAGTATTTTACTGACAATGTTAATTTTAGTTAGAGCAATAGTTTATTTTATTTTAAATCTTTTGTTACTGAGTAACAATATCGACGATTGTCCATGCTATGCATATAGTTTTATGACAATAAACGATCTTGATTCATCTTGTTCTTACTATGCAAAACAAACAGCTGTTACAGATATAATCAACTTTTGTCGGTTTCGTTTGTGCTTGTGTTAGATTAGACTAACTATATCGATTGATATATCGAACGCTGTGGACCCTCATTAAACCGACAACAATGCAACAATGAATTACAATCGATAAAATAATCGATTACTCCTCTCGATTCAATCGACGTACACAAGTTTGCGGTTTTAATACAAACTATATAAATGACAAAAACGAACAGCTGATGAACTCGACATCAGCTGATTCTTTTTCGCCCTAGAGCTAAAAGAACTACTTTAGCCCCGCAACGCATGTATTTAAAACACCCGTTTTCGTAGCAGTATGACGAAAACGTTGTTATTTTTCACAAATTTAAACCCCAATCAAAACGTATTTGGCAATACAGAGACCGGTACTGGCAATGCAGTTGCTGCCTACCAGCCTACCGTAACATTCCACAGTTATCCACACAAAGGAAGGTACGTAACCGTGCGCGTGCCTATCGCCACTCCTGCTGCCGCGATAGACGATTACAGACGCCACAACGCGACGACGCGACTTGGACATTTATGGATTGCGATTGGATGTATACCATTTGAGAGACAATATTGAGGTGTACAACATGAGGAATGCGATTTTAAACTTTGGAAAAATAAAATATTTAATATATTTCTTCTCAGTTCTATCAATGAAAATGTTACTTTTTCATGTATCTCCATCATCCAGGGTATTGACAGAGTGTAAATTTAGAGAAAAACTATGGATAACTATGTTTAGTTTTTATTGCCGCTTTTGGCATTATGGTTGGTGATGGGTTTTTATTAGCGAATTTCCTGTGGAAAAGTGCGCTATTGTCGTGACCCACACGGTGAAAGCCCGGGACCACTCTTTCAATTTGGTAGGTATCTCTTTTCTATAAACAGTTGGACGAGTTCGCTGAGAAACACAGTTGGAAAACTCTAAACCTTTTTTTGGGACTTTAAAATCCAAATTTCTACTTTTTGGGTCTAAGAAAATCAATCATACGGTGAATGTAACTGCAGTAGAACGTAAATGGCCAACATTTGTGCCCTCTCTCAACTTTGTTACACAAATATTTCTCGATGTATTATTTAATAAATAAATAAACAACTACACACATTACGTTGCCTTGTAGGTATTAATTTAGTATTGGAAACGTAATTTATAATCCCCAGTACCTGGAGAACTACTTATATACCCAACTGGGCAACCTTATAACGTATTAATGCACATTACCATCCTACATTGAAAATGAATAGAACTATAGCCTAATAGGTGCATCGGAATAGCAAAAAAATATTTTAATTATTTTACACAATTTTACACAAGTCTTTTTTTGAACGCCAAATTAAACTTTTGAAGTTGTAAATAGACAATTTACCCTCTCAAGTCAGCGTGCTGCGTTCGAAATCTTTTTATCTAACTTTTGTTTTGTTTTCGTATTTTATTTATTGATTTGTATTGGAGAAACTCTAAAATCACGTGTACAATCCTCCTACCACCTCGGGCACTGGACCACGTGTTCACGTGTAGCTGCGGAGGCTGGGAGAGGCGTGGCGGGTGGTCACGTGACTCGATCAGCTGTGCTGGGGGTGTTGCCGCGGTCAGGTCAGCTAATCAGTCGATCAGCTGATCACCAGATCACCAAGGAAGCTCTCTTCGCACCTGCCGCTACCACGCCCTCTTCTGGGAACTTTCCACTCCTGGCAATCTTGGTACTTTGTATTCCTGTTGCGTTTTACCGCATACAAGACCACAAGACTACAGTGTGGCATTATCTTCTTTGAGACTTGCCATAACTGAATTTAAATTGATGGAGGCTCAAAGCTAACAACTGAAATTAAACTTGCCAACTTGCGCAATAGTAATACAACTCACGTGAGCTGAGTTATGAAGTGAGGCTAATAAAAAGCAGAAGTTATCCTCATATAGCAATCATTTTAAATTTGTACCTACGCTGTCTACTATCAATACTTATCAAGTAAATTTCTTAAGTTATGATTTGTAAAATTAAAACATTGTACAACGGATAATTAAACAAACCAATTTAAATTAAAATCTTTATCGATTTTCCTAACTATATCACTAATTTTTGAACGTACTATGCACTCTGGATTGGTAAATTTATTTCAAAATAGTGGCTTATTTGACATCGAACAAAATTTTTCGCACCTGGTAAATCTGTGAATACTGCAGGTGGAAACTAAGTAGAAACTATAATAATTGATGCCATTGATAAGTGTGAGAATACTGTTGGAATTTGCATAGACCTCATCAGTAAGGCCTTTCCAACAGTGTCTGTTGTCAAATTTTAATTTCAATTTAAAATAAGTTGGGGATTGTTAATAATTTACTAAAATAGTATCAGTCATATCTGTGTATTAGAAAACAGTATGTTAAAATGAATCACGAGACCTGATGCCACTGATGGCCACTGCCACGCTGTAAGACACAAAACAAGAATAATTCTATTGCGACTTGCTTTTTTACACCTTCTCCCCAACCACCACTTCTACATGCTTCTTGTTATTTAGTCAAATTGTTATTTTGCTAAAAAATGAACATGTTCCTTCTTAGGGCCTGGTTTCTGGTTTGATGGCACCAACCAGCACATATGAGTGCTGCTGGCCAGTGGTGGTGAAAATTCAGGTGGCACAAATATGTGTTGGTGCACAATGTTTTACAAAAATACTTTGTACTGTAGGAGCAATCAAAGATGTACACAGATTATTGATACTGCTAAAATTTATTATTTTAATAATATTGTATACGGGGGTAAAATATTATAAATTTATTTGAATTAGCAATTTAGTTTATAAATAGTTACTAGCTGTGTACCCGTTCTTCGTACGGGTTGTATATAAATGGTAGATTAACTAAAGAAAATAACAATCCACATTATTTTACAATATTAAAATTACATTTCACTTGTTTAATGTACAATTAAATCAAAGTTAACGAAATATACTGGCAGATAGTTCGGGTCCTGTTGCTAAGTCGAGGAACTCTGTCTGGTAGTAAACGGCGTGTGGTTTCGACTCCAAATCGGTCTACATATCACTTTGGATTCGCTCTTAGAAATAAAAGAAATCAAGTACAAACAAAATAAAGAATATCGGGGAGGGTGGGAGAGGGGGCATAAATATAAAATCGGCGGGGGGGCAAAATATAAAATCGGGGGGGAATTTAAAATGGAGGGGGAACATGAAATAAAATATAAAATCGAAGAGGGTGGGAAGCAAAATATAAATTTGAGGGTGGGGCAAAAATAAAAATGGACGGGGAGCAAATATATAAAACTGGGAGGGGGCAAAAAATATAAAATTTGGGGGGCAAAAATATAAAATCGGGGGGGGCAAAAATAAAAATCGAGAGGGGGAGCAAAAATATAAAATCGGGGTGGGCAAAAATATAAAATGAGGAGGGACAACATAAAATAAAAATACAAAATCGAAGAGGGGGGGAGCAAAATATACAATTGGGGGTGGGGCAAAAATAAAAATGGGGGAGCATAAATATAAAATTGTAGGGGGCAAAAATTATAAAGTAGGGGGGCAAAAATATGAAATGGGGGACATAAAATAAAAATATAAAATCAAAGTGGGGGGGAGCAAAAATATAAAATCGGAGGGGGGCAAAAAATATAAAATGAGGCGGACATAAAATAAAAATTTAAAATCAGGGGGGGGGGAAATATAAAATCGGGGGTGGGGCAAAAATAAAAATCGGGGTGGGGAGAGCAAAAATATAAAATCGGGGAGGGGGGCAAAAAATATAAAATGAAGCGGACATCTATACTTATTTAATAGGCGAGCAGGTTTTTTGTGACAATCACTCCTCCGAAACTACTGACCCGATTTTCATGTTTTTGGTGTCATTGGGAAGAGCCTAACGTGAAGTTGTGCAGGAAACCTTTTTTATAGAGAAATAATTTGTGAGTGAGGCCCTGGGGCCCCTTAAAGTTGAATTTTTTCCTATAAGCTTAACATTGGGAAATAACTATAAGTTTAATCAATCAGCTGGATAGTGTAAACACAGTTAATCAGCAGGCCATGTTGGCTTTGGAACGGTAACACAATATTTATACGGGAATGTCAGTATAATATTAAGTTGTGATCGCGAGCGAAGCAGCGACAGGCTACTAGAATCTATTCATTATCTATATCTATACTTATTTAATAGACGAGCAGGTTTTTTTGTGACATTTACTCCTCCTAAACCTACTACTGAACCGATTTTCATGTTTTTGGTGTCATTGAAAGAGCTTAACGTGAAGTTGTGCAGAAACCTTTTTTATAGAGAAATAATTTGTGAGTGAGGCCCTGGGGCCCCTTAAAGTTGAGTTTTTTCCCTTAAGCTTAACATTGGGAAATCTATACTTACTTAATAGGCAAGCAGGTTTTTTGTGACAATCACTCCTCCGAAACTACTGAACCAATTTTCATGTTTTTGGTGTCATTGGGAAGAGCCTAACGTGAAGTTGTGCAGGAAACCTTTTTTATAGAGAAATAATTTGTGAGTGAGGCCCTGGGGCCCCTTAAAGTTTAGTTTTTTCCCATAAGCTTAACATTGGGAAATAACTATAAGTTTTAAGCAATCAGCTGGATAGAGTAAACACAGTTAATCAGCAGGCCATGTTGGCTTTGGAACGTAACACAACATTTATACGGGAATGTCAGTATAATATTACGTTGTGATCGCGAGCGAAGCCACGACAGGCCACTAGTAAAATAAAAATTTAAAATCGGGGGGCGGCAAAAAATATAAAATCGTGGGGGGGCAAAAATAAAAATCGGGGGGGGGAAGCAAAAGTATCGAATCGGGGGGGAGCAAAATATAAAATGGGGGGACAGAATTAAAATATAAAATCGAAGAGGTGAGCAAATATATCAAATCGTGTGTGGGGGGGGTTAGAGGAAGTATCGGTAAAAATGTTTTTTGTGCAAATAAGAATAGACCACAACCAGATGAAGCCATTAATATTTGTTCATTAATATTAATTAATAGCTAGCTGACGTACCCGTTCTTCGCACAGGGGTTTCTCTGCCCGTTCTTTAGTCAATTCAATTTGCATTTTAGTTAGCTTGAAACAGCTGTTTTTGCTTCTGCTCTATAAGCTGTCAAATGGAAGTATCCACAGCTGTTCGCATTATACAGTTTCTGAATGTTTACTTTATTCTGAAATTAAATGTAAACATTGAAACTTAGGATGTTCACGGGGCGTAGCCCGAGGGGATTTTAAGGAAGTGAAACGTGTTGCATGGGTTCAAGATCTACCTATGTGCAAAGTTTCAGCCCAGTCTGTTCAGTATTTTTTGCGTTCACCTGGAACATCAGACAGACAGACAGAAACCACCTCTTCTTTATAATATTATAGATTTACCTAGCCCTATACAGGTTTTTAATACAAAAAATGCATTAGGTCCTTTCATTAGTAATGATTTCAAACAAACGCTCTTAATATATCAGATTAGTTATTCTTTTATACAAATAATTTTAATTTAAAGTTGAAAATCAAAGTTCACTTGTAATTATACAACATTTTATCATTTTATTATTAATGAGTAAACTGTTGTTAAAAGAGCTTTCATAAACAGTTTAGCTTTAAGAAATTAAATGGTTTGATTAATTCTTTCCTCGACTTCACAGAACACTGAAACTCTTCAAAAGAAACAATAGAAAATCAATGCTGCCAACTGAAGAGCCGCCTGTTTTATTCACCATGCTTGTTAATTCATCCTCAGCAGTCATTTAAATACACCATTGACCCCGACCCCAGAAAACTGTACTTTAAAATATTTGCTCACTGTAGAAGAGTGTTTGTTATAATGAAATAGGCATTTTTAAATCAATCTAAATGAATAACTGTGAAATACAAGGCAAATATTTTTCACAAGATCTAACATTTTAGTAATGATATTAATAAATTAAATGTTATTGATTATTGGAATCTTTATTAGCAGCAAAGAAACTGTTTATAAATTTCTTGTAAACCTTTTGAAAATTTTCTGTATACACCTCTGTAATTTATCGATACCATTGTTTATTAGTGTTAAAGGCTCAATTAACATTTTAAATACTATTATTATGCCTTAGTACTATTTACAATAGATAAATATAGATACAATTTTCTATATATATCTTAAATTGTAACAAAATTATTGTATGTGTACAGGATTTTTAGTCTTCTGGAATTCCAGGCTGTTATCATTTTATATTTTTTTGAATATGATTGATTTCTTAGCATAAGTGTAAAATAAGGCCGCATATATTGTAAAACACCTTTTATTGCATCCCGGATAAATAAATGTACATTTAGCATGGCTTGATGACTTGATGGCTTGGCTCTAAATGACTGGAAAAATTGATACATATGAACAAATTAACTTGACCAGCACTATGAAATATTTGTTTAGCTTTACCATATGGTCTTCCTTCGCCCTAACTGATGAACAAATACAGCTGGTAATATTAAAAATTATATCCTACCATAAGATTTGCATTGGGACTTACAGGACCCGTGGGGTGGATGTTGACATTATCAGGTCTATATGTTAATGTGATATGTAAGCCATGTTTATGCACAATTTTAGCGTGATCGGTCCAGTAGTTTATGCTTGATGGAACTACGAACATCCACACATCCAAACTGTCACATTTATAATACTAGTAGGATGTCCGCAGTAATAATCAATGCAATCAAATTTGTTCATATGTTATAGAATATTATTTGTTTCTGGTATTTATATTTATATTTGTAAGTATAAGCCCTGGTTGTTCATAACCAAAACCCTCCAACTTTCTGTTATGTTGGAGATTACGTTTTGTTCACTGACTCTTTAGATCTAAAATATGGAAAGGAAAGAGTGTTGATTTGGATTTTTTTAGGCAATTTAATTGATTTTTAAACAAAATCTAACCTTTTCACTCATTTCCCATAAGTGCTGATTAAACAGACATGACATGACTATGACTACATTACTATAAATTGTTTCTTTTATTGAGGTAGACCTCCTTAAAACACATTATTACCAGTAAAGAACCTAGAAATAATTATTGGTTTCAATCCACTCTGTTTGTATGCAACTTACTCCGCTCAAATGGTTCACATAAACAAATTTATACTTGTAAAAACAGGATTTTTCTAACAAGACACTGCTGCGTGTTACAGATAAGCAAGAGTACGAGTACGTGCCCCCTGACGGGGGGTGGGGGTGGCTGGTGCTGGGGGGGAGTGTATTGGTCTCCCTCCTCATTCCTGGCACTATCAAGTCCTTCGGGATCCTGTTTGTGGAGTTCCTCGAGGTCTTCAACGCCTCTCCAGTGGCTGCCTCGTGGATTCCTGCCTTGACGTACTTCCTCTACTGTTCCTTAGGTATGGTGTTAGTTGCTTTACATGGAGTAAAGTTACATGGAATAAACAGGGCCTAAGTGAAAACATCAATGTCATAAAAAATGTATACATAACCTTTGAAATAGGGACAAGGTTTCAGGAACAATTATTTCTAGAGAAAGCTCAAACACAGTTACAACTATGTGTTTAGTCGTTTTGATCCGTGTGTTGAGCATTTACGGATCAAACCGATTCTCAGAACTCTGGCTGGGATTTTGGCAGTACCTAATTTTGTTTAGTAAAAAGTATATTCTCATTCTGAATTGAAAAAAAGCCAAAGAGAAGAGCAGGGACAGCAGTGCTAATTTATCCATCAGCAGTAAAATATATCAGATCTTTGGGTAAAACAAAAAAATCCATATAAGGGTTGAGTCCAGTTAGCTTAATTATTTGTGCATATATTGTCATAATTGTTGAGACCTCATAATGTATCTATATATTTCAAAGAAGCTATGGCTAAACTCACAGCTGATGGCTGTCAATTTATCACGATAAGGCATTTTACTCAGATAAATTTCTGTTCAGCTGCTTATTTATTGGGTCTGCAACATAAAAACGTCATCGATAATTTACATTAGACTTGGTTATTTTAGTGTAGCTTTTTCTAGAGTTAAACTTTTCATTTTGGGCTTCTAAAGAGTTAAAATTTCTTCTGAATAGAATGAATACATAATGCAAGTTGTAAATTTGCTGAATGATCTAGTTGAAAAATTGTTTAATGAATAGATTTTCTATATATAATCTAAAAACTACAATTACAATTAATTTTCAACTTACCAAATTATTACAAATGCATTTATACTTGGTCTTACCTCTGTGGGTTATTGTTTGTTAATTTTGACTTCATGGTTACTCTAAAACAAGGGGATAGTAAGATAATAAAAGGTTAATGTTAATGGCATGTTAATAAAAAGTTTTATAACAAATTTGAGAAGGGAAGTGAGAAAAGATAGTATGGAAGAATTTTAATGAGGAAGAAAAGGGGATACAGAATAAACTTTATATATATATATATATATATATATATATATTATTTAAGTACTATTGCTCTATACTAGACAATTCTTCTCTCCTCACTGAACCGAACCTTTCTTCCCTTCAGTGATTACTTTGTTACTAACAATTCCATGATTACTGCCATGAGTAAAGAAATGTTTCTGATTTAAGCTCTTATAATTAAAAGTCCTTCTTGTTTTCAAACAAAAGTGCGGTGTTAATTTATGTAATTTGTTACTTTTTTCAGCATTGATTTACAATACAGCTGTCTATTTTTTTGTTGAGTGATTTATTATATTTTTAATCAGACCTAGATCCTGTGCAGGTGTTATCATACAATAAACTGTTAGACTTGGTCCTACAGTCTTTTAAATATTTATTTAAAGTTTTACTCTTTGAACTAGTTTTGAGCTACCTATATTCAAAGTTTATATTATAGAAGCTGTTTATTAAACTAAACCAGCACTAAATTATTTGTAATCTGGCCGGTTTATAATAGAAAACTATCTGGCATGTGCTGAATGGTACCTTTCCATCGAGACAAGTGTTTTAATGATAGCTTTTATAGAGGTAAGGTGCCAAGTTCCGATATCATTGAGTCACAATTAATTTGTGGGTGTCGGTGACAAATAGGGCTGCCTCCCGTGTTTGCCAGCCTAATTACTGCATGCACAGTTTATGTGGATGTCAAAGTAAATTTTCACGCCCATTCTTTGTTGTGTCATAGCGTATTCTAAGACACCAGGTTGCTTAAACTCAAACTTGTTATTTTTTAATGAGTATAAATTAAACTTTAAAGTTCATTTATATAACACTAGGGAACCCTGCTCTGCTCCGCAGTATCAGTCTGTTGAATAATCATATAAATCTGCATAATCAAGTTAAACAATTTGCGATTCATACATTGCTGTCCTCAAGAATGCTGTTTTCACAAATGTTTTCAGTGCAATTCTTGTCAACAGTTTCAAAGTAAAACACATTAATTAAATAGTATTTTATTTTTATTATTCATAAAAAGTTCCATAATCACCATATGGTAACATTCACAACAACAAATTTTTCTCAAAGTTGTGTCTCGAAGTAGGTAAAACTTTGTTTCAAAATTACAGGAAATAACTTTAAAATGATACAATTTTTCATTATTGGCAGAATTTAAAAAAAGTACTTTACTCACTATATCTGGTGAGACACTGATTGTATGGTTGTTTGTTCAGGGCCACTGGCAAGTTACCTCAGTACCAAGTACAGCTATCGCACAGTTACGCTGGTGGGAGGTGTGTTTGCAGCTACAGGGAGGATATCAAGCTACTATGCCACCAGCATTGTCCATCTCTATATCTGGTGAGACACTGATTGTATGGTTGTGTGTTCAGGGCCACTGGCAAGTTACCTCAGCACCAGGTACAGCTATCGCACAGTTACACTGCTGGGAAGCGTGTTTGCAGCTACAGGGATGATATCAAGCTGCTTTTAAACCAGCATTGTCCATCTCTATATCTGGTGAGACACTGATTGTATGGCTGTGTGTTCAGGGCCACTGGCAAGTTACCTCAGCACCAGTTACAGCTATCGCACAGTTACACTGCTGGGAGACGTGTTTGCAGCTACAGGGATGATATCAAGCTACTTTGAGACCAGCATTGTCCATCTTTATATCTGGTGAGACACTGATTGTGTGTTATGTGTTCAGGGCCACTGGCAAGTTACCTCAGCACCAGGTACAGCTATCGCACAGTTACGCTGGTGGGAGGTGTGTTTGCAGCTACAGGGATGATATCAAGCTGCTTTGAGACCAGCATTGTCAAACTCTATATCTGGTGAGACACTGATTGTATGGTTGTGTGTTCAGGGCCACTGGAAAGTTACCTCAGCACCAGGTACAGCTATCGCACAGTTACGCTGGTAGGAGGTTTGTTTGCAGCTACCGGGATGATATTAAGCTACTTTGCCAACAGCATTGTCAAACTTTATATCTGGCGAGAGACTGATTGTATAGTTATGTATTCAGGGCCACTGGCAAGTTACCTCAGCACCAGGTACAGCTATCGCACAGTTACACTGGTAGGAGGTGTGTTTGCAGCTACAGGGATGATATCAAGCTACTTTGAGACGAGCATTGTCCATCTTTATATCTGGTGAGACACTGATTGTATGGTTGTGTGTTCAGGGCCACTGGCAAGATACCTCAGCACCAGGTACAGCTGTCGCACAGTTACACTGCTGGGAGGTGTGTTTGTAGCTACAGGGATGATATCAAGTTACTATTCCACCAGCATTGTCACACTCTATATCTGGTGAGACACTGATTATGTGGTTGTGTGTTCAGGGCCACTGGCAAGTTACCTCAGCACCAGGTACAGCTATCGCACAGTTACGCTGGTAGGAGGTGTGTTCGCAGCTACAGGGATGATATCAAGCTACTTTGAGACGAGCATTGTCCATCTTTATATCTGGTGAGACACTGATTGTATGGTTGTGTGTTCAGGGCCACTGGCAAGATACCTCAGCACCAGGTACAGCTGTCGCACAGTTACACTGCTGGGAGGTGTGTTTGCAGCTACAGGGATGATATCAAGTTACTATTCCACCAGCATTGTCACACTCTATATCTGGTGAGACACTGATTATGTGGTTGTGTGTTCAGGGCCACTGGCAAGTTAACTCAGCACCAGGTACAGCTATCGCACAGTTACGCTGGTAGGAGGTGTGTTTGCAGCTACAGGGATGATATCAAGCTACTTTGAGACGAGCATTGTCCATCTTTATATCTGGTGAGACACTGATTGTATGGTTGTGTGTTCAGGGCCACTGGCAAGATACCTCAGCACCAGGTACAGCTGTCGCACAGTTACACTGCTGGGAGGTGTGTTTGCAGCTACAGGGATGATATCAAGTTACTATTCCACCAGCATTGTCACACTATATATCTGGTGAGACACTGATTATGTGGTTGTGTGTTCAGGGCCACTGGCAAGTTACCTCAGCACCAGGTACAGCTATCGCACAGTTACGCTGGTAGGAGGTGTGTTTGCAGCTACAGGGATGATATCAAGCTACTTTGCCACCAGCATTGTCCATCTCTATATCTGGTGAGACACTTAATATAATTTATAGTAAAGTGATTAGCATCTTTTTTGTGTGGCAGTCGTCGTTAATTGTAGTAAATTTGGGATACAAATGTGTCTTTCTTATGTATTGTAACTTTTCTTTCAGAGAGTGTTTACTACTTTTAAGTACCGGTAAACAGTATTAAAAATAAAAAAACTAAACTATATTCTACTGCAAGGAGATGACTCGATGGCCAACTAGTAAACAGAGCAGTGAGGGAGAATTTACCCTCTCCACAGTTAATCCAGTTTTGCTTGACAAAGCCATCCAATGATTTATCAATGAAACCTAATGGTTATAACTATCAGCTGTGATATGATCTCACAAGAAAGAATGAATTAAATTACTTCATCCAAGACAAAACTAAAAAAAACGGGCCGTAATGCTCCCCCGGCATTACATCATCTTTTCCAGCAATGACGTAATTTTTCTTATGATCAGCTGCATGTAATTGACCTGTCATCTCATCTGAAAAAGGTTACATTTTGGTTTTCCAACAAGAGAGGAAAATACCCCCGTTGCAGCAACCTTGCATACACAGCGAATTTCCAATGAATATATAACATAACACTTAACAGGATTCATAAGAAATATATTCACAAACAAGCGATATTTTAAATATTAATTATTCTCCTTAAGATTAACATCAGGGATGAGTACGCAAGTTTGCTGCAACAAGGAACACAAAATAACGGGTTTTTATGCAAATATCAATAGAACTCATCTTAGTGAAGTCACATACCAAGTTTCATCCATATACATTCATAAATAAGCGATATATAACATTTGAATTATTTTCCATAAGAATAACACGGGGACTGAGTACCTAGGTTTGCTGCTACGGGAACCATAGTCGAAAAATTGTTTTTTTCTGCAAACAACAATAAACCACAACCATATGAAGCAATATACCAAATTTTGTCAGTTTATGTTCATAAATAAGCGAGATATACAATTTTTCTTTTTCTCCATAAGAATAACGTTAGACAACATTTTGTACCCAAAAAAACCCATTTTTGGAGTACAAAACCCCCAAAAACCTCCCTTTGGATAGTGTGATTCGTCTGATTTTCGAACTTGCCAAATAAATGAGACTTTCCACATTTGTACCAAATTTCATTAAGATCCGACCTTTTATACGAAACACGTGTCGTGTAAAATAAAAAAAGGTACTCAAGGTTTATTCCTTTATTTCTTATTAATATTATATTAGTAGCCCTAATTTGTGAATCAAACATATGTATATATATATATATATATATATATATATATATATATATAAAACAATTTGAACGAATGGTGTTTTTGGCATCTGGAGACCTGAAAACGAAAATTTATCATGGTCTCGGGCTTAAGTCTTACCATGAGACCTATGGTAAAAGCTTCTGCCCCATAGGGGAAATTCGCTAAAACGACTGATCATAATAAAGACATATTAAGTCATTGCTGTCGCTTATGGTGACGTAATGCCAGGGGGAATTACAGCTAGTCTATTTAGTTTATTTATTGCCTTGCTTCATCTAATGGAAAAAATAAGGAAGGATTGAGGTGGGGGTAAATTTGTCCTCACCACCTTGTGAACTAGCTGGCTATCAAGCCATCTCATTAAAAGTTTTGCTGTTTTTGTTGATTTAATTTTCTTTGTCACATTAAGAGCCATCTTTCTTTTAAGGATAAAACGTAATTGTCTTAACAGCTGAAGGTATTTCTATACATTTGTAATTTACACGTATTTTTGCTAATTTACTTTCATGCATGTAAAACAAATTCTAACAACTGTCTGAAGATGATTTGATAACAATAAT
The DNA here is from genome assembly GCA_963675035.1 of Allygus modestus. Lineage (NCBI taxonomy): Eukaryota > Metazoa > Arthropoda > Insecta > Hemiptera > Cicadellidae > Allygus > Allygus modestus. The sequence continues at coordinate 100,643,576 of OY776116.1, forward strand.
TGAGAAGGATGGTGTGTGGGAAAAGTTACCTATTTATTATTTATGCAACTCTACAGTTGAAAATGCCAACATTAATCTAGAAATAAAACTTGAACATCTATAGTTTTACCCTTGATTTAATAGTGAAAAAAGAGCCACATACTGCGGCAAACTCTAAGAGAGAACTAATGTGGAGAAATCGGAAATATTTATTAACCATTGACCATAGTATCACATGAAATAGGTTTTGTCAAAGTTAAAGCTAATAACAATCATCCAGACATAGTATATGTATATATATACATCGAAGGCGTTTTATCAATTAAAAAACAAAAAATAAAAACATCTTTATAGTAGAACAATGAACCCATTAAAATCTTCAGTAAAGAGTTTAAAAATTCATTAAGACAGTAAAATGTATTTTCTTGTTTTTGTTTTAAAAATATTTAAAAGTGCAGTTATAGCAGATAACCGTAACTTATTAAACAAATTTATAGCTTCTTCTGAAATAATTTTTCCCCAACTTGTTAACAAGGCATTTCCAATGAAGATTCTCTTGTATAAGTTTCTGTAAGGTTCTGTTTAAATAGATCTAAACCCATATCTAAGTCTAAACCCATATCTAAGTTTAGCATCTACAGTGACGTTATTTCTATATAATTTAATGGAACAGTTCTCTTAAATCAATGAGAATTTGATTTTATCAGAACATTTTTTTAAATGTATAATAGAATGGTTAACTTGTTTGTACTGGTGTGTTACATTTCGTTTATGGTTGGATGGCAAGTATAGGCTAAACATTTTGAGGGAGGATTCGGAGTTAAAAATGGATAGGGCCACTTTACATAGTTGATATTTTATATACAACATTTCAGAGGAGTGGGGCAGAGTTTTCCTCATAATTACGTCACTCCTAGAGCATGGATGGCGTTATTCCAGACAATAGAGATGTCAAAGCTCAGAAATTCATAGCTTTGACAAATGTGTTAGACCATTCGGAGCAATCCTGTTAAAAGTTATGGATTTTTGACTAAAGAATGTGAATTAATGCTATTGTGGTCAGAAACAGTCTCACATAAAGAAAACTATACTCTATATTCATGTGTCTAAAAAAAACTTTACAGTACTGTTCTCTGTGCTGTACTGTATAGTATTGTCGATGATCAACATGAAAAGTTTATTCTCATTGAATGGGCCAAGAATTGGTCATTGAAGGTCTTAGTTTTTTTTACCTTGATCTTATCGTGATGCTTCTTGGCCTTATGCCCCTTACATGAAGGGAGGGATGGCCTTTCCCATTTGCATGAGAATGTCAGGCGAATTGACTTACAGTTAATTTGCCTATCTATATGTTACATGATTTATGAAAATCAATCACTTCTCTGAGTATAATTTTCTGTTGTGCCTCTCTTTTGTATTTAAAATACCGGGTGTCCACAAAAGAACTGAAACATTTTAAAGGCAAATACTGATATCAAATAAGAGACTCTGTTTAATGTTTTATATATGTATTTAAAGCTAAAATTCTCAAGTTTTATTAGAAACTTAGTATAACTCGATATGAGCACCATTAGTGGCCCGGCATAAATCTAAGCGAAATTTGACCTCTTCCCAGGTTTTGGTCAGTACTTAAGGGGAAATTTCACCAACACATGCGACAATTCTCTGTCGGAGGTGATTAAGATCCCGAATCTGCACCTAGTAGACGTCATTCTTTACTGCCCCCCAAAGGAAAAAGTCCAGAGGAGTCAGATCTGGACTCCTAGGAGGCCATTGGATGGGCCCTTCCCTGCCAATCCACCGATCGTAGAATTGAGTATCTACCTTTTGCTGTGGAGTTGCCATTGCACTACATAAACATGTCTAGTTGTCTATTTGAACTCATAATAACAGCTTATTTATGTTCAACAATTAACACACAGAACGACAATGAAGCCTGTGCAAACATTAACGAGGGATGACAACAGTCCAGTAATTTAGAATAAAATATCGTCCAAAATTTGAAAATATTTTAAAAAAATTAAACAATGGATTTTAATGCCCTAATGGTGCTCATATCGAGTTATACTAAGATTATAATGAAACTTGAGAATTCTAGCTTTAAATACATGTATAAAACATTAAACATAGTCTCTTATTTGGTATCAGTATTTGCCTTTAAAATGTTTCAGTTCTTTTGTGGACACCCGGTATAATGTGCTATTCAGCTGATCTATGTGCAGTGTGCTTAAACTGCTTTAATTGAATTTTGTTTCAACAGTTCGTGGGCAGCTTTTGTTTAGATACAGTTCACGATAAAGAATGATTTATTTTAGATTGTCGTGAAAGTGAGCAAATTAAAGAATAGATGGTCTAACTCAGCTTGATGATTAATTTAATCAAAGCCAATTAATTTACCTAACATTAGGTTGCCTATGAGCTCCTCTCGCTCGCCCGATTTTAATTTTATAAGAAAATCAAATAGCATAGCTGATTAACTGACAATATGTTATCAAATAAGTTTAAATTCAACCCAAGTTGAATTCAAGTTAAATTCAACAAGTTTATACAATTTTGAGAATTTTTTGAGGAATTTACAAAATTATAATATTTCTTCTTAGATTTTATCACCTAGACCTTATCAAATATGCTCATACATTGTTGGGACAACTTGAAAGTTGAAAGATACTGGTACGGTTTAACGTTGTACTAGGGTCATCCAGAAAGTAAAGAATGTTTGCTTCCTGCGCCGAGCACAGCTCCCCTACCACAGCGATTGCGAGTGCGGCAGTCCACTTACCTACCAAAGCATGAGCCGAGTCTCGTTGCTGAGCTATCACACATCTTGTTTCTACAGCGGTTCAAAATGCTCAAGTCATTCGAAAATCGTGCCGAATTTGAGATCCGCAGTGTTATTGGGAATGTGCTAAATGTCAGACATTGTCCAACCTACTGAAATTTCTAGACAAACACCAAAGAAAGATTATTGTAAATGTGCAATAAACGAGTCTTCAGGGAGAAAATCGTTTATCAATTTTAATAAAGAAATTTGATCGTGCACAGCAAGGAACAAAGTGGCAGGCACAGGTAATTTGAAAGAATGAATTGAGAGAAAAATTTAGAGAAACCGGTGCTATACTGTTACCGCATGACATGAATTATTTTCAGGAATTGGAAGATCTTTCACCATAAACTTTCTTTTGTTTTTGTCTCCAAATTTCAATATGTCGGACATTTTGCGCATTCAGAAACTAATAACACTGCGGATCTCAAATTTGGGGGGATTTTTGGATGACTCCACCATTTTGAACTGCTGTAAAAACAAGACGTGTGATCGCTGTAACAGTTCAGTATTTTTAAAAATAACAAATGCTTCTATCAGTCCTTTGATGCAGAGTGTAACGGCATCGGCTCCTTTGCCGCGCTAAATCGCAATTGAATAACTTAATCACTGCCACCACCTTCTCTCGTGTTTCCAAATGAAGAGAATTTTATCCCTCTTTAATTCAAACCTACAAGGAGTCAAAGATGCTTAGATATACTATGAAATCCGAAGGGAATTTTTAAATGTTTTAGGTAATTTGTTATAACATTGTGACTAATTTTAAAAATTTAATGACCGAATCAAAATTTATAAAATACTGTAACAGTAATTTATAACAATAGCAGTTCAGTGATACTTGTTTCGACTCCGGGTCTTACCTAACCTATTATTATTGTCAAGCCTTTTTGACAGTAGCCCCAGCCCGAGGTAGAACTCTATAGTACGTCTGGTGTGGGAATTGTGGTATGAGGGATGAATGGGGATTTTTAGCCTGAGTTGAGGAATTTATTGTTTGAACGGATGGAAATACTGCTGGTATGGTAACTAATATTAAATTGGACATATTCAATTGTATCAGAGAGGTGCTGTATTGTGGTCTGATTGACTTTATTGATCACCATTTAGAGTATTGCGCCTTGCAATAGCAACAAGAAAAGTTGAGTTCTGCGCCACAATAAGGTGGCACTCAAGAAAATTGTTTAACAGAAGTCCACGCAAGGTTACAAGGTTACAGTGAGACGCAGTAACAGTGGTTGGCTATTTGAACTATAATTTTAAATTCTTTCCGTGTTAACTTATGTTGACTGTCCCTCCAAATGTTACTGAATGAGACAGTTCATTTAGAAAAAAATTTGTCCGTGATTAACATTAAACAGGTTAATCCACCCTATGTGTTATTTCAAAGCACACACAGGTATATCTTATATTTTGAGAATTATATTATCTAACGAGTTTCTTGATTTTTATTTGGCTGTTTTCGTTCTCTACAAATATTATTTTTTGTACATGATTTATATCAATCAAAAGCTCTTACCACATAGACGTGCATTTTATGTTTTTTCAAAATATCCAATCGTAGGGCTTCACCCTATGTGCTTTTAAAGTTCCAAAGTTATTTTATACAAGTAATCAACCTGAAAAAAAATATATATATATACACGAGGGTCATCCAGAAAGTGAAGAACGTTTGCTTACTGCATCTAGGACAGCTCCCCCATCACCGCGATTGTGTGTGTGACAGTCCACCCACCTCCCCACCAAAGTAAGAGCTGAGTGCGGTCACGCGTCTTATTTCTACAGTGATTCAAAATGGCGGCAGCAATAAAAAATCCTACAAAATATGAGCTACGCAGTGTTATTCGGTTTCTGAGTTTTAAAAATGACCAGACCACAGATATTTTTTGAAAAAAAAATGCAAAGAAAGTTTATGGTGAAAGTACAAAAAACAAGACCTTAAAATTGATGTAATGTGCTAAGATTTGTCCTCAAATTTTCTTCAAATCTTTCTTTTAAATCCTCTTTAGCGAGCAATGACTTGCCACTCTGATCCTCATCGTGCACAATGGATTTTCTTTCATTAAACCTGTTGCACTATTTTTCCCCCTGAAGACTCGACTAGTTTGCACTTTTACCATAAAATTTCTTTGGTATTTTCTAAAAATTTCTATGGTCTGGACATTTTTTAACTCAGAAACCGAATAACACTGCGTAGATCATATTTGAAGGGATTTTCAATTGCCGCCGCCATTTTAAATCGCTATAGGAATAAGACGTGTGCCCGCACAGCAACGAGACTCGGCTCATACTATGTTGGGGAGGTGAGTGGACTGCCACACTCACCATCGCGGTGATGGGGGAGCTGTGCAGGTGCAGTAAGCAAACATTCTTTACTTTCTGGATCACCCTCGTATATATACGATTTTCATGACATGTGGCTTTAAGCCTGTGAGATCCCTGTACCAAAACAGGCCACTAGCTAATATTACTTTACATGGGTTTGCTTCTAGTGTTTTTGATCCTTAAGTTACCTTTTTGTCTAACATTTGTCTAACTATCTGGTTTATTATGATATAAATAAGTAAATACTTATTTCCATTTACAAGGTTTTGACTCTGCATCACAAATGTCATATAACCATAGACTATGTGTCAGAATAGACATTGAACATAGGCATTAGTGTAATCTCTGTATTTTGATTGGAGGGGCAAACATGGTCATGATCGTGATTATTGTGACTATATGAGCCCAATAATATTTTCTCCAAATTATTGAGGGGGCAACCACCCCACCAATAATTTGGAACACTGCTGATTTTAATTTATGAAATGTTACAATAATCACGATTACGATTATTTTCCCCCCTCCCCCCAATCTAAATATTCAAATTACGGTTATGACAATAGTCACAGTATAACATTAAATGGAACATAGATTGATTGCTACATTGAAACACACAAATTTACCTACAAGTTTACTGTACAGTGTATATGTTAACCTCATGAACTTTTAATAACAACCTTACTTCGTCTAACCCTTTAACTTTCTACAGACAAATTATGTTTACCAAAATATTCCTAACTGTATTTAACAACATTTCTATTTAGTCTGTTCTAATGAGATGATGTCGTAAGCGAACAATGACTCTATTCATAAGCAGTTGTTCTATTCTATATTTTGCGGTCTATCAAAATACCTACTTTTATTTTAAGCTTTCACAACATTCCCGTTTCTTTTCTATTTCTTGTAAAATTAATCCCAATGACAACAATGACCCCATTAGTAATTAGTTAGTAGCGAAAGTATCGCAGGGATGTTTTCAAAATTACTACACCTTTGAACTAAACAATAGCTGATTTCAAGACTTGGCAGCCTAAGTACATCTATAGTCTGGCTTGTGCCTGTAGCCACTAAAGTCATTATGGAACGGCGACAGCTAATTAGAAATTTAGTCAACTCCTTGCCAACCAGTTCATCTGGGTGTCTTCTATGGTCTTAAAAGATGTTTTTTTTAAGGTTAACAAATATTAATGTTATTTCAAATATAAAATATTCTAGATTGTTTATGTCAGTTTACCTTTTGTAATTTTTTTAAAAAGTATACCTTTATCAAACTGTGTTTGGGCTATCCTCTCTTTATGAGAGTTGTTATCGGTCTGAAGAGTTTAATTATTTATTACAGACTAATTATCTACCGTCTTGCACCCAGTATAGATTATGTTTCAAGATCTTATCAGCAACTAGGTACATATTACCTTAAAAATATTTGGTCAGAGAATTTCCAAATTACACTATTGTAATTCTTGACGAATTTCAATAAAGGATTATTGTTTTGTATTGTTAATCAAACTTTCCGATGTCAAATTAAAGTTGACGTATTTTTAGCCTGAAGGGGGACTAAACACGCTCCTAATTTATTTTGAGCATGTACAATAAAACTTTCCTGTAAAATTATCTTTCTTATTTCTGATATGTTACATCCAGTATAACCTAACAAACGTTAAACAATCTCGAACCGACCAGTGCGGACGGAGGTATCCTAGGATCCAATGTGCCTTTCAGGTTTTGGCAGGGTGTATATGTGTTGAAATGCTTCCTTTATTTGCTTTCAGTTATGGGATTTTGGTCGGCACTGGTGCCGGGCTTTCCTTCCCCCCCGGGATATTTATTGTCACCTCATACTTTGTCCAGCTGAGGGGGCTAGCCAATGGTATTGCCATATCCGGAAGTGCCCTCGGCTCAATTATTTTGCCTCCGTTTTTAAGGTTTCTGTTAGAAACATACGGGTACAGGTGAGTCCCAGAGACTGATGCTCTCTTCTTCACTCCAACATTTATGTTTTCACTAAGCCGCCATTGATGTTTGTTGGCATTGTTTGACATTATAGTTCTGACACTGTTTACGGGAACCTGCTTAGTACATTTTTTTAACAATCATTTCTTTTGGGAAAAGAAAATTATGAGTTTAAACATAAAAAATGGTAATTAATTTGAAATAGAACAAGCTCGAATTTGAATTGAGGATTAAGGGATTTTTTTAAACTTTTACTTTACATAAAAGTATATTTTAAGTGTTCAGTATAAAAGTGCTATGTATATTTACCTTTTTTTATTTTTTGTAAACAAGTTTAAATATTTTACATAGTGAAAAAGTTTAGAGGAAGTACTATTTCTTACTTAAAATTATTGATTACGAAGTAACTTTAGTACTCTAGGTGGGATATAGGTCTCTCAATTAGCAGCAGTCGAATATGTTTTATCCTGTAATACATTGTAGGATTTATCATAATATAAAACTTTTCTAATTTAATTTTGTAAGATCAGTAAACTAGTTAAAATCCCATAGCATGTTTAAGAGCGATAAACAAAATTACAAGGGTGGTTTATTGTTAGGTAAAATCATACTCACAGTTATAACAATAGATATTTCTTTTAACAAATCCTTAGAGAAATCCGTGTTAAATTCCTCTTTCTTTTCAAGGAAACAGTTATGTTACGCTGCATACCGTGGCAAACCTCTACAGATAATTAACATCTGATTCAATAATAATCTGATCAGTTAAAGGATCATCTCCTAATGGTAAACATAAAACATAAAATGTCTATAAGGTGAAGCCTTAGAGATGTTTTATATTTTATGAATTTTGATACGTGAAGGAATCATAACGAATAAACTTATATGGTATATAGTGTGTTATGGTTTTGACATTAACACCTTCAAATTTGATACCACTGTTTCTTTTTAATTAAAGGTATTTAAATATTAGCACTTTAAATATAGATTAGTGGCTTGTAGGATCTATTGCCCATAAAGTAATCAGTAATCAATATGTGAACACATAAGAACACAATTAAAATAGACATTTAAATCAAAGTATCAAAGTAGAGGTTTTACAGTCCTGACGTTTTTCTTAATGGGGACACTTTGTCCTTATTTCTGGATGACATCAATTTTGTTTACTACTATTTTCCCCGAATCCCTCCCTAATACATTTAATTTGAGTCATCTCCCATCGACCTGCAATTTATCAAACATCCACAATTTCTCTTTAAAAATTCCTCTTAGTACAATTGCAAATTACGAATATTTTAAATTTTTCAGTTGAATATAAATTAGTCTTAGTTGAATTTTTGTCAAGGACAAGCAGGTTTATCCAACAGAACACAGTCATGAGTTACATACAAACAGCTTAATTATCAATACAAACCCACAAACATATTTTAAGTAATACCAAATTTACAGATGACGAAATTTATTAAAAGAAACTTGATGAAATAAGTAATTCATGAAATTTGTATATGTAATTGATACAAATTGAGTAATTGATGAAACAGTAATAAATTAAGAATTGTAATGAAAAATAGTATCGATTATATTATCATATCTTTGTTGTATTAATTATACATCAAATGTATGGTATTTAAAGAATAAATATAGTACCAATTTTAGATAACTTGCGAGTGCCGCGAGCAGGTGCTGGTGCAGCTACTATTTACTGTACGCAAACAATATTCCTAATACATAACTAAGATATTTTAGAGATATTGCATATATTTTTTTCAGTAACAGCGTTTATTTTTAATCAAAAGGCATAAACTTGATTTCAGGAGGATATAAATTTTAATTTTTTCAAGTTACAAGGGGGGATGTATCCCCCTGATCCCCCCCCCCCCGTATCTATGCCACTGGTTAGGATTCAAACTTAAATCAAGGCTTGAGGTGGTCATAATAATGCCTTCATTTTTGTATACTGCCATTAAAATAAGAACTTTTCATGATGAATAAATATTGTCATAGATTTCCTTTAAAGTTCTCTCCACTGCAGATTAGCTAGCTGAATAGTGAAGTGGTTACAGTGTTTGCCTCGTAAGCCAAGGTGCAACGGATTTATTTTTAACAAAATCTGAAAATTTTCTGAAAGGTTGATTCTGGACCCAGCTGACATTTGTCATTGGACTATTGGTTAATTATCTTTCTTAGAAAAGGTTGACCTTAGATAGGAAAAAGACTTGGATTTGAACCGTTCCCTTTTAAAATGTTAAAAATGGCACTGGCCTATGTACTTCAAAAAATAAGATAATGTTTACTGATATATATTTTAGTCGGTTTACATACAATTTACGTTTCCTCAAAGTCACAGTGGCTGAAGGCCAAGGTAAAGACTTTAAAGGCTTACAAGCCTCACAGATTTGTTGTATAATTTTATGTTACATCCACGATCAAGCATGATAATATCATAATGCAAAAACACAATTAAGTAACTAATTTAGTTACCCAAAGCAAGGTCACATTCAGTTTGAAGGGTAACTGTTTTTTACCTCTCTCATGAAATTTGAAGTTTGGGGCAAGGGCCTTCCTTCCCCACCGGTCTTGGCTGTAGCTTCACAACAGGTGCTTTTAGTACAAGAATTTAAAGCTTACAGCCAACCATTTAGAAAGTTCTAGCCTAATTAAACCTGCTTTCAAATTTAAGAAGCCTGTTTGTTGGTAGGGGATCTGTTTATCCCTACTTATATTAGAAGTTAGTCATCATTAATTTCTGAGATTTTTGTTCAATAATTCCAGTTTAATAACATTATAAAACTTTGAATGTATACAAATTATGTATATTTTACGTTAAACTATTCATGAGTATCTTATATATTTCTATAAAAGTTAACTGTTGTAAATTTAGTGACTTATTGAGATACAGTTTTTATTTCCAATGGTTACCGCATCGTATCCTACTCTTATTTGAGTGATTAAGAAATTTTCAAACCTAGTTTTTCTATTAAAATCAAGATAAATGATAAATTTGTATATGCACATTGTTTTGTAAAATCAGTACACAAAATCGGATGAAACACTATTAAAATTTTCTTAACTAACATTAAAATCGTATTACATTTTAAATTTTACAAATTATTCCATCCCATTTGTTCCATCTTTATGAAGTTGTATAAAACCATTATTAGCAAGTGCAGTTTCATTGTAATGTCAGCTGAAGAATTATAATGATCAATGTATTTGTGTTTTGATAGAGACTTGATATTACATAATACTTGTACAACTAGCCACACATCTCTGAAGGAGTGCAATGTCAATCCAGTTCATTCAAGATAAAATATATTTGACTATACACCAAATTGTTTAACCAAATTATAAATATATCCTCAAAGCTGAAGACTCATTGAAAGCTTTGAGAAAGTGAGAACATAGTTTCTCAACCAGATTTTTAATTAAATGTTCTGTGAGTGTTTCATGATTTTTAAGAATAAGTGGGTTAACAATAATTTGATTTAATGTTGATCTCATTTTAATTACTAGTATAGATTGTTGATAGGTAACATTTATTTATTGATCATTCGCAAATAATTATTCATTGCGCACATAATATTATAACCACAAAAAGCTTTGACTCATATAATCTTTGATGGATTTACACTTCACAGCTTTTATACCCCCAATATGCAGTGTTGGGGAGGCTACTTTTTAAAAGTAGCTAGCTACAGCTACAGCTACTTTATAAAATAGTAGCTTCGCTACAGCTACAGCTACCTGTAAAAGGTAGCTAGTTACAATTTCAGATACTCTCACAGTCTGGTCATTACTTTCTTTAATGGTGTATTAATTACCCTACACATATCTGGTGCTTTAGTTAGTTATGAAGCTTTCAATGAGTAACGAAACTTTTTTCCTCGGGTCAATTTGTAATTAGTTAAAGTCAAGTATCTAAACATAATTCAAAATTTTAAAAGTAGCAAAAAAAGTAGCTACATAATCCACTACATCTACTCTAAAAATGTAGTGCGCTACAGCTAAAGCTACTTTTTTCCAAAGTAGCAGAGCTACAGCCGACGATACTAAAAAAGCAGCGCGCTACTGTAGCTCCGCTACTTGTCGTGCGACTCCCCAACACTGTCAACATTCTCAAGCATGGTCTGTTTTAAGTTTATTGGAATTTGTTTCGTAAGGTTTTAAACTATATTAGGCCTGACGATCCAAGTTACACCAATAATAAACATGAATAACAAAAAACATTTTTGTTTGTGCTGAACTCTGTGGAAAAACTGGTAAACTTTGATTTTACAACTTTTACATAATCATCTGACCAAATTAAATCACCGTCTGCCATGGATAAATATTGAACTTTAAGGCCAAATAATACTGCGAAGCCCAGAGGGAAATAAGGATGTTCACTTTTGACACATCTATGTATGCCATACAGTAGGGTTTGTCACGAAAATTCCTTTAAATTTAGCACATCAGACCTCCCATTTGATTAAATGCATTCCAAAATTAGCATTTTAAATATGTACACATATTTTACATCATTATGCATATAAGGAATATTTTCCTAAGATTATCTTTTTGTTAACCACAAAGTTTAAGTTATACCACCATCGTATGATTTTAGTGTACAGTCGTGGTAAAAGTTTTAAATAAATTATCTAAAATGTAATGATAAAAACTATGGAATGTCCTATTAATAAACATGTTTCAGTTTACGTTATTTTACTTTGATCATAAAGTTGAATGGAAAATCCTTTTAGATCTAATTTGATTTGTACAGGAAGGATAGTCAACATTTGCGCAGGGTAAATTACCCAAGGGATAACAAGCAAAGAAGGTCAGGGTTGTTAGGGAATGCTCATTGAGCAATTTACTTCCCTCCAAGGCAATGAGCACCAACTGAGCTCTAGTCCCATTAAGAGCACTTCCACTGGTCAAGTCGTTATTCTGTAGTTCAGAGTTTTTATATTAAAATAAAGGACTATACTTACTTTTGTGACACCGTTTTTGGTTGTTTGTTAGTTACATGAAACTAATATTTTTATAGAAAGATGTAAAAATATGTATATGATAATTTTGTACTTTGTTTAAATTAATTTTAAAACCGAACAGTTAATGAGTTGTGTCTTTCTTAACAATGATTCAGACATCATCAATCTTAATGACAGAGCAGCACAGTTTATAACTTTAAAAAATAAGACCTCTAATAAGGGCGTTCAATTCCTCATATTCTTTTCAAACAACTTAAAAATTTGCCAACTGTTGTAAGTTAGCCTGAAACTGAAAAAATATATCTTAATTCATCTCCATACTCCTCAGGAGAGTTTATGATTCTTACTGATTCTTAATTCTGACTGTGCTCTTAGATTATCTGATTCCACAATGTAAAATTATAAGCTTGACAAACCTAGAATAAAGAAAATTATTTACTCAATTCAGTGTACAGATGTTGTGTTAGCCTATACGAAAGAATAAAGAAATTTTATTTGAAATTCTACTCATACTCTAGTTACTATTTATTAAACTTCAAGAAAGCTCATAGTCTTGTACAATGTATCTTTTTTATACAACTAGTTTGAATAAACTGAAGTCGATTTTAATAACAAAATAATATAAAAAATATATAAAACGTTGCCTTTATGACATGACATGTGTTTTTAATTTTTAATTTTATTTATATAAAAAATTGAGTCAGAACTATATTAACAACTACTTTTGAACTATATTGCTTGGAACTATATTTAGTGAATATATCATTATTAATTTTAGTTAACGAGAGTTATTTTGTTTCAGAGGAGCAGTGCTGATTATCGGAGGTCTGATACTGAATGTACTAGTCGGAGCGTCTCTGTACGACCCAGTGCAGCAACATCTCAAGAGGGTCCCAGTCGATAAGTCAAAAAAGAATGGAAAATCCAGTGTCGTATATAGCGTTGACAGTCCAGTGGAAGAGAAAAAGAATGGAGAGATTATAAGACCTCCGGAGGAAAAAGCGTTATTGGACTCGGTTTACGAGACTCGAGAACACGCAGAGGACGGTTTCGAAGTGATGTCCGAGTACCATCCTTCCCCCAACAGAGAGTTTTACAGTAACGTAACGCAGCCGCTGATTCTGATCGACGGGAGCCCGACGATAGTTATGAAGAACGGGGGGAGCTATCCTGCGCTGAATCAACCGATCAGCACAGAGAGCGCTCAGCAGGTCTCTCGCAAGATCAGCACCGGATCGTACCGAGGCAGGAACGCCTACTTGATGGGTAGCACGGGTCAGATCACCCGCAAGACGAGCTTGTCGAGACAGCTGCCGCGGGTGGCAAGCTCTAGTGGGATGACGAGGAAAGTCAGCATCACTTCCAACCTCTCCAGCTCTTCCTTCAGGTAATCTTTACAATTGACACTCTTGTACTGTGTTCGTGTTTGTATAATTTTTAATTTTGATCTTTCTACAAATGGGCTGTAAGGCTTGTGTCTGTGTTAGATCAATCACTAAGCCTACTGTGCGCATAAAAAAAGTGGCACAGCTCTGAGGGATGAACATAAACTGGCGAAATTTGGTATATTGGTTCATCTGGTTGTGGTTTATTGTTGTTTGCACACAACAAATTTTTCGCCTATGGTTCCTGTAGCAGCAAACCTAGGTACTTGGTCCCCATGTTATTCTTATGGAAAATACTTAAAATGTTATATATCGCTTATTTATGAATGGATATGGATGAAACTTGGTATGTGACTTCACTAAGATGAGTTCTATTGATATTTGCATAAAAACCCATTATTTTTTGTGCCTTGTTGCAGCAAACCTGCATACTCATCCCCAATGTTATTCTTATGGAGAATAATTAATATTTTAAATATCGCTTGTTTGTGAATACATTTCTTATGAATCCTGTTAAGTGTTTTAATGTGTTATGTTATATATTCATTGGAAATTCGCTGAGTATGCAGGTTTGCTGCAACGGGGGTATTAAATTTATCTCCCTAAAGTTGTTTTAAAATTGGGAGTCATTTAAGAATAAGTTGGATTAACTTGGTTTTTGCTTTTGTATTTATATATTCCTTACACGCCGATTGCATTTTTTAGCGAATTTTCTCTATGGGAAAGATGCTATTTACATTTTCAAACAGAACAGTCCAAACCCTTTAGTCGTATTACTATTTGATATCAACTAGCTTTTAGAAAGCAACTTAATTTACAAAACCAATGACAAATTACTGATAGGTCCAGTATTGAACCGTCATAAACTTTTCCTATGTTTCCCAGGATCAGTGGCAAAGCTTAAAAAATATGAATCGAGCACTCTAACCACTATGCTACCCGGTAGGGACCTGGCCAGTCATCTATTGAATCGAGCACTCTAACCACTATGCTACCCGGTAGGGACCTGGCGAGTCATGTATTAATTTACTGGCCAGTAATTTCCAACAAATATTAATTAAATGTCAGCAACTTCTAAGGATAGCCTTGCGTTTCTAACTGGTCTCTAATACGTACTTTGATGTTCCAGGTACATAAGCACCCCCTTCCACGGCAGCACTCTCGTTGGACTCAACCCGGAGTTCTCGTCACAGATCACCATGAAGACGCCCCAGTCAGAGAAACCCTCGTATTTCAAAAACTTGTGCAGTTGCTTCAGAAGGAAGAAATCAGGGGACATAAATGCAGTACAAAGTGAAACTAAAGATGGTGTTTATAGAACACTTTTAAGAGATCCTATATTTATTATAATTTTAATTTCCAATGCCTCTACCGCAATAGGTTATACAAATTTTACTATTTTGTTACCGGCTTACGCTATATCGTTAGGTTTCGACAAGAGTAAAGCGTCGTATCTTCTCTCGATAGTATCCGCATTCGATCTCGTCGGGCGGATTGGGGGCTCGGCGCTCTCTGACTGGCTGTCTATCAACAAAAAGGTTTATTACATCGGAGGCCTGCTGCTCTCTGGGATCTCATTAGCGTTACTCCCGCTCGCCAGCGAGTACCTCAGTCTGGTCTGCTTCTGTGGAGCGTTCGGACTCAGCTCGGGCACTTACGTCGGGATAACTGCGATCATCATGGTGGACTTGCTCGGAGAAGACCGTTTGGCTTCGTCGTACGGAGTTTCTCTTTTCATCAATGGAATCATTCAGCTCATCGGTCCCCCCATTTGTGGAGTCGCTTTTGAATCCCTCAACTCCTACGGACCCATAATTTCTTCTCTCGGTTTGTTTTTGGTTTTGGGTTCCATGGCTTGGCTATATTTCCCATTTGCAAATAGGAACAAAAAAGAACAAAATTTGGCGTAAATTACTCAGTTAAATTAGTTTATTTTATATATTTTGTATTATTATTATTATTATTATTTTTAAAATAATATTTGTTATATGCTTTAAGCATATGGAAACAAACATTTAGGTGAGGTTTTAAATTCCGAACAAAATGAATATTTAAGGAAATTAAGTTATTAAATAACCCAAACCTATGAGGTTTTGATGTGATGAGGACGACGTAAATATTGTATACTTAATTTGAATGTGTATACTTAATTGTGATTTGAGATATATACTTAATATTTGTATAGTTTGTAATATATTTTTGTACTTTATTGTCGTAAGCTGTGTATTCTCCTTTAGTATAAGATAAAATATTAAAGCAATGCTCTTTTATTTCAGGTTTTTATAAGTAATTGTATTTTGTTACCTTAATAATTTAAGACACCAAATTTATTGTTTAAGCCTCCTCCTAATAAGTATTATTTGTATCAAAGGGTGACTTTTTTATTTAGAAAGGGTTTTGTATTTTAGATAAGTTATCAACATATTAACTTGTATCAAGGTCAAGAGAATAAGCTAATGAACTTTAGATATTAATATTATGTCACTCACTTATCACAGTTAATTATACCTGAGTTACTGAGGTAAATCGATAACATTAATAATAGCGAATTTAAACTTTTATAAATTTAACAATCCAACTTGTTTTTCTTTTTTGGTATTTAGTCTGATAATAGATAAAATATTATATACATATAAAATGCCTTTGGATTTAATAATGACACGTGACTTGCATTTAAATCTGATTTAATAACTATGTCCATATCTTTAATCAATGAATGAATGGAAAGGCCAAGAATTCCTCATGAAAATATGAGTTTTTAAGCACATATGTCTTAAGTTGGGACATAAATAATGTAACAATGTACAAATCATCTTTTTGTATAGCTAGGGAAGTAATTTCACCTTAATGGAAGAAATTTGTGGTGCTATCAAGCCAGTTGGTGTTTTGTACATCCAAGTTGCACATATTATTTAAAATTTCGATAGTAAAATGTTGAGTTTAAAATGTATAATTTATCAGTTTATACAGATGAGATTTAAAAGTAAGTTTTTAAAAACATAAAATTTATCACATGCAGTATGATATAAATTACTTAATCTTTACAAGTAAAGAACAATTACGGTTGCTTAATTTAGTGGTTTGTCCCGTTTATTGATGCGATCGCTGTAGTACGTAGTATTGCAGTTGCAGTGTTGTATAGTGGCCACGCATGACACATCAAAATAGGTGTAAAGTTGCGCAAGTAGCTTGCAGCTGATGTTGTCGCCTTCCTTAGATGTCTTTTGTGGATTAGTGTAACAAATATTTTTGTACTTTTTACTTTTGACTGTCTTTCAGTAAATTTATTGTTGTTATTTATAACGATGTAGTTTATTTTATATCCTAAACTTTTTCATGAATACAAATTTCTGAAGATTCGTCTTGAATATGTACACAGTTAACCCATTGAGGTAGTAATTTTATTCTATTCGCAGTAGTCTATAACGGGAATTGATTGGTGCTGCACTCTAGTAGCAAAATATGTAACTAATGACTGCGGGCATCTACGGTTCTATCCGCTACGGGCGCGGACTGACTGAAAAACCTTAATATCGCCGCCAGGCCTTTGGTCGTGTTAGCTGAGTTGGCTACATCGTGGAAACACCTTGGCCAGGTGGTGATACGATGTTCGTGGGTTCGATTCCCGCACACGACCAAAACTGACCAGTTGTGCAACTCTCAATGAGTTAACCAGTCTGTGGCAACGTTGGTGGGAGGGCCCAAGTAAAATAAACGGTGGCAGGCTTGCTTGGAAGTTGACGGGATCGGTTAATTCTTTGAGACTTGCACATGGTCAATACTGATTTTGCTAATTTTTACTTATGTCTACTGTGTGTGTGCCAATGCGACTCTCTAAACTGAAAGAAAACAATATTTTAATTCAAATACACCATTAATCCTTTTAAAAACACCAATTTTATACTCCATTTCACAGGTTAATAATATTACAAGAAAGGGACGAGACCAGCTCGTATGTCTACGCCAATGGGTTAACAATAAGATATGTGGGATTAACACGTTCGCTAGCAGCCGCCGCATATATGCGGCAGCCAGGTCACTCTGACAGCCCACGAAAACAATCATAAACTTCCCTGTAGACTAGTCCTATTACTAGCTACAGACCAAGCGCCGCATATATAAGGCGGATTATCCTTTAGACCATGCCTAAACCATCTAACCTTTAAAATAGACCGTTCCAAAGAAATTTCTCATTTAGTATCAAGAATCCAACGCCGCAGTTCTGCGGCGGCAGTCTATTTTAATGAATCCAGATCTGCGGCGTTGGGCTATGAGTAGGCCACGCCCGCCGAAAAATTGTGGCGGCAGTCTGTGGTTGCGATTTTTTTTTAAATTGTGGTAGCGAACGTGTTAAAAAGTCAAGGAGTAATACAAATTAATTGGAATCATAGCCAGAATAATCAGTTTTTGGGCTCCAAGTTTTTTTTGCACTAACTCCATCTTTATATTCTAAAAAAAGAATTAAAAGTACACATAACTAAAACTAAATATAGATTTTTTTCAAAGTAGCACTGGATCTATATCCTACATAAAACTTAAATAGCTCAACTTTTCTATGTTATAAAAGTTATTTCATTGAGATGGTCAAGTTTTCAAATCAACAAGTAGTGAGAATCAAACTGAGACTCAAACTGTTCTCCTAAGAGCAAAGTGTGCCTTGGCCATACATATGAAATGATATTTTATGAATATGATAAAACTACCAAAAATGCAAAAAAATCCATAATATAAATATTCTTTATTAAGAAAATAAAACATAAGTACAAAAAAGTATACTTTTCATAAATGTAGCGCTACTTCATAAAGGAACAAAGTGCTCTGATCATGACAGTAACTCCAAAGCATAGTCCCAACACACAGTAGTAAACAGCATACACTTGAAACTAAAAAAAAACACATTCAATTTACTATTCAAAAGAGGTTTTTGATGATTTAAATTATGATTCAAGAAAGAACACTAGGAAGAAAAATACTAGTTAGTTAGAAAAACATGATATTTTTTCATATCGTTACAGTACAAATGACAAGTACCCAATATTTGATAACATTCCTTCTTAAATAAGATCAAAAGGTATTACAATATTATTTTATTTATCAGGGAATACTCACCACCTCTGTCACCTAACCGTTTGACAGTATGTAAGACAGCAAACTTCATTAAACAGGAGATCCATACCAGCAAGGAAAACCCAAACTAGCAAAAAAAAATGCTTTGGAACCGTTTTAGTGAGTTTCTTCTTAGAGTAGTGTTATGTTTAGTATGAATTGTGAACAATCTAGTTTATTTCAAGAAAAACTTTCAGTGGGTGTGAAAAGCCCGATGTGTTTCTTTGTTTAACTAAAATAACTTAGACAGTCAAATTTTAGCTACTTTTCCAAAACTATTCAGTGTAAAAAGAGCCCTATTAGTATCAAATATGAGGGGGGAAAATGCGAATTTGTTTTTAATTGAACAGTAAAACTAAAACTGAAAGTTAACCACAGCTGAACATACCTGGGCTCTGATTTCCACCTGGAAAACTTGTAGCATGACGTACGTAAACAAACTCAACACAACGTACAGCGCAAAGGTTGTTATTCCAAAGACAAGTCCATAACTTTCTCTATTCACATTTTTTGCCACCTCAGAACTGAAAAACATAATGTCATATATGCATGTATTCAAAATTATGATTTTTAAATACGATAAAATTTACTATCATATCAAATCTGAGGGTGTAACTTGTAAATATAAAAATGCTACACATGTCAAAATTCTGAAAGTGTCCAAAATTCCATCAGGCCTTCGCCCTATTGGCTTTTTAAAGTTTCAGTATTTATCTATGGCGGACAATGATTTTATTTGGTCAGGTGAGTATTTGAAAATGTATTTGTTAATCTGAAAAATTCCTCTGTTTCTCCATTAGAATGTAACTCAAAAGTCCTTTCGCCCTCCATGATCTTCGCGGTGTAACCGTCAGACCTAGTTAAACTGAAACTTTATACTGATAAAGTAGAACAATCTTTTTTGATAAGGGGAATGTGGATGTGACGGGAGGTACCCCACTACCACAGTCTTTACTATTGCCATTGTACAAAAAGATTAACAGGATGGAATAAAACAATGTCTCACAACACTATATAGTGGGCTAAATCTTGGAAACACCTTGGCCAGGTGATCTTACGAATTTGTGGGTTCGATTCCCAATCACGACCATAACTGACCAGTTTTTTAACTCTCAATGAGTTGACCGATCTGTGGCAACATTGGTGAGAGGGCCCAAGTAAAATAAACAGTGGCAGGCTAACTTGGAAGTTGACGGGATTGGTTAATTCTTTGTCAGTTGCACATGGTCAATACTGATTTTGCTACTTTTTACATATCTCTACTGTGTGTGTTCGCCAATATGACTATTTAAACTGAAAGAAAACAATATATGAATTAAAATACGCCATAATCCATTTTAAAAACACCAATTTTCTATTTTAATTGATAAGTTTAAACAAATGACAAGTAAGGAACAGAACCAGCTCGTAAGTCTGCTCCAAAGGGTTAGCTGGTATTTTTTGTAAGTTATAAAGCTTTACGCATAAAATGTCATGAAACTTTAAATTACCACACTGGCTTAGGTCCATTAGTCGTAAAATACGTGTCTGTCTCATTTGTTTGGTAATAGCAAAAACTCACCTAATTTATTTACTAATTATAATACTACCCAAAAAAATAGGTTGTCAAGTTTTATTTAAATATTTTGACTGCCTGGCGGCCTTAAAGGAATAAGAAGAATATGATAAATAAAATCATAGGTTAATTTAAAGGTCTTAACCAGTACACCCCAATGCCGCAAACCCGACCTCTAACAGACCACTGAGTCGGAAATTGCAGCTGGTCAAACATTTCTTTAATTGCTATTTTAAAAATTTAAAAATGCGATCATATCTTTTATAATCATCCTTTTTGAGGACCGTTTTTTGACATTGTACGATGCTATATTATAAGACCTTTAACATGACGTTTGACATGAAACATTTCTATATTTAAAAAAAAATACTGTTTGTGGTACCTATTGTAGTTTACTTACTAGTTAAAATCAATTGTACAGTTTGAAATTTTCGCTTTAATTTGAGATATTTTTCTTACTCCTTGTGGGCCATCAACAAATTGAAAGAAAACTGACAACCCAAGGTTTGAGGAGCTTAATTATACCTAGTAATATTGCAATAAGGAGGTTTTTGACACTAAACAAATTGACATGAAATTATGACTAATGTACCGACACACTATAATTTAAAACTTACCACTTGAATGAGAAGATTTCATTTTAAACTATTCTTACTTCTAACATCTTGTAATTTTTTACTGTAATAATTAATTAAAACCATTTACTTACTTGGCCACAGTAATCATGACTTGGAAGATTGTTGTAGCCAGAACGTAGGCAATGTAGGCAACATACACAGAGTAAGTTGCGCTCATAATATACATCAGGCCCGCTATCGTCAGTGAGCATAGAGTAAGCAGAGGTTCACCCAACTTCCGCCAATCCCACGTCACTCTTCCAATTATTAATGAACCTAAAGCTCCTGTAAAATGAGGTATCTTGAAAAATTAGCTGTTAGCAACATTTATACAGAGGAAACGAGAAAGTTGTGATAATAGTTCCTGAGACAAGACACATACGTGCAGGGATATTATGGAAATTTGTGAATCATGTTATACACAAATTTCATTGCTTTGTTCGTGGTATTGCTTTCTTCATTGTATTGTGTTTCTGGAGAGAAGGCAACAGTCGCACAGCCGTTTCGTTGTTTTTAACCTAATGTTGTTAAGATCGCCTTTGGCAAACTTAGCAATGAGTGTGTGGTTTCAGCACTGTTCAGACAGATCATTTATCTGCTTGACAAGGTAATCTTGTTATAAAGGAAGTTCACAACATGCAGATTTAATCCTTTGAGGTTAACGTATGGGTTCTCGGTAAAGAAATCCTAGTTACTGTCAGACAACTATTACAAAATTCTCTCTGCTTTTTCATGATCTTGTTCTATTGAATATCAAGCTGCTCGGCAAACTGTGGCTTATGGTTGATTCATCAAATCTTGGGTAGCAAATGAATCGACATCAGCTGGTAGCAGTAGCAGGCCGTCAGTTATTTTCTATGCATTGCCTGATAGAAATAGTCTGATGACAAAAGGCACATCAGATTAGTTTTTAAACCATTTAACTTTAAAGATTTTACTCAAAATCACACAGGCAACCTACACTTGATGAGGTTCCATTCTGCGATGCCTACCTACCCTTCCATCAAGCCACACTCACCCAGGAGAGTGTATGATGTCTCGACAATCCCGTTGAGCTGGAGCCCGTCGTTCCCGGACTCTTGCCTTACAGAGGTCCACAGCAGCTGATTGTAGGAGATGAACATGAAGTAGCCCCCACTAGCCAATACCCACCATGTGGTCCACTTGAGGACATACGTGTTGGTGAAGGCAGCCCGCAGGTCGGCCCAGAGGAACCCCGCCACGGCACCACAGCCGTGTTTGTCTGCATCCTAGGTAGTAAGGGGAAACCCCTGAGTTATAAACATGTGGTTCAAATTTGATGGCTATATTTTAATCTACATATATAAATAAAATTTGAAAAAATGGTTTATGAAATTCTCCTCAAAAAGTTTGTCAAGAGATTGGTCTACTTACAGTTTCCTGTCTTGATGTAATAAGATGCTTATTTTGTGTTAAAATCAATCAAAAATATGTAAGAAAACACAATAATATGAAGTACAATACAAGATTTAACACAAATTCCTATACCGCTTGACATTACATTTCAATTTTGAAAGTACGATATTTGCTAAACCGACACATTTGGTAATCCGACAAGGCCGCGCCCCTCATATCTCCCATGAGTGTGAGAGAGAGCGCGAACTACAGTGAAGAAAGAGGTGGGGGATTCCAGTCAAAATGAGAAAGATCGGTTTTGTTAATTAATGACTTTTCTAAACCGTGTAGTTCAGACCGTGTAACTGTGTACTTAACACTGTCGTGCAGTTAAAGTGTGGTGATTGTGTGTTTACAGTGGTGGAGCCCATTTTATCAACTGTAACTTTTTTACCAACTCATTACCATACAGTTTTTAGTTTTAGTTGTTTTTTTGGTTGGTTTACCATTGTTTAATGGTACTGTTGGTAATCCATAATATTTGACGATCTGACAAGGGTCTGGTCCCATATCTATCGGATTATCAAGAGTAGGTTGTAGTGAACAATTATGGGAAGAAAGCTATTTAATAAACTACCAGATTGTTAAAAATTAAAATTAATGAAAACAGCTTTAAAAAAACAATATCAGGAAACTAACACATACTTTCTCCCTTTTAGTCAAATTGTAATCAACAAATTACTTCAAATTTATTAAATATGAAGCATGTGTAGAAAATCTTCTAATAATCTTCAGAAATATCTACCCAAATAATTTTTTTGAGACAATATAGAATCATTTGCCACACATATTGGTTTTAAGAGGGGAAATTCCCCCTCCCAAATGGTTAGGTGGCAACATAGTTCAGTGGATAAATCATTAACGAGGAGTCTCATACATAGTATTTTAGTACAAAGTATTGTTTAGTTTTATTTTAGATAACTATCAATTTGTTACAGAGGGTGATTTTATTACGTTATATGATTTTTTTAACATTTCAAAACGAAGGACAAGAGATAAAAAAGTGGAGGATAATAAGAGGGTATACTCAAGAGGATTTAGCAAAAGAGCTAGATATTGGACACTCGCAGATATAACTGAATTATGATACTCCATTATTATTACTGAATTATTTAGACGGTGTCCTTTTTGTTATACTATATTGTGTTAAAGTTATGTAGATAGTAGCGAAGGGAACCCCAGTATTACTCAGAGGGCAAGTTGACCAATCACAGTCCTTGCACACTTGCCACTGGCTTACAAAATTGTTTTTGTTGTTGGTTTTGTTTAATTATAATTATTTCTTAACACTTTTGGTTATACATTAGTACATTTTGATTGATGCTTCTTTAGGGGTGTTTTTTCCCTATAAACTTACCAACAAT
This sequence comes from Allygus modestus, assembly GCA_963675035.1. NCBI lineage: Eukaryota > Metazoa > Arthropoda > Insecta > Hemiptera > Cicadellidae > Allygus > Allygus modestus. Next base: position 100,667,061 of record OY776116.1, read on the forward strand.
TTTGGAAAATGATCGTTCTGTTTTGCATTATGTTATAATGTCAACCACAACAGGCTTTATTGCTCGAGTAACACCAGGGCCGTACTCAGCTTTCACGGGCTCCTGGGCAGGCCTGGTGGTGTGGGCCCTTGTTGCCGTCCGGATCCAAATTGGTGACCTTTTTTTAGACACCGGCCCGACCTGGGCCCCCCCTCGACAGGACAGGGCCCCCCCTGACGGGCCCGGCCCCCGGGGCAGTTGTCCCCCACTACCCCCCTCCCCTGAGTGAGTATGGCCCTGAATAACACATAAGACTAGTTCAATAAATATATTTTACTTTTATCATAGTACTGCTGTTGGTGGTTCCACTTGGTGGTGTGTGTCGATGGAAATACATACTCTTGTCAACTGAAGGAAGTGTAGCTGCGAAAACCAAAGATACCGTACAACCTGGCAACAGGGAAATGATTTGTAAAGATAAATAAACAGAATGTTATGGCAAAAAACAATTTGATAACCTCACCAAACCTGTATAAATATTTGTCAATTAGACAATGTAACTGGGAGGGCCTGACATACTATACACTAAGTGGTAATGGTATAAATACCCCTATTATATACTTCTTACACAACAGGATTAAAATGTTTCAGTGTTATGTTTAGGGAGCTTATCAATCATGAGACAAAACTGAGAGCTGGTCTTTAAAATCTTGCACTGCACTAAACAGAAGTTTCTATAAAACAACTAAAGCTATGAGTGACAGATAATTACTTATGAGTCAAGGCAGGTATTTACTGACCCCGCCACCAACTGCTGTTCACTGCTGCAAATAAAGCTCCAAAAGCACCATCCCATTTTTAAAATTTTAAACCTCAACTGCCCGTCACCGTAAACAGTTACACCTGTGCAGTGAACTAAAGACGAGGTAACGGCATTAGTCAAGTGGGCAAGCCAGAGATGACCGCTCCTGATTTTACAGGAGTCGGCCGGGACCGGAATCGAACCGGCCACGTCTGACTTGCTAGTCAGGCACTTCACCTCTGAGCTACCGCGTCCGATCAGTTTATTTAAGCATTGGAACAGTCTTATTTATATAGTTTGTTGGCTATATATTGCACAAGTTCAGAATGTGCAAAAGTATAAGCAGAAGCATATCTATTGTTTTGTCATTGATATTTTGTAGCTCCATCTCTCTGGAAACAACCGTTCACATGGGTCGTCGACTACAAAGATTGACGAACCCATAGATGTTTTTAATTTTAAAAGCAGCTGTATACCTACATTAGATAAGTTAAGTAATCTCAGTTTAGCAGCTCACCAGCTACTTATATAGAAAATAAAAATAAAAATAATAGTACTGAAACGTAAAAAAAGTCAAAAAAAGTTGTAGGAAGGGAAATATAACAATTTACCATCAAAATTGTCAAAGCCTGTCTAATAAAATTGGTACTTAAGAAAATGTTTCTTCTGAATTAAATTTGGATTTTTTATGTATTACTGAACACTGGATGGAATGTAACAAGATCTGTAATTATTCAATTAATGAGCTGAAATATATCGCAAGTTATTGTAGGACTTCCAAGACCCATGGGGGCACAGCAATTTTTACAAGGTATGACGCATCAGATATTAAAGTAATGGATGTTATTAGATTATCGGAAGAACTGGATTGTGAAATTGCATGTATTGAAATTTTTAACGTTGAATTAGTGTTAGTAACCATATACCGCAGTCCTAATGGTAATATTGAAAAGATATTTTACATTATGGACAGAGTATTTAGTCACATTAATCGGTTGGATATGCAATCAGTTATATGGGGTGATTTCAACTTGAATTTTCTTAGTTATGATAAAGACACTGTAGACTTTGTAAACCTCTATAGTATGATCAGATTAAAAATGACAGTGTTTGAGCCTACTCGAGGTACCAGATGTCTGGACAATGTGCTTACTTCTTTGGAAAATAATTGTACGACCACTGTGTAGTCAACAAACATGTTTGCGATCATCTTGGTCAGTTTTTTACAATTTTTGTTGAGGGTGAGCTGGATAATTTTTCTAAAGAAAATTTTAAAACCGTGACAAAGATAACTGAGGTAGGTATTAGAGAGAATTCAAATACTATTTAAAGAAAGAATGTTGGGAGGATGTATTCATGACAAATGATGTTAATGTTAGCTTTAGTACTTTTATAAATATTTTGAAACATTATTTTAGTTTATGTTTTGTAAGCAATGTAAAAAATGTCAAAATAAAAAATAATAAGGCCCGCACAAAGTGTAATTGGTACAATACGGCGTTACAAAAACTTAAAAAAGATTAGATGGTCTCTACAATTTTTCAAAAGCCACAAATATTGCTTGTTACAATGATGAGTACAAACAATTAAAAATCATGTACAGATGTAAGATTAAAGAAGCTAAAAAAACAGGCAAATGTTAGCTTTATTGACAATGCCAAAAATAAAACAAAAGCATTATAGAGCATTCTAAATAAATATAAAAAAGGAACTGGAAGTAGGAATGTAAATAATCATTTTAAGCCAGACGAATTTAATGATTTCTTTATAAACATTGCTAAAGATTCAATTATTCCTAGTCTTAATGTAGATGTAAATAGTAATTGTAATTTTAGTTATTAATTAAGTAACAAAATTGTACCTGATAACATTAGCGATTTTTAGTTTTAGATGTGTAACAGAAAACAATATTGTAGAGGTGATAAGGCAACTAGCTCCTAAAAAGAGTATGGATCATTTTGGATTAACAAATGTTCTGGTTAAAGAAACTATATCTTGTTTTGTTTCTCCATTAAAAGTTTTAATTAATAATTGTCTAAGCATGGGTATATTTCCTGATATTTTAAAAATCACTAAAGTCCACCCGATTTATAAAAAAGGTAAAAGAGATGAAATAGGAAACTACAGGCCTGTTGCCATTGTACCAGTTCTGTCTAAAGTTGTTGAAATAATTGATGCAGCATTTAGAAATTAAAGGTTTACTTTGCGAAGAACAGTTTGGATTCTGAAAAGGATTGGCTACAACTCATGCTATTTTATCTTTAGTTGATAAGGTTCTTGACTGTTATGAAAAGAATGATTTTGCTGCAATAACCTTCTGTGATCTTAGTAAAGCCTTTGATCGAGTATCTCATAAAATACTGTTACAAAAGTTAGAACATTACAATATTAAAGGGGTTGCTTTAGCTTTGATTGATTGTTATCTGCAAAATAGGTCTCAGTATGTAGTTTTGGAAAAAGAAATATCTCACTGTAAACCTGTAACCTGTGGAGTCCCGCAAGGCTCCGTTTTTGGGCCTTTGCTGTTTTTGGTGGTAGTCAATGATTTAAGTGTGAATATCCCTGCAAATATTGTTTTATATGCAGATGATACTACCGTAATTACTATAAATAAAGACTATAATAAACTCCTAGAAGACAGTAAAATAAATCAAAATTTTGTAGAGAACTGGCTTATTGCTAACAACTTACTTTTAAATAATGATAAGACAACTACTATTGTATTTAGCCTTAGAGAAAATCCTAATATGCTAAAAGACGATCTGTGTCCAAAATTTTTAGGACTAACTTTTGACCCAACTCTAAACTGGCTCCAACCAGTATTGGGGTAAAAAACAAACTTAGTTCTTGCATATTTGCAATAAAACGTTTATGTGGTGAATTAGACCAGGATGCTCTTGTACAGGCATACTTTGGACTTTTCCATTGCCATTTAAGTTATGGTTTAATAGCTTGGGGGTCATCTCCTCATGCAAAAGAAAGCTGTTAGAGTTATAGCATGAGTAAACAAGTATTCTAGTTGTAGAGAACTCTTCAAAAGTTTTAAAATATTAACTTTGTTTTCTTTATATATTCAACAATGTCTGATTTACCTTAAACTAATTTTGATATAGTGAATTATAGAAGAGATCTACACAGTTATAACACCAGATTTTGTAGTAGTATTGATCTGCCTCATGTTAGACTAGCTAAGACTGATAGAAGCCCTTTGATAATGGCTATTAAGTTTTATAATAAGTTACCGTTAGATATTAGACTACTTAGTGACAATGATTTTAAACTTAATTATTTTATCTGTAAAGAATCTTTCTACTCTGCGGAAGAATATATGACCAAAGTTTGGACTATGAAGGACTTTTAGTATATGTATTAAAATGGATTTGACGTGCCAATGTATTTGCATGAAATATTTTCTGGCTGAATAAAGTTCTTATTCTTATTCTTAATGAATGTCGCTTATTCAGCAGCCAAATTTTAGACTATTATCTCTAGATGCTAGTTTTGAAAAGTTAAATTGTAGCTTAAAGTTTCATTTTTAGAACGCTTATTACGATTTTGTTTTACTTTTTTATTAAGAAATAAAACAAAACCGTAATAAGCATTCTTTAAATAAATCGTTATTATGATTTATTGTGCCACATCAAGGAATTCTAATGAATATTATAATGTGCAATATGTTGGGGTTTTGTTACGATAACACCTCTAAATTTGGCATGGCGGATTTCCCATTTGACTATATGCATTTCAAAGTTAACGTTTTAAATCAAGGATTTAAAGAACAATTTTGAAACTATTAAGTATATAATTAATGTTTTTTTCCGGTTAATTGCTTCATGTGTTCCTATTCCATTCATCTGATTACAGTGAAACTTTGTATAGTCATTCAGATACAGGTTAATCAAAGTCCTAAACCTTGGCTCTACTGGACTTTAAACTATCCGCGTTAATCTTATCAGGATAAATAAAATACGTTTTACAACACTATAAAGTATATTTACACTTATACTGTACTTACATACAAGAAAATATGGTACAAGGCATGCAGCCTTGTATGAGGCATTCCAAGGAATGCCTTGTACCATCTTTTGTGTATATTTTACCGCCTTGTATGTAAGTACAGTATAAGTGTAAATATACTTTATAGTGTTGTAAGACGTACTTTATTTATCCTGTTTAGTTGTAACAACACGTATCATGCTAATAAAGAAATTATTAATCTTGTGGAGCAATGAGTTTTTCATGGTAACAAGATTTTTACCACTGGTAAAATACACAGAATTACCGAGAATCAAGAAAAAAAGCAATCGATCGTGGGTCGCTAGTAGTTTTAAAACTAGATTTTCCCATTTATTCAAGTATGAATTACACATAAAACTAAACATGTTACCTTCAGAGTACGTACCACATGGTCATACGTACTTCCGACAGTGATCCACAGAAGGTTCAGATATGAGTTGTCGTAGTAAACTCCTAGCTGTGAAACGACACCAGAAAGTGATTTTCCCACCAAGTGAGCACTTCGTGCGTATGAAGTGACCTTCTGGAACTGACTTGTGTCCACTTTGGCGTAGAGGTAAGTGAAGTAAGCCACCTCCCCCGCCAGGACCACACCGTACACAACTTGCATCAGCTGGGGAAACATTATCAGCTGGACGTTAACACTAATTTTAAATACGCAGTGTCACATAATCATATATTTTTTAAAATTAATTATACTAATGAATAAATAAATAAATAAATATTTATTGTCATATCAACGATACAATCATAGCATAGCTACAAAACAGGTGACATTGTCAAAATACTATTAAAATTTAAACTTATTAAAATAAATTAAATCTAGATTACACGTTCTTAAAACAAAATAAAATGTTATTACATCAAAATAACTCATGCATTTTATTTTGCAACTTAATTGTCAGTTATTATAAATATTCATTTACACTATAGTATGACTTGCTCAGCAGAAAATCAGCAAGACTGCTTTTGAAAGAACTGGTATTGCTCGACTTTTTAAACCTTGGCGGTAATTTGTTAACAAGTTTTTTCCCCATATATTTTGGTGTTTTTTCTATTAACTTCAGTCGGTGTCTAGGATATTGAAAATCGTTTTTAAATCTTGTGTTATGTATGTGCTCAAAGTTTTCATTACATAAATTATTAAAATTTGACTTCACCATTAACAGTGTTTTAAAAATGGTTAAATTTGTAACGGTCATTATTTTTAACTCCCTATAAATTGGTTTGCATGAAGCCTTCCACGGTGAAAATGTTATAATTCTTAAAACTTTTTTGAACTTTAAAAATTCTATCAACTTCCGGTGCAAAGCCCCAGAACTCAATTCCATATTGGAGTACTGAGTAAAAGTAAGCGTAAGATATGATTTCACGGTTTTTTAATTCTATTGTATTTCTTAAACATAACGTTTGGAAACAAGCTGAATTTAATTTACTTATGGTTTCCATGCATTTACTCCAGTTTAAATGCTTATCTACGTACAGACCCAAAAATTTTGCATTTTCAGCAACTGATAATGATTGGTCAATAATTGCCCTAGACTGGGGCAAAAAACGTAAACCTAAAACCTAACCAATTTTGTTTTATCCTGGTTCATTTTCAACCCGTTCATTTCAAATCATTTCTCCAGCTCAGTTAGACCTTCAGTAACTTTTAACCTTAATTCCTCTGTGTTTTTGGATTTAACAACTGCAGTTGTATCAACCGCATATAAAATTAGATTATTCAAAATATTTTTGGGTAGGTCATTAATATTTATAAGAAAAAGGAGGGGCCCCAAAATTGAGCCTTGAGAAGCCCCAACTTTAATTTCTCCCATTTTGATTTTGATTTTAAATTATCTTTACAAATACCTCTTCTTTGATGGCGACAACTTAGATAGGATCTCAACCATAAGACTGATTTCTTTGAAAATTTATAAACATCCAGCTTTTTTAGAATAATTTCATGGTTAACACAGTCAAATGCCTTGGATAAGTCACAGAACACCCATTGTGCTCTGTGACCCATCCAAAGCCCACGAAACCTCACAAATAAAATCTGATAATGCACTCATTGTGCTAAGGCCCTTCCTAAAACCAAAATGTTCATTGGAAAATGTATTATATGTTTCCATAAAACTGGATATTTGGTTATAACACATCTTTCAAACACTTTTGAAAATGATGGCAAAAGTGATACTGGCCGATAATTGTCTGGATTTTGTCTCTCGCCCTTTTTAAAGATAGGTTTGATTTCTGAATAAATTACAATTCTTTACTAATTTTTAAGATGTAATCTGTACGGTTGCCACTAATGACCCATAAATGATAAACGTATTAGAGACTGTTTGTAAGATGAAGCATCATGGGAAATTGAAAACTAGCAATAAAAAGTGAAAATCAATGCACTTTGTGTATTGTATTTCTAAGGTGTTTTGAATTTGACAATAATTTTAGTTTTAACAATTATGTCAAACATAGCATTAGAAAAGCTTAGCTTAGAATAGAAACAGTTATATTATAATCATCAATAATACAATATTTTATGGTTACAGTAGACTCCTTCTAGTCCGGCCCCATTGGGACCAAATCTTCAACCGGATTAAAAAACGGCTGATTGAACTGGCAGTATTTTGTAATTGTAAAATACTGACCTAATAACACATCTGTACATAAAATTCACTTTTCAACAGTTAAAGCAATTCAGAAAAGAAACAAAAATCACCCATCAACTGAACGGAGATGTTTTATTTATATTTAGACCGGAAACTAAACAAACAAACAGCTTGATTTCTGATCATGTTGATTTCTGCCGTGAGAAACCCTTCCGCAAGCGGTTGACTCATATCTGTGAGGCCGAACCAATCTAGGCCAGCCCTAGAGGGAGTAAACTGTACAATATTCAGTACACACCTGCATCTGAAACACCCCTCTGCAGAAGATCAGCATGAGATATGTGGCAATGTTGCAAAACGCTTGCAAAATGATAATTACTTTGTAGCGTAAGTAATCTGTTATTAGGAAAACTACAACAAGAAAAAGTAATGTTGCATACGTTGACATAGGATAAATTTCTTGAGAAACCTAAAAAAAATGAAAATTGTATAAGAAATTTGTTTTTTTCATTTAGAAAGTAACAGAAGCTCACTCTTATATTGTGAATACAAATGAGCTAACAACAAATACCCAACAATAAGTTACCATAAACCTGCATACTTTGCGAAAATGGTATCTCACTATGTCATGAAGCCACTTACCAAGTTTCACAAAAGCATATTCATAAATAAGTGAACTATGACAATGTATTTGAGACGGTCGATAATGCGGTGAGCCGTTGGCATAGTAATCAAGGCGACGGACTCTGGAACCATGGCAGCGGCCCTGTTATGGTTGTGGGTTCGAATCCAGACCTGGCATGTACATTTTCTCAGTGCTGTACAACTTGTGCTGTAACGGCTCAACCCTTGCTTTGCTAGATACGTTTCATGCACAGATCTATAGTCTATGTCAGCGGTCTCCAATCTATTTACCCTAAGGGCCAGATGATAATGGTTGGAGATCAAGCAGGCCAACAACATCCAGGGGGTTTGGGGGGCAGGTGGGCCCGGTGGTCCTCCCCTGGAAATTTGGTAAAATTTAGGTGTTAAATGGTGAGTCTTAAGGCTAATGTAGCAATTTTGTTTATCTTGATGTTTCCTTTACTTTAAATTAACAATATGTTGAGCTAACCGCGGGCCAGTTAAAAACTGTTGGCAGGCCGGGTGTGGCCTGCGGGCCGTAGGTTGGAAACCCCTGGTATATATGGACAGGCAATGTATAGTAAAAAGAGGTTGCTGACCCCTTAAAAACATATATATATATTCTCTGTAAGAAAAACATTAGGACTGATTATGCAGGTTTGCTGCATCAAGGACCACAAAAATCAGGATTTTATGAAAGAAATCGTTGGATCACCACCAGATGAAGCAATATACTGGAGTTTTACTAATATTATGTTCAAAAACAAGCGAGTCATAACGTTCTTATTCCCCTTTAGAATAACATTATAGCAACTGAGTATGCAGATTTGCTGCCATAGGGACCACAAAAAATGTTTTTTTATGCAAATATCAGTAAACCCCAAAACATATGAAGCCACATACCAAGTTTCATTAATATATCTTCATTAATAAGCGAGATATAACATTTTACTTATTCTCCATAAGATTAACATTGGACTACATATTGTGTTTAGCACCTTCAATATCTCAGTAACCAATGGAGCAATAATTCAGAATACTAAATTGTTTGTTTTTTAGCTGGATTCAACAGACAAAACTTTGGGTTAAAAAGAACAATTTTTATAAAGTTAAAAAAACTCATTTTTAGGGTACAAAACTCCTTTTAAAACAGTGTAATCTGTCTGGTTTTTGAACTCATGAAAATAGATGGCTACCTTACATGTTTATACCAAATTTCGAACCTACAGTAATAGCTTTTCTAAAGGGGAAATTCGTTAAAACATTTATTTTTAGTGTAAGCATCAGGGCTAAATTTAGCACCTTTGCTAAATCTTAGTTTGTTTCAAAGTTCAAATTAATGTTGACCCTGGCTCCTTTCAATGGCGAATGTATCTCTTTGTTCAGTGCTTTAGACAAGCATCCTGTGTGTGGTAGCCAATTCTTCTTCCCTGCTCATCGTTCTGTCCTTTGTAGAAAAATGTGCTCTTGTAACTTTCTCTAACACTTTCTCTGCTCAACATATTTACATTTTTCTTCAAGGTGGGAAATATTGCTTTACTCATTTGCCTTTCTCTCGTTTGGATGGTGAATTTTGCTTCGTTCAAACAAACATAAAAAATACCAATCTTTCAAGACAAATTTATTAATTACTACTAAAAGGTGGTTTAAAGAATTATTGTAAGCATGATTGTGTTTTCTAGATCTATAATACGCTAAGGTAATTTTTTTAACACAACCCCTCTATTATTTCTGAACTGATCCCCAGGGACAAGAACCAAAGAAAAATGGCCTCGATCCATAGCGCGCCAAATTTTTTTGTTATCCCCAATACTTCTGTTTTAAAGTGCACAGGCTGCCCTCAAAATTGGTTTGTTTGTCCATTAGTATAACATATGTGGAGATCAATATTAATTCAATTACATTCTACATCAGTTGTTTACACAGTAAAGGACGGTTTTCAGCATTAACATATGTTTCGAGCTAAGTATAAACTTACTGAAATAGCAACACAATATGTATCCTGCCTCCGGACCTAGGACAACTAACACATTGTACAAGATGGAACAACTTTGCTCAGCTGTGATAAACAGGTCCCCAAGTATAATGTATTTCTGTTACCTGTTCATAAGTGAAGTTCAAAGGTGGAGAGGTAAGGTAGGGTGCCAAGTACGGTTCAGAGGGTCGAAACTCTTTAAAGATTCCATACAGAGACAGCAACACAGAGATTTTTACAAACTCCTGCATTTTTAGTCTAAAACATAAAAAAACTATAATAGATTAAACAATTGCATAGACAATCTGCAGTGTTTCAAATCAGTTGATTTCCAATAAAACTACTAAGTAACTCTTCAATTTATTTTTGAATCAATAAGAAATCAAAGCTTTTAAGGAGTTATATCATTCAATCTTGTAGAAAAATATACATACAACAAATATATATATATACAGTTTAAATATGTAGAATATTGCCTTGGTTAACAGACTTATTGATGGGTCTCCACTGAAGTGATAGCAAGAAATAAGCAATACAAAATTTGCAATAGAGTTTTATGATTCTCATATTATTAAGATGGGTTCTCTGTAAGTGACTGCACAGTTCACAACTCACTGTTCTACGGTGGTACCTGTAACACTTAAGAGATTTTTGAAATTCAAGCATTAGAAAAAACAAATTGAATGTTTGAACAATTTACCCTTAATTACTTCAAAAGTTATAATATGAGGAGTATAAAAAAAATACAGATAAATAATATAAACAAAACTCTAATCTGACTATAGATATAATTTTACAGTTATGATAGAAGGCCACATTTCAACTAAATTCGAGTTTGTAAAATTTCTTTAAAGAACTCCTTGTTAAGGAGTTAAAATATCGAGCTGTTTTGTAACTACACATTTAATGAAGCTTAATTTGATCCAGTTGTAATACTATTTTACCTAGTAAAGGTACAGTTATAATATTACTAGATCAGGAAATGTGACAAAACAAACATTGTATTTTGTTTGTATTAGTGGTAAGAATAATGCAAACCACGTTCCAAAGGGAAAACTATAATAGATTTATTAATTTATAACTCTAAGAATAAAGTAGGCCTATATTATGTTTTATACTTTCAACCCTGGTACTTGCCTGTTTTGTGATCAGAGTTTCGAGACGGATTTCAATGTTTCATCCATAAGAATGGCATTGGATAAGCCACAATAAGTGGCACAGAGATACTGAGAGGAGCCGAGGCTATCTATGACACTCAATATACATGTATCACAAAAATGTGATAACCTTTATCACCCTGTAATTTTGTGAAATACCGAAATATATTATTTTGATAGGTACTTTGAGTTAACTCTGTCATAAGACTTACACATCTTGTGTTAAAAGGGTAGGTTAATGATTGCTTATTGATTTTAAGGTTGTTTTAAACATTTTGAAACTTGTTCGTCATAAATGTTATAAATGGAACAAACATTTTATCCTTAGTGACTTTCTTGGCTTCACATTGATTTTATATTATTTAATCTTCTACAGAAGCTTCTAGTTCTTACCATCAGTAGAGGATGGAGGACTCATAAAATGTTCCATATAACCAACAACTTATCAAATGTAGTTCAAATGAGACAAAAATGTACTTTCAGGAATTCATTTTAATTTATGGACTCTTTTGCATAATGAAGACTCCCAAAAAGTAGATTTAGGTTGAGAAGTTGTTATTTGACATGAAAATTACCACCAATGGTCATTAATTAAATAAACAGTACCCTAAATTTAGGTGGAATCAAAAATTTGCTTAATGTAGATGATAGAGAGGCAATTGACATATGATTGCTCCTTGCATTATTTCCTCTATGGAGTTGTTAATCTGGGTGACCTAACCCATTTATTTGTGCAATATTTAGCTCTGTAGGTAAACTATTGCTGAATTTAGTAGTGTAACATAATTGTTAAAGAGTTTTCGCTTTAAGAATTAAAAATAAAACACACTTAGTGTTAAACTAATAAATTAGGATTGATTATACACTGTAGAATTGGATTATTCCCAGTTTAAAATCTAATTGAAGAAATTGTAACAAAAATAGTTAAGGTGTGGTGAGTGGGGGAATCTACATCACAATAGGCACCCTAGCTCTGACCATGCCCCCTTATGTTTCTGGATGATGTACTAACTTCTGATCAATTTAACCCTTTGAGTGCCGTGGCATCATGGCCATTTCTTATGCATAAATTGCCGGGCTAATTTTAATGGAAAATGTAGTAGTTTACATAAAATATCATATAAAATACAATTTTAGAGGTATCCATGTAATTTTTTATTTATTTTGTTTATGAATAAATTCTCTATGAAATAGTATAAAGTAACTATAATCAGAAAATAAATTTGGGCTTAAAATATATTTTTTATATAAAACAAATTAAAATTTTTTTTTTTTTTTCAAGTTTGACTTGCATAAACTATACTAAAAAATTTCATTTGATATTTTTCAACCCAATAGACAGAAAGAGCAGAAAATGCTGATCAAAACTGATGTATAAATCATCAATATCAGTTAATATTTGCAACAAAAATAAATGAAAATATGTTACAATTCAAAAAAGGCCCTAGGCCTAGGCTATGTGGTTACTAAGCAACGTTGAAGTACAATTTTGTAATATAAATAAATATTATATTTTAGTTTGTTGTAAACATGTTTATTATTACTAGTATATAAGAATTAGGCCTACCAAAGTAAATGAAATGCACAATAAACTAGAAAACAAAAGATGTATGTACGATCGTGAAGACAGCTATCGCCAGCTGTCGACTGTCGAACGGTTACTTTCCCCTACTACTTTACAATTTATAATCTCGTCATAATAAAATAGACCTCATATCACTTAAAAGTGCCTAAACTAGCCTGTTTAGTATAAAACGAGCTGCTCCTCCGCAATATTTTGCGGATATAATCATTATAACAGCTGTTTATTGAATCAAGCACTTCAATAAACACATGTGACATAAACCAAATAAAACTCCCCTCCTTATGAAAAACATAGGAACTTGGAAGTCCCGTTGGGCAGTGCACTTAAAATTCTGATTGACATTTGACTTATACCTTGAAATTATCTTTTAAATAAAAAAAGAATCATTAAAATCGGTTACGTATTAACTGCAGGAAGTGGGTGCACAAAAAGCAGGGAGTTTTTTTTAAATATGTAGATTGACAAATTAATATTTATTAGGAAGAGCCTGAAAATCATCCGATAATATTATACGTTAAGTACATGATTGAATGATGTCCATCTAAGACGCCTTTGAAATGTCGTAAATGTGATAAAAACGCAGATGTTTAGGACGAGTTTTTATTATTTGATTAAACGTACTATATACTGGCGTAATGAAGTGTAAATAAAATAATCTTATAAAGTTGGTGGATCATATTTTAAATATGAGACTCTTATTTAATATATGTCAGTAATTTGACGCAAACGCCCATGTTTAGGACGCGTTTTTTATATGATCAAAATCATTTCCCCACGTTTTTATTTTATGAAATCGTACTATATACTGGCGTAATGAAGTGTAGATAAAATAATCCTTATAAAGTTGGTGGATCACATTTAAAATATGAGACTCTTATTTAATATATGACAGTAATTTGACGCAAACGCCCATGTTTAGGACGCGTTTTTTATAGGATCAAAATCATTTCCCCACGTTTTTATTTTATTAAATCGTACTATATACTGCTGTAATTAAGTGTGGTTAAAATAATCCCAATAAAGTTGGTGGATCATGTTTAAAATCTCAAACTCTTATATGAAAAGTGTTGGTAATTTGACCAAAACGCCCATGTTTAGGACGTCTTTTTGTATATAAACAAAATCATTCCCCACGTTTTTATTTTATTAAATCATAGTATACACTGCTGTAATGAAGTGTAGGTAAGGTAATACCTATAAAGTTGGTGGATCATGTTTAAAATCAGAAACTGTTATTTAAAATATGCCGATAATATGACGCAAACGCCCATCTTTAGGACGCGTTTTTTATATGATCAAAATCATTTCCCCACGTTTTTATTTTATTAAATCGTACTATATACTGACGTAATGAAGTGTAGATAAAATAATCCTTATAAAGTTGGTGGATCACATTTAAAATATGAGACTCTTATTTAATATATGACAGTAATTTGACGCAAACGCCCATGTTTAGGACGCGTTTTTTATAGGATCAAAATCATTTCCCCACGTTTTTATTTTATTAAATCATACAATATACTGACGTAATGAAGTGTAAATAAAACAATCCTTAAAAAGTTGGTGGATCATATTTAAAATATTAAACTCTTATTTAATATATGTCGGTAATATGACGCAAACGCCCATGTTTAGGACGCGTTTTTTATATGATCAAAATCATTTCCCCACGTTTTTATTTCATTAAATCGTACTATATACTGAGGTAATGAAGTGTAGATAAAATAATCCTTATAAAGTTGGTGGATCACATTTAAAATATGAGACTCTTATTTAATATATGACAGTAATTTGACGCAAACGCCCATGTTTAGGACGCGTTTTTTATAGGATCAAAATCATTTCCCCACGTTTTTATTTTATTAAATCATACAATATACTGACGTAATGAAGTGTAAATAAAACAATCCTTAAAAAGTTGGTGGATCATATTTAAAATATTAAACTCTTATTTAATATATGTCGGTAATATGACGCAAACGCCCATGTTTAGGACGCGTTTTTTATATGATCAAAATCATTTCCCCACGTTTTTATTTTATTAAATCGTACTATATACTGCTGTAATTAAGTGTGGTTAAAATAATCCCAATAAAATTGGTGGATCATGTTTAAAATCTCAAACTCTTATATGAAAAGTGTTGGTAATTTAACCAAAACGCCCATGTTTAGGACGTCTTTTTGTATATAAACAAAATCATTCCCCACGTTTTTATTTTATTAAATCATAGTATACACTGCTGTAATGAAGTGTAGGTAAGGTAATACCTATAAAGTTGGTGGATCATGTTTAAAATCAGAAACTGTTATTTAAAATATGCCGATAATATGACGCAAACGCCCATCTTTAGGACGCGTTTTTTATAGGATCAAAATCATTTCCCCACGTTTTTATTTTATTAAATCGTACTATATACTGCTGTAATTAAGTGTGGTTAAAATAATCCCAATAAAGTTGGTGGATCATGTTTAAAATCTCAAACTCTTATATGAAAAGTGTTGGTAATTTGACCAAAACGCCCATGTTTAGGACGTCTTTTTGTATATAAACAAAATCATTCCCCACGTTTTTATTTTATTAAATCATAGTATACACTGCTGTAATGAAGTGTAGGTAAGGTAATACCTATAAAGTTGGTGGATCATGTTTAAAATCAGAAACTGTTATTTAAAATATGCCGATAATATGACGCAAACGCCCATCTTTAGGACGCGTTTTTTATATGATCAAAATCATTTCCCCACGTTTTTATTTCATTAAATCGTACTATATACTGAGGTAATGAAGTGTAGATAAAATAATCCTTATAAAGTTGGTGGATCACATTTAAAATATGAGACTCTTATTTAATATATGACAGTAATTTGACGCAAACGCCCATGTTTAGGACGCGTTTTTTATATGATCAAAATCATTTTCCCACGTTTTTATTTTATTAAATCATACAATAGACTGACGTAATGAAGTGTAAATAAAACAATCCTTAAAAAGTTGGTGGATCATATTTAAAATATTAAACTCTTATTTAATATATGTCGGTAATATGACGCAAACGCCCATGTTTAGGACGCGTTTTTTATATGATCAAAATCATTTCCCCACGTTTTTATTTTATTAAATCGTACTATATACTGGCGTAATGAAGTGTAAATAAAATAATCCTTATAAAAATGGTGGATCATATTTAAAATATTAAACTCATATTTAATATATGTCAGTAATTTGACGCAAACGCCCATGTTTAGGACGCGTTTTTTATAGGATCAAAATCATTTCCCCACGTTTTTATTTTATTAAATCGTACTATATACTGCTGTAATTAAATGTGGTTAAAATAATCCCAATAAAGTTGGTGGATCATGTTTAAAATCAGAAACTGTTATTTAAAATATGCCGATAATATGACGCAAACGCCCATCTTTAGGACGCGTTTTTTATATGATCAAAATCATTTCCCCACGTTTTTATTTTATTAAATCGTACTATATACTGACGTAATGAAGTGTAGATAAAATAATCCCTCCAAAGTTGGTGGATCACATTTAAAATAAGAGACTCTTATTTAATATATGACAGTAATTTGACGCAAACGCCCATGTTTAGGACGCGTTTTTTATAGGATCAAAATCATTTCCCCACGTTTTTATTTTATTAAATCGTACTATATACTGCTGTAATTAAGTGTGGTTAAAATAATCCCAATAAAGTTGGTGGATCATGTTTAAAATCTCAAACTCTTATATGAAAAGTGTTGGTAATTTAACCAAAACGCCCATGTTTAGGACGTCTTTTTGTATATAAACAAAATCATTCCCCACGTTTTTATTTTATTAAATCATAGTATACACTGCTGTAATGAAGTGTAGGTAAGGTAATACCTATAAAGTTGGTGGATCATGTTTAAAATCAGAAACTGTTATTTAAAATATGCCGATAATATGACGCAAACGCCCATCTTTAGGACGCGTTTTTTATAGGATCAAAATCATTTCCCCACGTTTTTATTTTATTAAATCGTACTATATACTGGCGTAATGAAGTGTAAATAAAATAATCCTTAAAAAGTTGGTGGATCATATTTAAAATCAGAAACTGTTATTTAAAATATGTCGGTAATATGACGCAAACGCCCATCTTTAGGACGCGTTTTTTATATGATCAAAATCATTTCCCAACGTTTTTATTTATTAAATCGTACTATATACTGACGTAATGAAGTGTAGATAAAATAATCCTTATAAAGTTGGTGGATCACATTTAAAATATGAGACTCTTATTTAATATATGACAGTAATTTGACGCAAACGCCCATGTTTAGGACGCGTTTTTTATAGGATCAAAATCATTTCCCCACGTTTTTATTTTATTAAATCGTACTATATACTGCTGTAATTAAGCAGTAATTAAGCTCGAAGTCGAAGCCACAAGCACAAGCGAGGCGTCATATCGCACGCAGTTGTCTGTGAGTGGTGTTGTACCTTGAAGTCACTTTGCTGAAGTTTCACTCATTATGGGGGTGGATATTAGTATATGGCGCGCACGAGTTGGCCGTTTTGGTTGTCGACTGAAACGTCGAGGGCCAGTTGTATCAGGTATTTTAAAAGTTGAATTGTTAGAGATTATTAAATCGAATTGGCAACTGCGTCGTAGGCTAATCTTAAATACCCCCGTAGCAGCAAACCTGCGTACTCAGCGAATTTCCAATGCATGTATATGTTTCTCACTACCACATAAAGCCATTTACCAAGTTTCATAAAAATACACGAATAAATAAGTGATATATAGCATTTTATTTATTCTCCATAAGAATAACATTGAAAGCTGAGTACGCAGGTTTGCTGCAACAAGGAACACAAAATATTTGTTTTTATGCAATTATCAATATAACTTAACCAGTTGAAGCTGCATACCAAGTTGTATTAATTTATGTTCATAATTAAGGGAGACATTACATTTTACTTTTTCTCCATAAGAATAACATGGGGGCTGAGTATGCAGGTTTGCTGCTGCGGGGAAAATCATCAAAATTGATTTTTTTGTGCAAATAACAATATACGAGTACTAGTTGAAGCCACATGCCAAGTTTCATCAACATTCATTCATAAATAATCGAGAAATCAAATTTCAATTATTCTCCATAAGGATAACATTCGACAACGTACTGTGTTTAGCGTTCGAACTTAAAGTCATGAATGTCACTTTGGCTCAAATGTCACACATTTGAGCCAAATTTAATCGAAATCAGACGTTTTTTACTCAAGTTATCGTGTTAACGGACACACACACACACACACACACACACACACACACACACACACACACACACACACACACACACACACACACATATATATTTTCTAAAACTCATTAAAATGGTCTTCGCTTTTAAAACATTTGGTAGCCTAGTTACAATATGGAAATCATGCTGATTTAAAAAACCAAATGTTATTTGACAACTAATGGCTGTTTGCGTGAATGTATTATCATATTATCCATAAGATTAACGTTAAAACTTTGAAAGCCTATAGGGCATAGCCCTGAGGGCCGATGTAAATGATATTATTATATGTCTCTGCATACCTACACACGACAGTGCTTTCGTAATGCGTGGAAATTAAGTGGAGTGCTGTTGTGACCTTGGGCGAGTCCACCTTTCCACGGAGATGTGTCTTAGGAGGGCGCAAGGGGGAGAGGGGTGAAGAGTTGTGACCTTGGGCGAGTCCACTTTTCCGCGGAGAGAAACTGGTCATAGTGGTCGGTCATAGGAGGAGGGCAGTGGCGTGGTTGGGGGCCTGGGGCGGTGGATACATTTATAGGCAGGGTCGCATTTAGCCAAATGGCGCCCCTAGGCACACAAAACAGTTGCTCCTTCCCTGCCGCAATACCAGTCGCAAAACATAAATAATGTCACGATTATTGTCATTAAGTTGTATATAGAAGAATATATCGTTGATATTTGGCTGCAGCCCCAACGCAACGCAGAAACAAGGTCTTCACAAGGCTTGCGTTGCGTCTCCCTATTTCCCAGGCGGTCATAATCCAAACTGAAATAATAATTACGCATATGAATAAGCGCACGTTTCTTCTTTTGAACCCCTTAAAATTTGGCGCCCCATAACATTTGGCGCCCTAGGCCTGGGCCTAGTGGGAAATGAGGTACTGTTTATAGGGGCCTATTAGAGGTTGAAGAGAGGGGCCTATTAATATATATGTATATTAGGGACGTGTGAGAACTCAAAAATTTGAGTATTAGTTAACTGGACTCAAAGTTATTAACGTCCTTGCCGCGTAATATCTGAACGTCGACCGAAAACAAAAGACTGCCCAAGAATTTTACCAAGTTATAACGGCCGAATATGCGACAAATCGGTAGCGATTCTCCGGTGATCGGAAGGAAATGCTCCCTCAGACTTTCGAACATTTTTCAAAATTTGGGGACCTATGCCAAAGCGGTGCCTAGGGCGGAATGTCCCTACCAAATTTGAAGTAAATTGGACAAAAATGCGACAGCTAGAGTGCAAACACACATATAAACATATGATTTTGAACAACCCCCCAAAACGCAGGGCCTTATTAAGAGGTGTGCCACCTGTAGGCTTGAGTTAGTTTTGCGTCCCCCCGATTAAAAAAAACCGACCAGGAAAATGATTTAAAAGTTAAAATTATTTCGGTACGTGACTGGCGCCCTACCAGACTAGCGTCTAGCGGCTCGATCTTCCGAGGTGACGCACGACTAGTGGCGACGTGGTGGGGACGAGGGAAGGTAAGCAGACAAACAGACTGAAACGAATAGTGGCGGAAATAACCGAGTAGCTTCTGTCACCTTGTATGCCGACCCGGCTGTCATTATTTGTTGTCATTATTATATGTCTTAATACCACATAAAGCCGCATACCAAGCCGCTTATTGTGAAATATATTCACAAATAAGCGATATATAAAATTTTAGCGATATATTACAATTGTTTCACAATTGTTCACATACTTAGGTTAACTTTGCATTTTCTTAAAAAAATTAAGATAATTACTTTATTAATGGGTCCAAGCCAATTGAAACTGATTTGAGGAACACTAACACTTATTAAAGAATGAAGAAACTATAAATCAGTTATTTTTCAAGTTTGCTAATAGTCTCTAAAACACTTTATTTTGATACCCTACATCATTTCTACATTTGGACATGAGAAAACAAGTAGTTCTTAAATAGTAATTGATTATCTTACGTACTAAAAATCCATAAATGCAATAATTGTGGTTATTTATTACTATTATAAAAAAATTAAAATGCATTTTATAGTCCGTTATTTATACCCCTACGAACCATACTTACTTATATGAAGTAAATCTATCAGCTGTGTCTATACAATTAGGCTGAAAAACAGCTTTGGAATTTTCATTTTACAATAATTATTTTATCATTTTTTACAAATAGGTATAATATTGTTAGTAGTAAAAGATTGTAAAAGGTATTCTTGGACTTATTAAGAAATGTCAATTATTTTTTTCTACAAGAACCTGTGTAAATAGTTGTA
Source organism: Allygus modestus (assembly GCA_963675035.1). Lineage (NCBI taxonomy): Eukaryota > Metazoa > Arthropoda > Insecta > Hemiptera > Cicadellidae > Allygus > Allygus modestus. Next base: position 100,687,329 of record OY776116.1, read on the forward strand.
GATAAAAATATTTTAGCTGTATTATGTAAATAAATGTTTAAGTTCTACAGTTTACTTTGTTTTGGAGGCACCAAAACGAATATATCCACAAGGTGAGCTAAGTAATTTAAATTATTTTCGCAACTGTACAAATATTAAAGTTATGTTTAAAACAAATTCCATAAGAATGATTACTTTAGTGTTGCGGTACTTTATGCATATTTAGCTGTAAAAACGTACTATTTATGATCCATACGTGAGCTGGATTGCATTAAAAACGCATGTCAGCAATAGTAGGAATAACGCGGACACTTTTAGGAGTTTTGCTGGCAAAATCGGGGGTTTCTAGCATAAACAGTAGGGAAAATAATCAGGGAAATGGATTGACAACACTGTCTCTACCTCCCCTCATCCCCACCACGTCGCCACCTTATGTCTCGTCCCTGGCGGGCACCGCGCTTACGAATACCCGGAGTCTTACGAATGATTCCGAAGGCCGCGCTGCCTTTCCGAACGAACGTTCTCGTAGGTGGCCGAAGAGAAACGAGTCAAACAGAATAGATAACTCATCCCCCTGTTAGTTCTGAAATTAGCTTCACAATTATTGATTTGATTGTCTTAAAACTGTTTTGCGTTTCACTATATTTTACGAAGGGCTCAGTGAGAATGTTTTCAGGCTTTTTCAACTAACGGAGGCAAAAAACATAAATTTAATTCTTCATAAATTAACTAGTTTGTTAAGCATGTTTAATTTGTATATTTATATTTTATTAAAGTGAGTATCCACTGAAAGTTTTAGTCCACTTTTACATGTAACAGGTTTTATGTAACACCTAACAATTTATATGTTTTTACATGTTTGTTAAACATATTACATATAGCTAATTGTATATTTCTTACTTCGTGTGGGAAACCATAAACTTGATATGTAACACAATGTTTTACTTTATGTAACACATGTTGCACGTAACCTGTATATGAAACATTTTATCAAGTATAAACGCAGCTTGAGAAGTAGTATTTACAAATTGAAATTAAATTAAAATCGACGTCCAAAACATGAACTGTCACCTGACGATCGGCAGATTTCTTAGAATTCGAGTGCCGGAGTAAATACAATACCCATTCGCCTCCTGTTCATTGTTAGACGGAGATGTAGAGGAAAATTAAATATGTTACAATGGTTTAGATTTGGAGTATAAACATAAATACTGCTTTTATATCGCTGTTTAGTTGAACTTTACTTTTCACTTTGAATGCATCAAAAGTAAAACAATATAAAAATATAAATATAAATAACAATTCCATCGATATAGCTCTTTATCATCAGTTAGGTATAGTACAACCAAGTTTATTTTTCTGAGAAAATATCAATTCTGTGATATCTTCTTGTATTTTAGCTTTATTAAAAAAAGTGCTTGATATCCTATTTCAGTTCATTGCTAATTGTTATATTGTTTTAACAACTTAAAGATACACTCGTGTCCCAAGAAATCGGAGTGACCTGGAGCCGCTCAACCTGAGTGTAATGTAGATTTCTTAGAAAATAATACAAAACAAGTAACAAGTATGTAAGTAAAGTAAAGTAAGTAACAGGTATGGGATTGTGTAAACTAAATATACAGTACCTATGCAGAAACAATATTTATTGTATTGATTAATATCACATATTTGTGTAAAGGAGTAAACTATTAATATACTGATTATATACAATATAACTATTATTAAAAACTGATTATATACAATAATTGACAAATTCAATTATTTGGCAGATAAATATAAGTTCTTTGATTTCGAGGGGGGCAGTTTTCGGTTCCGGCACCCACGCTGACCGGACTCTGCGCACGCCTATGGTCCGAGCTAAATCATGGCATCGTACTTTGGAAAACAAATATCAAATCTTTTTCACAAGCTGTAAATCATGCCGATCATCGTCAGAGGAGGTGATCGGATGGGAACAAAAAATGTTGCCACCAAAGTAATTTATTGCACTGTTTACAAATTTATGAATGTCGCACGATTTACTTACATTGTAGTGTTTCATCGGCGTGCGGCGGCGGTGGCGATATTGAAAGCGCACGTTTAACCTTTAAATGTAAGAAAACTACAGACTTTATAAACAAATATTATAAATAAAAGTTGTTATTCAACTCATTTCCAACATTTTTCTCGCCCAAGAAGTGGAGGGGAAAGGAGCGTTTTTCGCATCAAAAACACCACTGCGCTAGCATTCCAGGTGTATTAATAGAGTTCTATGGCGGTGTGGCAAGGCCTACCAAAAAACAGCGATAGTGGGACATACAAGTTCAGTCGGAGCATACCCGGGCCTACGGTAGTCCAAGACTACTCCCTTCTCAGAGCGGCCTTGAATGAGAGCCGTTTCACGCACGCGCGCTACCGCCACGAGTGCGTGGCGGGCATCTTCCAATCGTTCCCGCTAGCAGCGCCACTGCATGGATGCTTCCTCCGTTGGTACCGCGGGCGTTAGAGGTGGTCGATCCAGTTACTTTTGCGGATCGGTGACTTCAGTGACAGTGACAAGCGTGTACCAGTGACTTTAACCGGTGACTTTCTGTCATGGTGACAGGCTTTTACAGCTGACCTCGTCGCGCCGCACCAAGATCAGCGACAGCGAGTTTTGGACCAATGGCATTACAGCCACACAATCCAGCGACATAATTTCAGCGATAGGTACTTTATAGTACATTATTGTATCTTACCAATGTACAATTTATAATTTAAATAAACGGAATTGGCTACAATTTTAAATAATATTGGTATTTTATTTATTATTGGTTACTGCAGGATTAGCTGTTTCATCAATGAAAACAACATTTCTGTCAACATTCGTTTTATTGTTATATATGAACAAAATATATAAAAATGACAAAATTATTAATTTTAAATAGCTTAAAAATATCAGTTAGGTCTAAGCCTAGCTAACTTATTCAGTTATAAAAGCAGTTAACCTATAAATATTACTTTGGCTAAATAATACTTAGTTTAGGTATTGAAAAGTTATTTGGTATACTGGAGATACAATATAACTATAATTAACAAAGAATGTATGAATAATAATGACTAATTAATATAAGGAGATTAACAATTTTACGTTTGAACAAATGTAGGCCTACATATCGCCAAAGTAAAACTTCACGTGGCTCGGCCGCACCGACATATCCAAATCAATTCGGTGACAGCGACTAGTGACCAGGGACGGTGACAGCGCCAGAAGGGCCAATCAGCGAAGGGGATTGAGATCAGTGACTCTTGTACCAGTTCCTGCGCCAGCAGAGCCAATGGTAGCTGTCACCGGTCGCTGTTTGGTTGTTTCGAGGTATCGCCGCTAGGTTCGTGGCGCTGGCGCTGGTCGCTGTCACCGGTCACTGTTTTGTTGTTTTGAGGTATCGCCGGTAGGTTCGTGGCACTGGCGCTGGTCTCTGTCACCGGTCACTGTTTTGTTGTTTTGAGGTATCACCGCTAGGTTCGTGGCACTGGCGCTAGTCACTGTCATCGGTCGGTAAATTATAAGGTGTTTTACAAAGTCACTGGAGCTGGAATTTTACATGTTTTGTCACCGGTACGATCGGTGACAATTTAGTACCAGTGACAAAGTCACCGGTACGAAAATATCGAACACCTCTAGCGGGCGTCTAACATGGCCGCTGGAGGGCTCTAGAAAACTACTACAGTGCCCGGCAGCAAAGAAGTCCGTTGGGCTGCAGCCAATAGGACGAGAGCGCGGCGTTGACAAGTGTACAGTAGCCTCGCACAGTCCCGGCACCCTGCTAAAAGCCGCTCGAGGCTACAGACACAACGAAGCTCTGTAGCAGCTCCGGTGTGGCATGAACTGTTAATACTGAGGGCGATTTAATTTATTCTCTTTAAATGATTAATGAGAATACATATAAATAATGAAAATAATATTAGTATAATTTGCAAATTGCTGTACTTTTACTTAATATAATTATTGTTAGTATATATATGTATATATGAATGAACAATGTACAAAAACACCTTAAAAGGTTCCGCTATCCTCCTGTGTGATTCATTGTAATAGTTTTGTTTTACACAAATCAAACAAACAATAAACATTGTACACAATTTTGCGCTCACAACTATGCACCGTTTTCCTTTTTTTACCGCTTGTAGACGGTTGTTCCATGGCAATAAACACAAATACTAAGAAATAAAAAATAAAACACAACTACCATATAACACTCAATATTAACTAAAACGTAGAACTGATCTTAAAGCATTATATAAATATTGTAACACAGTTTGTGCACAGTGTTTACAAATGCAAATTAAATTAAAATCGACGTCCAAAACATGAACTGTCATCTGACTTATTCCCGTGACGATCGGCAGATTTCTTGGAAACCGAGTGCCGGATATAAGTACAATACCCCTTCGCCCTACTTTTATTCATTGTTCAGAGATTTATAGGGAAAGTAATTGCCACAGTGGTTTAAATTTGGATTATAACGAGAAATTGTACTTTTATATCTCTGTTTATTTGAACTTTACTTCTCACTTTGAATGCACCATAATCAATCGTAAAAGTAAAACAATTTTAAAATACTAATATAAATAATAATTCCATCACTATCATCAGTTTGGTATAATATAATCAAGTATATTTTTCTGAGAAACAATAAATTCTCTGATGATATATTCTTGGATCTAGCTTTTTAAAAAAAACCTTGGTACCCTATTTCAGTTCACTGCTAATTGTTATATTGTTTTAAAAACATTAAAGATACATTCTTTGACCGAGAAATCGTAGTGATGCAGCGTAATCTATATTTTTTAGAAGATAATACAAAACAAGTAAAATTATGATATTTTATAAACTAAATATACCTACTCAATATTTATTGCATTGAATAAGATTGCTCATATTTGTGTCAAGGAGGAGCAAACTATTATATGACATACAATGATTGAAGCAATCAATTATTTGGCAGAAAAATAAGTTCCAAGAGCAACTATATTTGGGGGGGGAGGGGGTGCATTTTTCGGTTCCGGTACTCACGCTGACCGGACTCTGCGCACGCCTATGTCTATGGTGTAGTTCCACTCCAACTAGGGTAGCCAACTCATCATTAGGCACAAAATACGGGACATGATGAGCTGTTCATAAGTATAGATTACCTCCACCCCCGTCATTGGGAGACCAATTGGGAGATTATTCAACCAATTGTGGTTCTGAGATTGAACTTTTTTAATAAGTAGTTACTTTTCAAGCAAAGATAGAATTATCAAGCTTATAGGATTTTAAAAACAATAATTGTAACTTCAATGCATATTTTCTGTGTAATTTTAATCATTTATTTTATAATATTTACCCAGAAATTATTTAAAAAACACTTTTTTGAGACCTTTACTGAAAATATCTATTAACAAACTAGATTTGTATATATTTTAGAGTTCAGACGTTTAGGGTACATCAAACAAAATAAAAATAACAACCAAGAACTCCATTTGCTAGCCTTACAATCAAAGAATCTAATCAAATTAGTTTTTAATATAAAAGGAAAAAAGCTATCGCCCTAAACTTTTTTTTTAAATGTTCGTAATTTATTGTTCTTTAACACAGTGTTACAAGATTTGTTGCAGTTTTACATGTTTTACCCGAGCGCCTTGATTTAATGTAACTAGTACAATGATTCGGCGTCAGCGCTGTTAGAGCGGGGAAACAGCTTGGCAACCGCGCGTGATGCGTATTGGTTTATTCAAGGTCACGTCGACTGCAGGCTCCGCCTCCAACGGTCTTCTCTGCTGCCGGGCACTGTAGGGTCACATTCTACAATGGCGATGAAAAGTCTACTTCAGTTTCTATAGTCAATGCTTATATTTTATTTTTACCACAATTGGGGATATTTATAATCATAACATTGGTTTGAAATAAAATGAAACCATATAACGACGGGTCATATAAGAAAGCTTTTTATTACATATCATAGGGAGGCGTCATTAATCCATCTTGTCAAGATTGACAATCATACATTTTTGTATTCTTTCAGGCGACTCTGTTTCTGATTTTGCCGTTTGGTACGGGGCTGTTGTTCTGATGCTCCTTGTCATGAGTGGCATCGAGACCAATCCAGGGCCTTGTGATATGGTAAGTGAAGGGTTTTTGACTTCTAACGACTCTGAAACTGTAGATGTAAAGGTTAGTATTAAGCGGCCACTTCCAATGCCCTCTATGGTCTCAAAAAAACAACGAGTCACAGAAACAAAGCCCTCACTAAATCAGATACTGTCTGCAATTACTGTGTTAAAAAATGAAGGTAAGTATGATACGCCCTTGCATCTGTTGAAACCACATGTAAATCCTCTGTTCATGGAAATCTGCAAGTCATTGAGGATTCCGAGCAACAGGAAAAATATGGATCGCACAAAGTATTTATGGAAACGGCACGTCGAGACAATTCAGGAAAGGTCACATAACTCAGCGAATGACGAATGCAAAATTGCTATAGTAGATTTCAATGTAGCCGATACTGAAAAAAACCCACAGAGATCTTCAAAGTCATACAGATGATACTGATGCAACATTACACGAACCCACAGATTTCAGTAATACAAATGATGTTTCAGAGGTTTTTGAAGAACAAATGGTAACTCATGACTATGAGCTCCTTGACGACAAAAACAAGTATGAGGAAAGTAGAAACTACAAATGTCAGAAAGATGATAATGTACTAAAGCAAACTGTGCCTAGGAACACAACTTCAGAGTTTTCTTCTGGAAACGAATTTTTGAATGAAGAAATTACTATGATTGGATTAACAGATACTGGATCTTCGAAAAATAATCCGTCAAATAATCACAAAGATCATCAGGATGCGGGATTTTGGGAGTTCTGGATCACATCAGAGGATTGGAGTAAGGTAAAAGAAGATGAGGGGAAATATTCGTGGTTTATGCTCCGAGAGTTGATCAAGCTTGCAGCTGCTCCAGTTTTCAAGGTTTGTCTAATCTGTTTTACAACTCATAGGAAGAATAAGCTCACTAAAGGAGAACCTGTCATTGTATACTACGGAAAATGTAAACACGACGGCTGTAGGCAATTCCGATTTGACTTAACCCCAGTAACTGATGGAATGAAACTGACAGTCTCAGCAAGTGGAGAGCTAAGACACAAAGGAAAGTTAGCATCGCGTCTGAGTGGACTTGAAAGAAGTGCTGCGAAGCAAGAATTGCTGAATAAAAAGGCTCTTGCATTTAGAAGTGATAAAATTTTGAAAGCGGAAGCAAAAACTGTTTTATCGGGAAATCTTCTAGAAATAAGATCTTTGGATGTTTTCAGGCAAGCAAGAGCAGAGGCTGCCAAGATGATGGATAAGCATAATGACGACGGAATAGATTTGTTGCTACGTTTTAGAGAAGACAGAGATCGAGATGGGCAAAACAACAAAATACCAAGTACTACAGATAAGAAAACAGAGAACGAAGATAAGATAATACAAAAAGTTGGAGAGCCATTGCATGTATATATGTTCAGTGAGATTCAGCTAAAGACACTACTGTCTCGCCTCGGAAAGAATTTGCACAAATGTGTTCTACATATTGACAGTACAGGCTCTGTTGTTAGACCTTTGAGAGGAGATAGGAAGACTGTTTATTATTATTCAGGATGCGTTAACATTGCAGGGAAATTACTACCAGTTTTAGATTGTGTTAGCTGTCAGCATGACGTCGCATCGATCACATCTTTCTTCGTACAATATGTTCACTTTCAGAAAAAACACTTCGGAAACAAACGCATCTTTAGCCACATCGTCATCGACTTCAGTACTGCGCTTTTGCCAGCAGTCATCTTGGCCTGGAACCGAATGTCTGTACTTGCGTATTTAATCAAAATGTTCAGATTTTGCACAAAACCCAACTATAGAATTAAGGACATCGTAACCGTGCATCTCTGCTGTAGTCATTTTGTACATATGGCGGCAGGAGATTTATCAAGGATTGGATTGAATAAAGACGTTAAGAAGTTTTACTTGTGCTGCATCGCATCTTTGATTAATTGCAGCACCTTTGAAGAATTCAAAGGAAAGGTTGAAGCATTGGTAATTATTTCCAAAAGCAAAGAAAATAACATCGAAGTGGAGAAAGCAAAATCTATGTTTGAAGGAGATGAAACAATAATTGATGTGTCAGATGAACATGGAGAGAAAGTCAACGAATCAAGTGTGGGTGACAGCGAGAAAAAGACTATATACAAGTCAAGCCCATTTTATAGAATTGGAAAAGAAATTGAAGAGAAATTTTATATTGAAGCCAAGGCTAATGATGGGAAAAAAGTAGACACCACGATGATTTACGGTCAAAATAATGACGTCGAAACCAACATTTTACATTGCAGTACGTTCTGGGATTTGTTCTTGACGAAGTACATGCCGTATGCTCCATTGTGGTCTGGATTTTTGATTCGTCATTCGTCTAAGGAAAAGTTTAGTGAAACCAGATTCAGTAACGCTCCAGTGGAAGGATGGTTCAAAATAGTTAAGGAAAGTGTTCTCGATGGATTGACAAATGTGAAAGTTGGTCGGTTTGTAGAAAAGCTTACGAATAGGATAATGTCTATTTGCAAAGAGATTTACTTAGAAATACCAGCAGCAGCTTGTAACAAAAAGAAAGTGAAGAAGGTTTGCAAGGAAATTAGTTTGAAAAATGATACTGACGACAAATGTTCAATCATCAGTGGAAATGATGAACTAGTGGAAGAACATTGGAAGAAAAAACCTAATAATAAAAAGTCGTACTTCACAATGAAGTTTCCAGTATTTGGGACATTAAAGGACATTGGAAGCGAACAGATTCCCGAGGAAAACCTACGAAAAACTTCAATGCAAGAAAGAGATGCGACAGAAATTATAAAACATGAATATGTAGAAGACAAAACGACGGCGACGATGGAAAACCAAATTGAACATGACCGTGAAAATTTTGAGGTAGAAGAGTCAACCACGAGCAAAGACATGGAAGCTAGAAGCGTAAAGAACAGCAAATATGGGAAAAGAGACAAAGTAAAGATAACAAAATACGGACCACTGCAACTTGACCTTCAATCCGAGGATTATGAGTCTCTACAAGGAAGTAATTGGGCAACAGGAGCAGCAATAGACGCCGTTGCAGAAAATATGTTGAGAAACCGGGCGAATTTTAGCTACTTCTACATTAGTTTTGACATAGGAACCAGAATAATGAAAGGCGAGAAGATATATGACAACTGCTTCATAAATGTTGAAGAGATAATGAAGAGCCAATATTTACTGCTGCCATATTCAACCTCAATGGTTACTGACTCTCACTGGTGTGTAGTTGTAGCTGACTTAAACAATAAATTCGTCTACCATTTCGATTCAATTGAGAAAGATAAAGCATTAAGAACTCAAGATGTTTTTGGAAAAGTTTTGAAATTCATAGAAAATATCAACGCTATATCTGGAACAAACGAACAAATCGATTTAGTGGACTGGACGGACAAGTCAGAAACAATAACCTACCCAAAGCAGCATGATGAATACAACTGTGGAATATTTGTCCTGTATTATATGATGAAATCTGTAGAGATTGGATTAAAATGTAATGACAACATTGAAGAAGTAGACATACACGAGTTTAGGATGATTTGTTCGAGAACATTAGAAGATCCAGACACAAGTTTTTTTCTCCCAGCAATGACTAACGGTTTGATTGACTCGCCGACGTATTACTCACCAGACACGGAGAAGCTGAACTCAAGAGACAAGGCTGCACTACAGAAGCTGACAGTTGCTTATAAGAAAAATAAGAACATGGGAAAATTCTTGGAAAAGATTTCGCAAACAGATTTTGCATCGCTGATGGGCACAAACTGGTTAACTTCGACAATGGTTGACTACTGCAATGCAACATATATAAGAGATGGACAATTTTGTTTTGCCATTGGAGAGGCCACATTCGCCCTCCAAGAAGGACGACCTAAATATACACCAGTTTTTAAACCAATAATAACTGAATTTAAGAGATTGAGCTTGATATTTGTGCCATACAATCTTCGCAGTCATTTCTGTTTGTACGTCATAGATTTAAAGAATAAACTTGTGACTCACATCGACCCAATGAATGACAAATTTGTTGAAAATAAGGAAAAATGCGAGAAGATAAAAGAATTTCTTCGAGTCAGAAACCGCCTGTCGAGAAAAGAAACCATCAATGTCGATGAACTGAAATTTATCAAAGTCAAACATCCCCTGCAAAATGATGGTAGCAGTTGTGGAGTGTACGTCATTTATTATTTATCACAGTTGAGCGGAAAAAACAAGATTGAAGACATCGACTTGGAATTCGACAGTACAAAATTTAGAGAGCAACTACAACGGCGATGTCTCCGATTATCGCTCCCTGTTTTAGATCTTTGCCTTGCTTGCGGAAACGGTTCTGACAAACGTCGGCATCAGTGGTGTCAATGTCAAAAATGTGGACGATGGATTCATTACCTCTGCATGGATACGCGACAGTCCTACGAACGACTCAGAAGACAAAGCACGTCGTATTGTTGTTTTCTTTGCAATCTAAATTATGCGTAACGGGTGTTAGAAATATTATGTATGATAAATATAGTTTTGGCACAACCAATAGGTTTATAATGAAGATTTAGGTACGTTTGACATGATGCATCCAAGCAACCGGGCTGTAGTGATGCTGAAGGTCTTTAAAAATCTTCAAAACCTAAGTTAGGTAGCATTTGTACTATGTAAATGTGCTGTTTTGGCATATAACAGTAACACGTAAGTAACTGTTTTCCATTTACATTTATATATTTCTTTACAACATTTAGAATATAGCCTACAAAATGGTTAAGAAACTCTTGTTGCAAACAACACTTTTTAGAATCTAACTTTTACGGTTAAGCCAATAACAGCACATATTATTTTAACTTTTACTTATGTTGTATACAAATTTAGATTACAAGTAATGTTAACGACACACTATGGCTAGCTTTGTCACACAGGGACTAAGCATTGTATGCTATGGAGCTTTAACGGCATCTGGGAAAACCAACTCCGGAGGCAAGCCTCCGGGGATATGCCATGAGCACGCCTGGTGACAAAGTGCGGTGCGCGCTTTAAGAGTATGGAACCTTAGTCTAATTCAAATCAACAGATTAATTTAGAATCATTAGGCACTTTAGTTTGCTTCATAGTAGGCTATGTTAGTTTTAGTAGCACTAACCTGGCAATTTTTGGAGAAGTTATTGTGAGAAGATGCAAGGGCATAGGACGTGAAGGAACACAACGAGCGCAAAGGATGGCTAATACTATCATTTGTAAATTAATTAAGATCGACGAAATTTAATAATCTTGATGCATCGAAAGCAACCGGGCTGTAGTGATGCACAGGAATACTATTAAAATAAAGCACACATAGATAGAATTAAGGATAGGATAGTTTTAGTCTATTTTCAGACTGAAATTTATGAAGTAGCCTAATATATAAAATATATGTTTACATTTATTTTGTCTTATGAATACTTATTGCAACAATTTTAAGTTTTGTTTCAGGTCCTGGGTGATAAATAACAGTGCTGGGAGGAAAAGGTGAGAGAACGTGGGCGAGAATGGACTGGATGTATATAATACTTACAGCTTGTGTTATATTATGTATAAAACGCTTAAGGAATACTTTTGTTATACACTATGCATTAAAAACCTAATTATTACTCTTGTTAAATATTAATAACGTAGTTTTATTATAAAACAGTACTATATTGCAAGTAATTATAATTTATAGTTACTATTTTTTATGAATAATTTGTATACGAAGAATTTAAGTATAGCAGAAACACCAATAGTCGTTAACGATTTGGTGATGTACATTTTGTAATGACAAAAGTATTGCTTATAAACAAATCCCAATGGTTAAATGCAGAGGGCAACGCACATGCAATGTTTTAAGTTAAACTAAATGTCTTTGTTAAAATATCTTTGAGAAGTCAAAGTAAAAATTGGTTACAAAAATTGAGAATCCTTTTTTATTACAACAGTAATAAAACAGACAGTTGCTTGTGGGTTGTAATGCAGGGTTCTGTTGTGATTGGTAAATAAACAACAGATCACGGTCCCCACCCCGAATCTAATATTTATTACAGCGGTATCGATTTTAAAAATAATCCTCAGAATGGTACTAATCTTGATAACGATACTAATGGTACTAAAAAAAGCGTTAACATGATCCACCAACTTTGGAGGGATTATTTTATTTACACTAAATTACAGCAGTATATAGTACGATTTAATAAAATAAAAACGTGGGGAAATGATTTTGATCCTATAAAAAACGCGTCCTAAACATGGGCGTTTGCGTCAAATTACTGACATATATTAAATAAGAGTTTCATATTTTAAACATGATCCACCAACTTTATAGAGATTATTTTAACCACACTTCATTACAGTAGTATACAGTATGATTTAATAAAATAAAAACGTGTGAAAATGATTTTTTTCTCATAAAAAAACGCGTCCTAAACAAGGTCGTTTGCGTCAAATTTCCGACATATTTTAAATAACAGTTTCTGATTTTAAACATGATCCACCAACTTTATAGGTATTACCTTATCTACACTTCATTACAGCAGTGTATACTATGATTTAATAAAATAAAAACGTGGGGAATGATTTTGTTTATATACAAAAAGACGTCCTAAACATGGGCGTTTTGGTCAAATTACCAACACTTTTCAAATAAGAGTTTGAGATTTTAAACATGATCCACCAACTTTATAGGGATTATTTTAACCACACTTCATTACAGCAGTATATAGTATGATTTAATAAAATAAAAACGTGGGTAAATGTTTTTTTCCTCATAAAAAACGCGTCCTAAACATGGTCGTTTGCGTCAAATTTCCGACATATTTTAAATAACAGTTTCTGATTTTAAACATGATCCACCAACTTTATAGGTATTACCTTATCTACACTTCATTACAGCAGTGTATACTATGATTTAATAAAATAAAAACGTGGGGAATGATTTTGTTTATATACAAAAAGACGTCCTAAACATGGGCGTTTTGGTCAAATTACCAACACTTTTCAAATAAGAGTTTGAGATTTTAAATATGATCCACCAATTTTATAGGGATTATTTTAACCACACTTCATTACAGTAGTATACAGTATGATTTAAGAAATTAAAAACGTGGGTAAATGATTTTTTTCTCATAAAAAACGCGTCCTAAACATGGTCGTTTGCGTCAAATTTCCGACATATTTTAAATAACAGTTTCTGATTTTAAACAGGATCCACCAACTTTATAGGTATTACCTTATCTACACTTCATTACAGCAGTGTATACTATGATTTAATAAAATAAAAACGTCGGGAATGATTTTGTTTATATACAAAAAGACGTCCTAAACATGGGCGTTTCGGTCAAATTACCAACACTTTTCAAATAAGAGTTTGAGATTTTAAACATGATCCACCAACTTTATAGGGATTATTTTAACCACACTTCATTACAGCAGTATATAGTATGATTTAATAAAATAAAAACGTGGGGAAATAATTTTCTTCCTATTAAAAACGCGTCCTGAACATGGGCCTTTTCATCAAATTTCCGACATTTTCAAAGAATAGCTTAAGATTTTAAACATGATCCGCCAACTTTATAGGGATTATTTTAACCACACTTCATTACAGTAGTATATAGTATGATTTAATAAAATAAAAACGTGGGGAAATAATTTTCTTCCTATTAAAAACGCGTCCTGAACATGGGCCTTTTCATCAAATTTCCGACATTTTCAAAGAATAGCTTAAGATTTTAAACATGATCCGCCAACTTTATAATGATCATGTTAACTACACTTAATTACACCTTTACATGTTTATAAACAAATATTTATTTTAAATATATAAAGATATTATTTTATATTAAAACTTGTTCTAAACATGGCTATAATTTTTGTTTAATTAGAGGCAGCTATTTCGAAAAAAAAATTCAATAATATATACAGGATTGTATCTGTCAAATAATACCGCAATTAATAATTGTATGGTAAATATCATAATAGCTTCCTGTCCGAGAGCGTATTTCGAAACATGGCATAATACTTTCAATATAATTAACATGAATGCGTGATTTCATTACGTAATATCTAACTTTTTATTAAATAATGATACTTTTTTAGCAAAATACAGAAACACAACATGATGATACAGCAACTAAATAATTTAACCAAACTTTTCACAGTTACTATTATTAAGTTTTACGATATTATACGATATTCAAACCTGAAAATGTGCATGGTACATGAAATATGCACCACAAACCTAAAATAAGCAAGGACCATTTATCAATAAATAATCATTTATTACCAATGCAAAAAATACCTGTGATATCTAAAACAATATTGCAACTGAGAGGTCTACTTTTTGGTGTATTGATTGTACCTCTCCGTAGAAGCGGCCACCTGATTGGTCATTTGCAGTAGGAGGGGAAGTGTTGGTGGCAAGGGAAGTGTTGGAGGGGCGACAGCTGGCGGTTGCCATTGTACCAGTTCTGTCTAAAGTTGTTGAAATAATTGATGCAGCATTTAGAAATTAAAGGTTTACTTTGCGAAGAACAGTTTGGATTCTGAAAAGGATTGGCTACAACTCATGCTATTTTATCTTTAGTTGATAAGGTTCTTGACTGTTATGAAAAGAATGATTTTGCTGCAATAACCTTCTGTGATCTTAGTAAAGCCTTTGATCGAGTATCTCATAAAATACTGTTACAAAAGTTAGAACATTACAATATTAAAGGGGTTGCTTTAGCTTTGATTGATTGTTATCTGCAAAATAGGTCTCAGTATGTAGTTTTGGAAAAAGAAATATCTCACTGTAAACCTGTAACCTGTGGAGTCCCGCAAGGCTCCGTTTTTGGGCCTTTGCTGTTTTTGGTGGTAGTCAATGATTTAAGTGTGAATATCCCTGCAAATATTGTTTTATATGCAGATGATACTACCGTAATTACTATAAATAAAGACTATAATAAACTCCTAGAAGACAGTAAAATAAATCAAAATTTTGTAGAGAACTGGCTTATTGCTAACAACTTACTTTTAAATAATGATAAGACAACTACTATTGTATTTAGCCTTAGAGAAAATCCTAATATGCTAAAAGACGATCTGTGTCCAAACTTTTTAGGACTAACTTTTGACCCAACTCTAAACTGGCTCCAACCAGTATTGGGGTAAAAAACAAACTTAGTTCTTGCATATTTGCAATAAAACGTTTATGTGGTGAATTAGACCAGGATGCTCTTGTACAGGCATACTTTGGACTTTTCCATTGCCATTTAAGTTATGGTTTAATTGCTTGGGGGTCATCTCCTCATGCAAAAGAATTTATTTACTATGCAAAAGAAAGCTGTTAGAGTTATAGCATGAGTAAACAAGTATTCTAGTTGTAGAGAACTCTTCAAAAGTTTTAAAATATTAACTTTGTTTTCTTTATATATTCAACAATGTCTGATTTACCTTAAACTAATTTTGATATAGTGAATTATAGAAGAGATCTACACAGTTATAACACCAGATTTTGTAGTAGTATTGATCTGCCTCATGTTAGACTAGCTAAGACTGATAGAAGCCCTTTGATAATGGCTATTAAGTTTTATAATAAGTTACCGTTAGATATTAGACTACTTAGTGACAATGATTTTAAACTTAATTATTTTATCTGTAAAGAATCTTTCTACTCTGCGGAAGAATATATGACCAAAGTTTGGACTATGAAGGACTTTTAGTATATGTATTAAAATGGATTTGACGTGCCAATGTATTTGCATGAAATATTTTCTGGCTGAATAAAGTTCTTATTCTTATTCTTAATGAATGTCGCTTATTCAGCAGCCAAATTTTAGACTATTATCTCTAGATGCTAGTTTTGAAAAGTTAAATTGTAGCTTAAAGTTTCATTTTTAGAACGCTTATTACGATTTTGTTTTACTTTTTTATTAAGAAATAAAACAAAACCGTAATAAGCATTCTTTAAATAAATCGTTATTATGATTTATTGTGCCACATCAAGGAATTCTAATGAATATTATAATGTGCAATATGTTGGGGTTTTGTTACGATAACACCTCTAAATTTGGCATGGCGGATTTCCCATTTGACTATATGCATTTCAAAGTTAACGTTTTAAATCAAGGATTTAAAGAACAATTTTGAAACTATTAAGTATATAATTAATGTTTTTTTCCGGTTAATTGCTTCATGTGTTCCTATTCCATTCATCTGATTACAGTGAAACTTTGTATAGTCATTCAGATACAGGTTAATCAAAGTCCTAAACCTTGGCTCTACTGGACTTTAAACTATCCGCGTTAATCTTATCAGGATAAATAAAATACGTTTTACAACACTATAAAGTATATTTACACTTATACTGTACTTACATACAAGAAAATATGGTACAAGGCATGCAGCCTTGTATGAGGCATTCCAAGGAATGCCTTGTACCATCTTTTGTGTATATTTTACCGCCTTGTATGTAAGTACAGTATAAGTGTAAATATACTTTATAGTGTTGTAAGACGTATTTTATTTATCCTGTTTAGTTGTAACAACACGTATCATGCTAATAAAGAAATTATTAATCTTGTGGAGCAATGAGTTTTTCATGGTAACAAGATTTTTACCACTGGTAAAATACACAGAATTACCGAGAATCAAGAAAAAAAGCAATCGATCGTGGGTCGCTAGTAGTTTTAAAACTAGATTTTCCCATTTATTCAAGTATGAATTACACATAAAACTAAACATGTTACCTTCAGAGTACGTACCACATGGTCATACGTACTTCCGACAGTGATCCACAGAAGGTTCAGATATGAGTTGTCGTAGTAAACTCCTAGCTGTGAAACGACACCAGAAAGTGATTTTCCCACCAAGTGAGCACTTCGTGCGTATGAAGTGACCTTCTGGAACTGACTTGTGTCCACTTTGGCGTAGAGGTAAGTGAAGTAAGCCACCTCCCCCGCCAGGACCACACCGTACACAACTTGCATCAGCTGGGGAAACATTATCAGCTGGACGTTAACACTAATTTTAAATACGCAGTATCACATAATCATATATTTTTTAAAATTAATTATACTAATGAATAAATAAATAAATAAATATTTATTGTCATATCAACGATACAATCATAGCATAGCTACAAAACAGGTGACATTGTCAAAATACTATTAAAATTTAAACTTATTAAAATAAATTAAATCTAGATTACACGTTCTTAAAACAAAATAAAATGTTATTACATCAAAATAACTCATGCATTTTATTTTGCAACTTAATTGTCAGTTATTATAAATATTCATTTACACTATAGTATGACTTGCTCAGCAGAAAATCAGCAAGACTGCTTTTGAAAGAACTGGTATTGCTCGACTTTTTAAACCTTGGCGGTAATTTGTTAACAAGTTTTTTCCCCATATATTTTGGTGTTTTTTCTATTAACTTCAGTCGGTGTCTAGGATATTGAAAATCGTTTTTAAATCTTGTGTTATGTATGTGCTCAAAGTTTTCATTACATAAATTATTAAAATTTGACTTCACCATTAACAGTGTTTTAAAAATGGTTAAATTTGTAACGGTCATTATTTTTAACTCCCTATAAATTAATTGGTTTGCATGAAGCCTTCCACGGTGAAAATGTTATAATTCTTAAAACTTTTTTGAACTTTAAAAATTCTATCAACTTCCGGTGCAAAGCCCCAGAACTCAATTCCATATTGGAGTACTGAGTAAAAGTAAGCGTAAGATATGATTTCACGGTTTTTTAATTCTATTGTATTTCTTAAACATAACGTTTGGAAACAAGCTGAATTTAATTTACTTATGGTTTCCATGCATTTACTCCAGTTTAAATGCTTATCTACGTACAGACCCAAAAATTTTGCATTTTCAGCAACTGATAATGATTGGTCAATAATTGCCCTAGACTGGGGCAAAAAACGTAAACCTAAAACCTAACCAATTTTGTTTTATCCTGGTTCATTTTCAACCCGTTCATTTCAAATCATTTCTCCAGCTCAGTTAGACCTTCAGTAACTTTTAACCTTAATTCCTCTGTGTTTTTGGATTTAACAACTGCAGTTGTATCAACCGCATATAAAATTAGATTATTCAAAATATTTTTGGGTAGGTCATTAATATTTATAAGAAAAAGGAGGGGCCCCAAAATTGAGCCTTGAGAAGCCCCAACTTTAATTTCTCCCATTTTGATTTTGATTTTAAATTATCTTTACAAATACCTCTTCTTTGATGGCGACAACTTAGATAGGATCTCAACCATAAGACTGATTTCTTTGAAAATTTATAAACATCCAGCTTTTTTAGAATAATTTCATGGTTAACACAGTCAAATGCCTTGGATAAGTCACAGAACACCCATTGTGCTCTGTGACCCATCCAAAGCCCACGAAACCTCACAAATAAAATCTGATAATGCACTCATTGTGCTAAGGCCCTTCCTAAAACCAAAATGTTCATTGGAAAATGTATTATATGTTTCCATAAAACTGGATATTTGGTTATAACACATCTTTCAAACACTTTTGAAAATGATGGCAAAAGTGATACTGGCCGATAATTGTCTGGATTTTGTCTCTCGCCCTTTTTAAAGATAGGTTTGATTTCTGAATAAATTACAATTCTTTACTAATTTTTAAGATGTAATCTGTACGGTTGCCACTAATGACCCATAAATGATAAACGTATTAGAGACTGTTTGTAAGATGAAGCATCATGGGAAATTGAAAACTAGCAATAAAAAGTGAAAATCAATGCACTTTGTGTATTGTATTTCTAAGGTGTTTTGAATTTGACAATAATTTTAGTTTTAACAATTATGTCAAACATAGCATTAGAAAAGCTTAGCTTAGAATAGAAACAGTTATATTATAATCATCAATAATACAATATTTTATGGTTACAGTAGACTCCTTCTAGTCCGGCCCCATTGGGACCAAATCTTCAACCGGATTAAAAAACGGCTGATTGAACTGGCAGTATTTTGTAATTGTAAAATACTGACCTAATAACACATCTGTACATAAAATTCACTTTTCAACAGTTAAAGCAATTCAGAAAAGAAACAAAAATCACCCATCAACTGAACGGAGATGTTTTATTTATATTTAGACCGGAAACTAAACAAACAAACAGCTTGATTTCTGATCATGTTGATTTCTGCCGTGAGAAACCCTTCCGCAAGCGGTTGACTCATATCTGTGAGGCCGAACCAATCTAGGCCAGCCCTAGAGGGAGTAAACTGTACGATATTCAGTACACACCTGCATCTGAAACACCCCTCTGCAGAAGATCAGCATGAGATATGTGGCAATGTTGCAAAACGCTTGCAAAATGATAATTACTTTGTAGCGTAAGTAATCTGTTATTAGGAAAACTACAACAAGAAAAAGTAATGTTGCATACGTTGACATAGGATAAATTTCTTGAGAAACCTAAAAAAAATGAAAATTGTATAAGAAATTTGTTTTTTCATTTAGAAAGTAACAGAAGCTCACTCTTATATTGTGAATACAAATGAGCTAACAACAAATACCCAACAATAAGTTACCATAAACCTGCATACTTTGCGAAAATGGTATCTCACTATGTCATGAAGCCACTTACCAAGTTTCACAAAAGCATATTCATAAATAAGTGAACTATGACAATGTATTTGAGACGGTCGATAATGCGGTGAGCCGTTGGCATAGTAATCAAGGCGACGGACTCTGGAACCATGGCGGCGGCCCTGTTATGGTTGTGGGTTCGAATCCAGACCTAGCATGTACATTTTCTCAGTGCTGTACAACTTGTGCTGTAACGGCTCAACCCTTGCTTTGCTAGATACGTTTCATGCACAGATCTATAGTCTATGTCAGCGGTCTCCAATCTATTTACCCTAAGGGCCAGATGATAATGGTTGGAGATCAAGCAGGCCAACAACATCCAGGGGGTTTGGGGGGCAGGTGGGCCCGGTGGTCCTCCCCTGGAAATTTGGTAAAATTTAGGTGTTAAATGGTGAGTCTTAAGGCTAATGTAGCAATTTTGTTTATCTTGATGTTTCCTTTACTTTAAATTAACAATATGTTGAGCTAACCGCGGGCCAGTTAAAAACTGTTGGCAGGCCGGGTGTGGCCTGCGGGCCGTAGGTTGGAAACCCCTGGTATATATGGACAGGCAATGTATAGTAAAAAGAGGTTGCTGACCCCTTAAAAACATATATATATATTCTCTGTAAGAAAAACATTAGGACTGATTATGCAGGTTTGCTGCATCAAGGACCACAAAAATCAGGATTTTATGAAAGAAATCGTTGGATCACCACCAGATGAAGCAATATACTGGAGTTTTACTAATATTATGTTCAAAAACAAGCGAGTCATAACGTTCTTATTCCCCTTTAGAATAACATTATAGCAACTGAGTATGCAGATTTGCTGCCATAGGGACCACAAAAAATGTTTTTTTATGCAAATATCAGTAAACCCCAAAACATATGAAGCCACATACCAAGTTTCATTAATATATCTTCATTAATAAGCGAGATATAACATTTTACTTATTCTCCATAAGATTAACATTGGACAACATATTGTGTTTAGCACCTTCAATATCTCAGTAACCAATGGAGCAATAACTCAGAATACTAAATTGTTTGTTTTTTAGCTGGATTCAACAGACAAAACTTTGGGTTAAAAAGAACAATTTTTATAAAGTTAAAAAAACTCATTTTTAGGGTACAAAACTCCTTTTAAAACAGTGTAATCTGTCTGGTTTTTGAACTCATGAAAATAGATGGCTACCTTACATGTTTATACCAAATTTCGAACCTACAGTAATAGCTTTTCTAAAGGGGAAATTCGTTAAAACATTTATTTTTAGTGTAAGCATCAGGGCTAAATTTAGCACCTTTGCTAAATCTTAGTTTGTTTCAAAGTTCAAATTAATGTTGACCCTGGCTCCTTTCAATGGCGAATGTATCTCTTTGTTCAGTGCTTTAGACAAGCATCCTGTGTGTGGTAGCCAATTCTTCTTCCCTGCTCATCGTTCTGTCCTTTGTAGAAAAATGTGCTCTTGTAACTTTCTCTAACACTTTCTCTGCTCAACATATTTACATTTTTCTTCAAGGTGGGAAATATTGCTTTACTCATTTGCCTTTCTCTCGTTTGGATGGTGAATTTTGCTTCGTTCAAACAAACATAAAAAATACCAATCTTTCAAGACAAATTTATTAATTACTACTAAAAGGTGGTTTAAAGAATTATTGTAAGCATGATTGTGTTTTCTAGATCTATAATACGCTAAGGTAATTTTTTTAACAGAACCCCTCTATTATTTCTGAACTGATCCCCAGGGACAAGAACCAAAGAAAAATGGCCTCGATCCATAGCGCGCCAAATTTTTTTGTTATCCCCAATACTTCTGTTTTAAAGTGCACAGGCTGCCCTCAAAATTGGTTTGTTTGTCCATTAGTATAACATATGTGGAGATCAATATTAATTCAATTACATTCTACATCAGTTGTTTACACAGTAAAGCACGGTTTTCAGCATTAACATATGTTTCGAGCTAAGTATAAACTTACTGAAATAGCAACACAATATGTATCCTGCCTCCGGACCTAGGACAACTAACACATTGTACAAGATGGAACAACTTTGCTCAGCTGTGATAAACAGGTCCCCAAGTATAATGTATTTCTGTTACCTGTTCATAAGTGAAGTTCAAAGGTGGAGAGGTAAGGTAGGGTGCCAAGTACGGTTCAGAGGGTCGAAACTCTTTAAAGATTCCATACAGAGACAGCAACACAGAGATTTTTACAAACTCCTGCATTTTTAGTCTAAAACATAAAAAAACTATAATAGATTAAACAATTGCATAGACAATCTGCAGTGTTTCAAATCAGTTGATTTCCAATAAAACTACTAAGTAACTCTTCAATTTATTTTTGAATCAATAAGAAATCAAAGCTTTTAAGGAGTTATATCATTCAATCTTGTAGAAAAATATACATACAACAAATATATATATACAGTTTAAATATGTAGAATATTGCCTTGGTTAACAGACTTATTGATGGGTCTCCACTGAAGTGATAGCAAGAAATAAGCAATACAAAATTTGCAATAGAGTTTTATGATTCTCATATTATTAAGATGGGTTCTCTGTAAGTGACTGCACAGTTCACAACTCACTGTTCTACGGTGGTACCTGTAACACTTAAGAGATTTTTGAAATTCAAGCATTAGAAAAAACAAATTGAATGTTTGAACAATTTACCCTTAATTACTTCAAAAGTTATAATATGAGGAGTATAAAAAAAATACAGATAAATAATATAAACAAAACTCTAATCTGACTATAGATATAATTTTACAGTTATGATAGAAGGCCACATTTCAACTAAATTCGAGTTTGTAAAATTTCTTTAAAGAACTCCTTGTTAAGGAGTTAAAATATCGAGCTGTTTTGTAACTACACATTTAATGAAGCTTAATTTGATCCAGTTGTAATACTATTTTACCTAGTAAAGGTACAGTTATAATATTACTAGATCAGGAAATGTGACAAAACAAACATTGTATTTTGTTTGTATTAGTGGTAAGAATAATGCAAACCACGTTCCAAAGGGAAAACTATAATAGATTTATTAATTTATAACTCTAAGAATAAAGTAGGCCTATATTATGTTTTATACTTTCAACCCTGGTACTTGCCTGTTTTGTGATCAGAGTTTCGAGACGGATTTCAATGTTTCATCCATAAGAATGGCATTGGATAAGCCACAATAAGTGGCACAGAGATACTGAGAGGAGCCGAGGCTATCTATGACACTCAATATACATGTATCACAAAAATGTGATAACCTTTATCACCCTGTAATTTTGTGAAATACCGAAATATATTATTTTGATAGGTACTTTGAGTTAACTCTGTCATAAGACTTACACATCTTGTGTTAAAAGGGTAGGTTAATGATTGCTTATTGATTTTAAGGTTGTTTTAAACATTTTGAAACTTGTTCGTCATAAATGTTATAAATGGAACAAACATTTTATCCTTAGTGACTTTCTTGGCTTCACATTGATTTTATATTATTTAATCTTCTACAGAAGCTTCTAGTTCTTACCATCAGTAGAGGATGGAGGACTCATAAAATGTTCCATATAACCAACAACTTATCAAATGTAGTTCAAATGAGACAAAAATGTACTTTCAGGAATTCATTTTAATTTATGGACTCTTTTGCATAATGAAGACTCCCAAAAAGTAGATTTAGGTTGAGAAGTTGTTATTTGACATGAAAATTACCACCAATGGTCATTAATTAAATAAACAGTACCCTAAATTTAGGTGGAATCAAAAATTTGCTTAATGTAGATGATAGAGAGGCAATTGACATATGATTGCTCCTTGCATTATTTCCTCTATGGAGTTGTTAATCTGGGTGACCTAACCCATTTATTTGTGCAATATTTAGCTCTGTAGGTAAACTATTGCTGAATTTAGTAGTGTAACATAATTGTTAAAGAGTTTTCGCTTTAAGAATTAAAAATAAAACACACTTAGTGTTAAACTAATAAATTAGGATTGATTATACACTGTAGAATTGGATTATTCCCAGTTTAAAATCTAATTGAAGAAATTGTAACAAAAATAGTTAAGGTGTGGTGAGTGGGGGAATCTACATCACAATAGGCACCCTAGCTCTGACCATGCCCCCTTATGTTTCTGGATGATGTACTAACTTCTGATCAATTTAAAAATATGAAAATTTATAAAACTCACGTCTCGAACACTAACTCCAATTATGCGTAAGTTGCCTAGATAAACCAATGCAATAACCCAAATAAATGTTATTTAGACCAGTCAAAATATATATGGAAACATAAATACCTTAATTGTATTTCCTCCTTATTACCAGGTGAGAGCCCATCAGTGTTCTTCAGCCTTTTTTATTATTTACTAAGACATACATACATCGGGGACCACCTTCTGGCTGGTACATGCCAGTGCACTTTTTTAAATGTTTAATTTTTTTGTAACTGTGTCGTTTATAATTGTGTTTTTTTTGTATGTTTGTGATTTTAATGATTGACAAAAAACATATTGTTATGCAGTATAGTGATATGATTGACTTTATGGAACCCAACCTGAAGATAGAAGTTTAATTCTGAAACTGCGGTCGTCCTGTTTGGATGGAAAAAGCTGACAGAGGTACTGTATACTATATTTAGATTAAGAATCACCTTATTTATTCTTTTTTACTACATTCATCAAATATTATCTTAACAATTATTGTTAATTATTATAGAGGCTTCTATTTAAAACTGAAGCTAAGTTTTCAACAGTATGCAGTTCCAAAATTTGGAGGAAATTACCTAGATAGTATAATTTTTTAGATAAGTGTTGCAAACCAACCAACCAACCAAGCAAACCTTACTCATTTAAAAGTATAGCATAGCTAACGGCAAAGATCTCTGCGAGTGAGTTACCATTTCACGTGCAACGTTTGTTGTTGTGGATCGTAAATATCCGCATTTCAGTTCACTAACAGTCATCAAGTAACAGCAATTCTTACTCCCAAAATAAATATTGACGGAATATTTTTCAATAGGTTAGTAGAATAAATCAATATATTTGACCACACGCCTTTGCCATAGCTATACTGAGGAGACCGAGCTGTACTCTGAGACATTTGATTCGTTTTGTGGGTGAAAAAGATGTCCACTCTATATGCAATCTTTATTCAATGGTTCTAGTTATGTTTTCAAGAAATCATGTGTTGATACTTTACTTTGTGCAAGTGCTACTTCGACATTTCATTGATTTGATTAATTGATTAAAGCTGTTATGCTTAATTGTTTTAATTTGAAACTTCATAAGCCTAAGTAATAGCATAAGTTAAAGGGGTGGTTGAGGTTTTTACCAATAAATTTCAAAATTTTAACAAAGAATCCAGCAGTTAAAATTTGCAAACTTTGCAAACAAGCAAACAGACATTGCTCGTATTAGAGTATAGGATGGAGATGGAACGCTGTTTGAATAAAATAATATTGGTATAACAGAATGAATTTACCTGTGGTTGTTCTAGAGTCATACCATCTTAGTCTTTACAAACTATTGTTGCTACTAAATTGTTTGAGTCATTATTCAGTGCAAACATGTTTATCTTGTGTTTATCTTGTGTTTATCTTGTGTTTATCTTGTTTATCTTCACTAAGTTCACAGAAAGCTAGCCATAAATTACTGTAACGAGACATGAGGACATGGCTCCTTATTAGCAAAACTTTCGAGTGAGACATTGTGTTATGTAAATCACTCCTTTATCTATAATACGTAAACACAATCTATTAATGAGTAATATCAGTAATGATTAATGAGTAATATCTTTCCTGTTATCAACCAGGAAGGATTGGGCAAGAGGCAACAAACTTTCTCAGCTCCACATTGGAGACATTGAGTAGGAAATGAGTTTGTTGATAGCAATCCACTCTTCCCAGTCATCCTGGCTTACTTTTTATATCATGATGAATGCATTGTAGATTAAAACACCATTGTTATATTTTAGTTACCATTATTATATTTAGTGAACAAATTGTGTATTCTAATTATTACATTCTAAAGTTTTAGGGAAGCTATATTTACGTACTGGTAAGCGTCTTTTTATGCAAGTGGCATGGTAAGACCTAAGCCATATATATTATGATCATTTTTTGTTTTGAAGGGGTTTTACGGGTTTAAAATTGGTCAAAATTCAGCTTATTTTGTATTTTTTATACTTATATTTTTAAAATACACAATTTTAGTATTGATCATTTTGGAGTTTGTATAGACAATTATTGCGGTTTATACTTTTTTTATCCATCCATTGCAGTTATTGAAAGTGGTAAATGCAATATGTTGTCCGATTTTATTCTTCTGGGGATAAATAAAATATTATATCTTGCTTATTATGAGTAAATTTTGATGAAACTTGGTTTGTAATAATCATCTACTTATAATTGCATAAACCACAATTTTTTGTTGTAGTTTCTGTTGCAGCAAATCTGCAGAATTAGCCAATAATGATATTATTATGAAGAATAATTTGAATATTTTATTACACTTATTTACAAATATATTTTGATGAATCTTGGTAATTGGCTTCGTGCTAGTAAAATATATATAAAATAGAATCAAAACTTTGTATTCATTTATGTAGTTTTATAGAAAATTATATAAATTATTATTTATATACAAAACTAAATACTACTGTTAAATTAAATACTTGAACAAATACAATATAAAACATTTTCACCACAAATCACTGAGTACGCAGGTTTTCTGCGATGGGAGTATTTTTATTGTATGCGATGGGAGTATTTTTATTGTTTTATCTATCTACAGTATCATATACTAAAATCCGTTCAAATCAGGTGAATTTTATCTATGGCCGGCCTTTTGTGTGTAGTGTGTGTTTTAATGTAATGGTTGTTAGATGTTCATAAGTTTCCTTGTGTTGTGTTCAGTGGCGTGGATAGACCTTTGTCAAGGGGGGGGGGATATCTCATTAGGGAATACAAAACAAAAACTGTGTTCGTGACTAGTGTGGATAACGGTATACAAAGTTGAAGACATCATTGACGTGTCCCTTACATTCTTAATTATTGATATAGGCCTGCACATCCAAGACATAAACCATTGATACAAAGTAATCAGTATTTGTAACAGGACTAAAAAGTACATGTATCAGTTCTAATCAGTACTGGAAAGCTGGAAAGTAATCGTTAAGCTAGAAATGCCAAGTCACCAGATTTCCCAAGAGATTACCGTAGTTTTAGGATAAAAATATAGCTTCGGGGATTTTCCTTGAAAAATAAAAAATCTCCCCTTTTTGAAATTGTTCCCAAAAATGCGTTGAATAGCACAAATTTTGTGTTGAAATCCTATTTGTGAACGATCATGTATTTACGTTTGCAACTTCATCGTCATGCAACGATTGGCAAATAAGCTAAACACTTATTTCCCTGTTCACGCTAACCTCTATTATTTGTTACTCTTTGGCTTTAGTTCGTCGGGAAATATCATTGACTTTTACATATATTTGCGGTTATAGAACGCTGAAAATCAGTATGAAGATTTATGGCTCCCTGCAGTTGATTAAATTACACATGTGCAGTTAAGCACATCACTAAGACCGTCTAGACGTCAAGGTCAAGGTCAGGTGTGCTAGTTGACGAACTGGCTGCTAGGGGGTATGGGTCAGTGGTGTAACTGCCGGGCCCGCAGTGCGGGGGGACCTATGCACAAATTCCGTGCCGTGTGCCAGTGCAGTTCATTTGCTACTATTTATTATACGCGAACAATATTTGTAATATGTAAATAAGATATTTTGGAGATATTGCACACATTTTTTTTGTTTTTCAGTAACAGCAATTCTTTTTAATAAAAAAGCATAAGCTTGATTTCAGAGGATATATATTTTTATTTTTCCAAGTTTCAAGGGAGGGGATATATTCCCCTGATCCCCCCCCCCGTACCTACGCCACTGGTTGTGTTTATATATTTATCATCAAGATGACAATTTGTATAGTGAGTCCTGTTTTGAATGGAACTGTAGTGGTATTCAATACCATAACGAATCAAAGAGATAAAAACGTAACCAGGTATAATAAAAGCAAACAGTTCTCAACAGGCTGCACTGAACTATATCCTCAGAAAAAGAATGTCTCTACACGCCCTGTTACTTCCGTTGTAGTCGCTGATGATGTCCCTGAAGAAGTCAATCAAAACCTAATACATAAGAGAGAACAATATTAATAAACAACAATAAACACAGTCAGACACATTTGATAACGGTATAATATATAACATTAAACTTTACCAGAAACTTTTGAGAAAACCATAGCTGTCAACCACATAATGAATGAAAGGTATGCATGATAAAGTCTGAGGAAAAATATCTTTAATAAGGGCAGCCTAATCATACCAAATAGCAAATTAAAGTAAAATTTAAAATACTGTTAGTTAATCAGGTGTTGGAACTGTACTATTCTTTTAACTGAAATCAGATGAACGGGTGGAGAGGGTAGGCCCAGTTAGTATACATTAATCTCTGATATTATAGAGATTTTTAAAGTAAAATAGTGGGTCTGTATTTTTAGCTGCCCTCAATCCTTTTGATTTAGAGATTCTTGTTTTAAGTGCTTTCTCTGACAAACTAAAAACATCCATTCTATTGTTATAATTTATAATTTTTTTTTTATTTAATTTTTTTTTATTTATAATATTTTTTTAATTATTTAATTTATTTTTTTAATTGGTAAACCTTATCACTTTTCCCTTTCAACAAATTTAAATGTCTATGGGGCCCTTCCAAACTTGAAATGTTACACTATGACATAGTTTGAGAATACCTAGTCTGCTGATTTTGGTTGATATCGGTCGATTTAAAACACTACTGACTAGAGAAAAGCAAGTATAAATAGTCAAAATCGAGAGGTTCTTCTGTAATTTAAAATTGTTCCTTTTTAATGCATTTTGACTGTACAATTGTCAATAAAAGTCGGTTTTCTTTTGCAGCTGTTCTAGACTCATCTTCAATATGTTGGAATTGATTATCTGATGTTACATTCTAATCTTTGCAGAAATAAAAAAATGACTTTGGAAATCACCTGGGACCGTGAAAGGTAATGCTCATGGCTCTAGAGTTTGACACCAGATTCTTGCAAACAAAAAGAAAATAAAAATCAGGGTAACACTTAATTATCAGGTTCTTGCCTTATGAGCTTTTGCAGGTTAATTAGGAATAGAAGTAACAAAATTATGGTCACATTGAAATCAATACTAACCTGTACATATTTAATAGAAATAGTTTTCATTCGTTTCAGCGTAGTACTTTAGATACTACCACCAACACGAAGAAAATGCCCAATATAGCAAAGTACATAGCGTAGACTTCAAACTGGAACCAAGACAATTACAGTATTTTAAAAACTAAAGGTATATTTTTAACATCATTTAATATCCAAGAAATCTATGATGTGAAAGTATTGTTTATATCCCTTTCAGCATATATACTGTGATAATGCACAGTACTGTCATTGTTTACAATGTGCTAAAGCAAAATTTACTTGCTGGAAGCTGTTTGATTGTGCTTAAACAAATTTCATGGTTGAAGGAATTTATTACTTTATCTCAAATGTGTTTGAAATGTAAATATATGCTTGGAATAAACGTTGACAGTTTATTATTATTGTTACTGTTAGTTCAATTTGGAATGATTTATTTGTCAATCAGGTCAGCATAACGGTTGAGAAGCCTGAAAATGAGAATGTTTATTACCTCTTTCAGTGAAGGTATATTGAACATACCTGGACTCTAATGCTGAGTCGATAGACTTGCAGGGCAAAGTACGTGAATACACTCCTCACAACATTCACAGCAAATGTTGTTATCCCGAATATCAGGCCATAGCTCTCTCTGTTAATATGTTTAGCTACTTCTGAACTAGAAATAAAAATGTTGAAACAATTAGTATGTACCGAACATTCTTCAAAAATTGTTATGCAAAACTTATCAAAATATACAGATTTTTGAGTTTAAAAAAAATTATAATTATAATAATTGTATTCAAAACGTTAACTCATTCTTATAGAGTCTTTGGATCCTTCTTTTTCTGGTCCACAGGCAGGGTTGCACTAACAAACTTAAAAAACCTGGATGTTTTCATTACAAACCTTGATTTCCTGCACGGCAAATGAGGGCTGTTATAAGCCTCCACAGTATTATGCATATTACAATTTTAACCTCAGGCTTGTGAGTATTAACTTAAACAATAACTAAACAATTGCAAATACCAAAGAATAGTTAAAGTTATGCTTTGGTGGTGATTAAGAAAATATGATTAGTCAGTGATTCCAACCAATGCAACCACACTGGTGAGAGATAATACTTTTGTTAAGATAATGCTGTATAGTATAAACACTATACAGTCAAATAAGCAAGGTGATTTTGTCCAATTTATTTATTTCTTGAGGAGGAGGTCAGCTTATTTGATTTATCCAATAAGAATTATATCTGAGCAAAGCTAACGTCCTTGCCATTATAGTAGAATTTTTAGTTACACGGACAGTCTCGCAGGTAGCCCCCTCCGTCCTAATCCTCTGTTTACTAAACAACCCCACTGCAGCGGGCTCGGAGTGCGGCCAACTGGTTAGGCGGCGGAAGATACCCTCACTGCCCGGCGATTCCTAGAATTTTGCCCTCAGCCTAAAAAAGCTAATAATTTAAACATTATACTCTCATTAACAAATTACGGCTCATTTGTTTCGTCATGATCAGACAAATACAACAAAACTTGAATCACAATTCTACGATGTTCTGATTGGTGGCAAATATTCCAATAAATAAACTAGGACTATCAAATAAAATATATTTATCTTGACTATAGAACTTCGTAGAATTGTGATTCAAGTTTTACCACATTCGTCTAATCATGACGAAAAAAATGAGCCGTCATTTTTTAATGAGAGTGTAATGGTTGAATTGTTAACTTCTCTAGGCAGAGGGCATAATTCTAAGAATTGCCAGGCAGTGTGGGTGTCTTCCGCCGCCTAACCGGTTGGCCTCATTCCGAGTGCGCTAGAATGGGGTTCTTTAACAGAGGCTTAGGACTGAGGGGGAGACTGTCCTTTACTCTTAGAGACTGTCCCACCTGCAATACTGTCCGTTTAACTAAAAATTTGACTATAGACTCTGGTTCTTTAGAGTAAAAGGAAAGTTTGTAAGCTATTTAGAAAACAACTTAATTTTAACGCCATGTCAATACGGCTTTAGACGGGATGTTGGCATCACAGAAGCATTTTTTAATTTAACCAGAGATGTAAATCAAATTCTCAGCGACAATAGACGATGCCTCATTGTATTCTTAGACCTAGCCAAAGCTTTCGACTCTGTTAATAGGAATAAACTTCTGCGTAAATTGAAATTAGTAGGGGTGAACGGAAAATCATTTTCTTGGTTTGAAAGCTATCTCAGCCACAGAAATAAAATTGTCTATTTCCGGAATCAATAGTGATGAACAATTTATTGATTTTGGGGTCATTAAGGGTAGCGCTATGGTGTCTATTCTTTTTCTGTTGTAGATAAATAACTTGGCCAAACTTAATACAGGAGGAAAATTATTTTTGTTTGCAGATGGTACCGCTATTCTTTATGAAGGGAAGGACTGGGAGGAAGTATATCCAAAAGCAACTGAGGGGCTCTCAATCATAAAGCAGTGGTTTGATCAAAACTTATTAACTATACAAATTTCCAAAACTAAATATTTGCCAATTGCATTGCAGCCAATATCTGACTTTTATATAACAAAAATTAAAATTCACTGTTTTGGTTATGTTTCAAAAATGAACTGTCCTTGTGAAAGCATTGCTAGTGTTGACTCTTATAAATACTTAGGTTTGACAAAAGGATGCGATGGTCATACCATGTAACGTATCTCTAAACCAAATTACGCAAACTTATATTTGTTTTTAGAGAATTGAAGAAAATATTATCCCCAAATGAAATTAAGACGGCCTATTTCAGTTTTTGTCAGTCGCTTTTGTTAGGAGGTGTAATAGCATGGGGCATACCGTTCAGTATTAGAACCATTAAATGTTGTTCACAAAGCAATTCTCAAGGCTGCTTTAGGTAGAGGACTGAGGTACCCGACTGATGCACTTTTTGATGACATGAAAGTCTTAAGCTTGCGGCAGCTTTATGTTAAAACATTAATGGCCTATTTGTATAAAAATCATAACTTCCTTGAATTCGCTAATCACCAATATTATACCAAAAACAGAAATATTACTTCAGACCGTTTAGTAAAAACATTTTCTGTAACTAATTCTACTTATGTAATACAGATTTTGTACAGAAATTTGCCAGAAAATTTAAAACAGTATAATAAAGTATCAATTTTATCTTTCAAAAATAAAGTTAAAAGTTGGCTCTTTGATATAGGAAGGGCGTAGAACAAATCATCTGCATCCAGCTACAGATAACAGAATGCACCACAGTTAATTTTATCAGTTTTCTTATCTTTCCACCAAGCCAGGTATCTCTCACCAAATGCTTCCATCAAGGTACGGAGCTCCCTAGGGTTGTGAGCTGGCATTGATTTTTCGTAATAAAACTTAAATCGGAATTTTGTACTATTTTTGTACCACAAAAAGAAAATGTTGTACCACTTTACTTTGGAAGCTATAACCAATATAAAAGTCGGACTACAGGTCTAGGCCAATAACACAAGTTTACTAAAATTAAAAACTAATTATATCATAATTTTGTATTCTATTTGTACCTTTTTGTACCACCAAAATAACTGCTCAGTAATCAAAACAAAGTCGGCTCACAGGTCTATGTAAAGAAACACAAGTACAGTAAAACATCGATCAACCGTCACTCTTTAAACTGTCACTCTCTGTTATCCGTCGTCCGTCTATGAGAATATTACTATTTATTAGACTCAGGATTACTGAGGGTCTGCATGAGCTATTATATTATTTCAAACAACATAAATATGTTTGTAGTGGGAAGTATTATCCTTTTTGTACACAGTTTATTTTCATTTCTCTGCCAAACATTTTAAAATTTAGTTACTATACACGTTTATATTATGATGTTTCTATTATCCGTCTATTCAGTTATCCGTCACAGTCCCGGTCCCGAAAGTTACTGAGGTTAATTAGGTCTGAGGTAAATTACTGAGGTAAATTACTGACGGTTAATAGAGGTTCCACTGCATCTTAAAATGCAAAAAAAAAAAACGGTGCCATATTATTGTACTATTTTTGTACTCTTTTATACCACAAATTACAATTTTTGTGCCACTCAAATAAGAGCTCTGTGATTGATATAAAAAATTCCGCTCACAGGTCTAACTAAAAACACAAGTCTACTAAATAAAAAAACAATTATGGCTTTTTTTGTACTGTTTTTATACCTTTTTGTATAGAAAATTTTATACAAACTGATTTTTATGTGAACTTGCTCAGGTAATTCAACCCAATCTGCTTAGAATTTGGTAGAACTATAGTTAGCTCATCTGATGCCTGTGAGCTTTAGGATAGCTGAAAGTTTTACCTGAACAGGTTAAACGTACATTTAAACTAAACTACAGACCTGTAGAGGAGACAGTGGCATTAGCATTTTCAATTGAATTTAATTCAATTCCTTTTTGTTTGTCTTGATCGTTTTATTGGTTGCCCAGGTCTGTATATTTGAGTAAGAGTAAAATGTCACAAATATCTAAAAAGAAAACTACATATGCTGGTAAAAGATTTTTAGAACACTTTCCAAGTTCTAAAAATATGAAATTATAATCATACAGAATTTAGAAAAAGTTTTAAGGCACATACTCAGAATGAATCATAATTATGCTAAGCTGCATTTAATGGTTCCTTGTTTCTCTTTTGTTTATTTTTAAACCTCACCTTAATATAGCAGATTAGCATTTTGACACTATTCAACGAATACGATGCGATATCGTAATAAGTAAAGAATGTTGAACTTGAATCAGGGAACTTCATCAAGGGTAAATAAATCGGATGGTTAAATTTTTATTCTTGGTTTCACCCCATAATGTTTAGTTTTGCCAACCTTGCAAAGGACAACAATAGGATAGTTATTTCTAAATTACTGTATAGCTTCATCCAAGTACGTACGTCTCTTATGGAAATAAGCAGACCTGAGCAGTCGATTCAATACTGCCTTCTCTACATCTTGGTTTCAACCAGCGCCCACTTACTTGGCGACAGTAATCACAGTCTGGTAGATGATTGTGAGCAGTATGAAGGTGACGTAGGCGACCAGCTCATAGTACGTACTGCTGGAGAGGTACAGTAGCGCGGCGATCACCAGCGAGCTGACGGCCAGCAACGGCTCCCCCGACCGGCGCCAGTCCAGCTGCACCCGGCCTACTATCATGGAACCCAGCGCCCCTGGAACACACACAACACAGATTCACTACACTACATTTCGGCCAATTGGTACCCTCCAAAAGCAGATAGTTTTCCCCTTTTTTCTGAGTGTCTAGGTAATGTCACAGATATAAGTTACAAAACAATGAAAACGAGGCTGACAAAAAAGGTCATAAATTAGCCTGGTCAATAGAGGGGCTTTAAAGAGAGGGTTGAGCTTTGTTGAGAGAAGGGTGTTTGGCATACGGAAGTTTGGCGGAACAATTTTCTGTACTTATTATAATAAGTAAAATCAAATGTGTTATTTGTTGTGCCACAATCGCGAAATGTGTTACTTGTTGTGTCATTATCGTGATAAAAGTGTTATGAAAGAAAATACTTACTATCAGTGTAATAAGACATAATTAAATAAAACACAATTACAAAAGTCGGGTAAGTAAATGCTTTCAAGGCAGCTAGATTCTCGAATTGCCATTTGAAATGCATGGTTCAACTGAACGGTAAAAGTGACATTTTAAACTTACGAATTACACTCACACAAGTGCTAGATGTAAACTCTACTTAATATATGTTTTGTCAGATATTAATGATGCGCTAAACTACACTTGAGCGCAAGTTGTACCTTCTTGAGTAAACCTGTCACTTGCAGCCAGGCGGCAAAGCATGTTGTGCAGTTGAACTGCAGTGACTTTCAAGCAAGTTTTACTTGCAATACAATTTAATGTGTAAACCTTTACATGAATCACGTTGAGTTTGTATCAACTTGCATGACCTTACTCATGCAAGCGCTAGACGCTAGTGTAAACTCGTCTTAACTTGCGCCAACAAAAAATGCAAGCAATTCCTCCATACAAGTGCAACACTTTTTGTATTTTTGCAAGTTTGTTTGCAAGTAGGATGCAAATTTAACTTACGCAAGCGCTAGATGCTAGTGTAAACTAAACTTAAGCAATGGGGGATTGTTGTGAGGGTGAAGGCCTACCCAGCAATGTGTAGACGGTTTCCACGGCTCCGTTGTACTGTACGGCGGTGGCCTCGCCCTCCTCCCTGACCACCTGCCATAGCACCTGGCAGTAGGAAGCGACCATGTTGTACCCACAGGTGGCGAGCGCCCACCACAACGCCCACTTGCACACATACCCGTTAGTGAACGCCACCACAAGGTCGTTCCATATTAACCGCAACACAGTGCCACAGTCATGCCTCGCTGTTACTTTCTGGTGAGACAAAGTTGAGTAAGTTGTGTACTGAGTTGGGTTTGAATGTTTGAAAATTCTAATGTTTATTACAAGGGAGGTTTGCATGGATATATTTGGGTTAAGCCACATGTACACATTGCAGGTTATGGAGAAGGTAACCTTAACAAGGTATGCTCGCGTAGGGTTTGTGGACAGAACCTTGATCAAAAACCATGCAGGCTGCTCGCCATGTTTCTGTCCACGCAGCCTACGCAAGGCTACCTTGTCAAGGTTACCTTCTCCCTAAGCTGCATCAAGTACACATGGTTTTAGCTTTAATGTAAGACTAAATTACTTACGTACCGTCAATCAGCTCAGGGGCTAAAACCATGGATAATTATATTTAGCTTTAATACTTGTTTAACAAAGTTGAAGGCAGCTTAATATACAGTAGGGTGCCGCTAATAGAATATAAGGGAAGTATACGGAATGCGGAGAGAGGCTTATGGATCTTTACATTGGTTACTGGAAGAGCAATTTAAAACTTCAGAATTTTAAGGAGGGTATGGACTCTAAATTTCAAGGGTACTATATTCGTAGTATACTAGTTTTTAGTATGTTTTTAGGTTTTTACTATGATATTGTCTTGGAGCCCTTTCTACAGTACTTCTCAGCATGGATCCTATTCTAATGTTTGATTTGTTGTACTACTTACTATTTTACACAATCAGTGAAACTATTTGACAAAAGTAATTTACAATTTGATTCAAGTTTAGGATGGTACTTTCAAAACTACCATATTTAATTCCTGTTTGATATATCCCGTACGGGTTTTCAATAGAATATGTATAAAAACCCTAATAACCACAAACTTAGACAATAAATGATTCATACCCTTTTTAGTTTTAAATGTGACTGGGAAAAAATTTTTTTACGAATAGTATTTTTATCTCAAGATCGGTAAAACTGGTGAGGAACCAAGAGAGAAGTAGTTCTAAAATAAGAACTAGAACTTTGGCATTATTATTGTTTTAGAACTGCTTATCATTTCTGGAACTAAACTGTGGTGTTTTAATTACAACTCAGTTTACCGTGTTATCAACTTCAGTTTTATCCAGTGGGATATTCCTATGAAAGTACATACTTCGGTCCACAGATGGCAGCATTATTGCCCAGATCAGTGCAATTACTTCACCTGAAATAATTTTTAAAATTATTCACAAAATACCTATTATATCATAATACCCTTAATGTTTTTTTATCAGTGCAAATAAATAGCCTTAATCCAAACACTCACAAAAAGTATAAAGTTGGATTGAATATAACATTTCAATTTTGGATCGGGGCCGATTGATAGGTTTAAAGGAAAACACCCACACTAAAAACTCACTCACTCACTTACTCACTCACTCACTCACTCATGCTGTGTGTGATTGTGTTCTTAATATAATATTAATTAAAGAAGATATTATATGAAAATAGACAATTATGACCTGATCTTATTTGATATATTGGTGCTGTAGTACATGGTCTCATTTACATTGTTTTATATAATATATTCTTGTTTATAAAGAGGAGAGGAATCATCCAAGTTGTACACGGGAGGGAACTCCAGCAACCGACCTTATACATATATATATAAACTTTATTGCATAACACATAAATTGTGGGATTACAATAAGTAACTTGCTGCATATGTTAAAACACACAAGTACCATCAAAAGGAAATACCCCTATCTATTGTTTAAAAGAAAGAAATTTATGACGTTTTTAACTGCACATCAAAAAAATCTATTTAACATTTTTATAAAATGTAATCTCCAACATTATGGCTACATAATAACTCTAAGCCATCATCATACATACCACAAAAAGAAAATAATTAGTTTTTTACAAACAATTCATGATTTTCCTAAACATATGTTGAAAACTGCTTACCCTTCCCCTGCATCCACCGACAGTCTTTTCACTCTCCCTCTCTATCATCCCCAATGCAAGTAAACATAGAGCCATTCTATAATAATACCTCCGGAACCAAAACGTGCAGGGATTCTTGTTATCTCACATATGAATGGCACAACTCACGCCTCTTCGCGTGTCCTCGAGTACACAAAAACACACAATTTTTGAGCTGAGGCTGGCGTTGTGTGTTATGAAAATATCAAAACACATCATGAGGGCTTTTGGTGATTTACTGTATGAGTAATATTACGAATGAGGCACATCCATTTTAAATATTTTTAAGTGTGATTATGTATGAGTGATATTGTTTAATTGGTGCATGTACTTGAACTTGACACTGTGTGCTACAATGCAACTAAATAAACTACAGTAGAAGCTCTTTAGAAGCTCCATTCCATGCAAAATATTTGGAAAAAGTTGTTAACTAATTGAGCTATGTGTGTTAGTGTTTATTAGGTGGATTCATGCGATCGTTGACCCTAACCTAAACCCCGCAGTTGCTGCAGGAATGACAAAATACATAATGAATGTACTTTGACGGATGTTTATAAGTTCTGCGTAGGTTTCAGAATGTGCAAAGGTACATCAAATGTATGTTTTGATTTTTTGCATTTTTGTATCCAAACCAATTTATCATTGAAATTTCCGTAATATTGTTTGATGTTGGATAATCCGGAAAAATCAACAGTCCTGCAAAAACTATGACTAACAACATTTTATACCATGGCATACTTGCGACAGTTATCCAAGGAAGTCTTTGTAGTGAAGTGAGATTAAAATATACGATTGTTTGAGCAACAATCCCACAAAGACACTTTCCAATGAGGTAGGCACTTCTGGCGTAGCTTGTGACTTCTTGGAAATGTTCTTTGTCCACTTTAGCGTAAATGTAAGTGAAGTAGGCAACCTCCCCTGCCATGTGAACACCATAAAATACCTCCTCAATCTATATAAACAATTTATTAAAACGTTTTAAAATAATTACAAAATATAATTTTGGAGGGCGGTTTGAGCTGAAATAGTCTTCTAGTACACACTCAGGCTAGTTTGTTTATTCACAGCATTGGTTAAAGAGTGTGGGAGCAGCCAGCCAGGTGCAATGATTAGACAGATTACAGCGCAAGACTTTGGCCTGCAAATCCCGGGTTTGATCCTCTTCAATCACAAATGGCTTTGGCTATGAGATAATCCTATAGTCCAGTGGTCCGGAGTCCACCTTCAACTGTAGGTTCACCAATCTAGAAACCCAAGATGGATGGGTCTCAGGGGCAAGGAGAACTACCTCTGTAATAGAAATCTCCCTCCGCTAAAAGCTATTCAATAACAATGTACACAGCCCGGCAATAAACTATACTTCAACCATCAATTTTATTTCCCCCTGGTCTGGCTGTATGTTTGTTTAATAAGTCAGTAATGCTGCAAGTGGATCAGTTAACCATCCTCCCCTCCAACTCAGTCATGGCTAGGTGAACTCTCCATCGTGAATTCACATAAAACCTCTGACTTGAGGCTGGATTTGAAACCTTGAGCTCCCCCCAGGGCTCCACTTCAGGTTGGTTCTTCAGACCTCTCAGCCCCTACAGCACTGATCAGACCACAACAGCTAACGAGAAACAGACTGGTGCTCTGGTTGAGCTAGTTTCGTTATTGTCCGAAAGCTGACACCATCAGTCAGACGTAGGCTTCAGGCATTGTTTATATTGGTTCATGGTCTATACCAGTTTTGAGGCCGACATTGGGTACATAAGTCATAAGTCATATTTATTGTCACATAACATTTTACAATTTCTGGCTATGCCAGACAAAACAGGTGACATTGTCATGTTACAATATTACTTAAACTAAATTATAACAAAAGTACACGTTAAGACGGTCTATCACTCAAAAACTCATCTACACTGTAATAGTTTTTAATCAACAAAAATTCAGTCACTTTGTCTTTGAAAGATTTTGATTCTATCAGTGATTTATAGTACACTGGCAAATTGTTGAATAATTTTTTTTCCCTATATAAGAAGGTGTTTTTCTGAGAGATTAATCCAATGAATAGGATATTGAAAATCATTATTAAATCTAGCATTATACATGTGATGATTATTTTCTCTAAAAAGTTTCTGAAAATTGGATTTTACATATAACAAACATTTAAGTATATATAGATTAGGGACAGTTAAAATTTTTAAATCTTTAAAAATGTTTTTGCAGGAATATCTTGAAGGTTTAAAAGTCATAATTCTAAGAATCCTTTTTTGTAATTTAAAAAGTTTCTGAGCATCAGAAGTAACTCCCCATAGCTCACTTCCATATTGCAAAATAGAGGAAAATAAAGCATGGTAAACCTTCAGTCTTGTATTTAAATCTACTACATTCCTTAAAACAATCATTTGGAAACACACAGAATTTAATTTTTTACAAGTATTGTGAATATGGTTTCTCCAATTAAAACAACTGTCCATGTCAATATCAAGAAACTTTGCAGTGTTACCTACAGTGATATTTTCATTATCAAAACAAACAACAACAAAAATCATCAAAATGTTCTCTAGACTGTACAGTTTGAAAATTTACTATTTGGGTTTTGATTTGATTCATTTTCAACCCGTTAATTTTGAACCATTTTGAAAGATCATGAAGGGGCGTTATCTAAGGCTACTGTTAGTTCCTGACTGTTTCTTGATTTAATAATAGCCGTAGTATCATCAGCATACAATAATAAACTAGGTGAAACATTTTTGGATAAATCATTAATGTAGATTAAAAAAGTTAGGGCCCCAATATGGAGCCCTGGGGCACTCCCATTATAATTTGTTCCCATTCTGAAGTATATTTAATGTTGTCTTTTGTTATAACTGTTCTTTGATATCGGTCACTTAGATACGATTCTAGCCAATCAATTGTAAAATTCGGATTGATTCTCCGAAAAATTGTAAAAAGACAATTTACTTAGAAGAATTTTATGGTTTACACAATCAAAGGCCTTGGACAGACATTGGGTTTTGTTTGGTAATACAAAAAGTCGTTATTATTGGCCAATGACATTCAAAAGGTTCCCAATGCAAGAAGGCACAAGGGTTATCGAAGGTGTTTATCAAGGCAAGTCTAACAGTTGGCCTCTTAAGGTTGGGTTCAAAACGTTAGATTTGAACTCTGAGGTGCCTAAAAATGTATCACTCGGACTATTAATGAAACATTATTTAAAAATAAAAAATCTCATATGTAGATAAAATACAACCAACTGTTTAGTGTTACAGTTTAATTTGTTACTAAAAGTTCAAATTTGCAACCTGTATTATAAAGCTATAAATAATATGCATGAAAACCAAAAACATCAGCAAACCCCTGGACTGGGGTGCTTTGTTGAAGGCACTGTATGTCCTGTCAGTAAGTTCCTAAGTGCATCTAACTGCAGTATTATTTATCAATTAAGATACAAATGCAAAATATTTTACCAATGTTCACTGTAATTTTAAAAATCTGTGAAAACATATTCTTATATGTCAGTAAATTCAACTTATCTTTGTTCAAGGAGCCTCTTAGAGAATCCACATTTTAAAATCTAACTACGATTTTCACCCTTCTGTTTTATATTACAACTACTAACCTTCTCATTTTTCAGTTTCTGTACAGTCTCCTATAGGCAACCAATTTGTCACCAAACAATAAAACAGATATTTTACTAACCTGCATCTGGAAAACTCCTCTTCCATAGATAAGAAATAGGGAAGCAATGATCATGCATACTGCCTGCAGTGTTATAATAATTTTGTACCGTAAATAATCAGTAATTAAAAATACAATAACCAATGAAGCCATGGTTGAATATGTCGACACAGGAAATACGTCATGGTTTATCTGAAAAGGATAACCAATTAGAAATTGATCAAAATTGTTTCATATGTTGTTAATGCCCTTTCAAAGAAGATTTAGGTCACTCTTTAACATAATTACGTTGCAGATAGTAAATAAATTGACATACCAACACACCAAGGGGCAGTCCTTTAGAAGGTGATTATTTTCATTAATGACTTACAAACTCAAAAGTGTTTCTTTCTGGTTTATGAAATTTAGAGTTTTCCAAAGCTAGTTTGAAAACAAAACTAATTACAAAGCAGTTTTTCAGATTTTTAAAAATACGTATTTTTCTCTTATAAGAATTTAATAAACCATACTTATAAGCCAAAATATACCTAAGTGTTTTCACTTTAAAGTGGAATCTCGATAACTCGAGCCTCAATAAGTCAAATTCCTTGATAACTCGAATTTTTGTCATTCCCCTTGAACTTGCCTACCTAATGCTATGTTATTTTACCTCTATAAGTCGAAAGGTTAACAGGAAACACCTCAATAACTCAAATTTTTGCAGTATTCTTAGCCTGTCGCCACACCACTATAAGTCGAAGTATTGACTAGAGAACCTCTATAAGTCGAAGTTGTTCATTCACCAAACAACTGCAGTGACTTTGCAGCCGAAAATTTCAACCCTCCCTCCCCACTAAATTTCGTTCCCGGGTACTCCTGGTGTCGGTAAAACAACTGACAAATTTATGTTGATGAGCAACACACAATATCAAACACACTCATCCTCACGCACGGGTTTCACCTATGTGAGGATTTCATAAATGAGGAACAGTCTCATATTGTTGTAAATTATATATATTCTTTAAATAAAATGGTTTTGATTTGATTAGATTTGTGTTCCGAGTCGTTAGTTAGTGTGAGTTCAGAGGTTCTGGATGTAGTATGTGAAACGTAGTTTTTAGGTTGTTTTTATGAAGTGTTTGCAGTTTGGTAAAACGTGTTGGCAAATATCTACCCCATGAGGAGAAGTTCAAGACTATTTCAGGCTATTGACACAGGAAATAAAAACTGTGACATCGGGAAGCAGTTTGGAACACCAGTGAACACTGTCGACAATTTTAAAACAAAAAAAGTGTCGTACTGCTTCACCCTAATTCCAACAATTCTCTGCAATTTTATTTGTAATCATGTTTTGTTCCCTTTTAGTTTTGCAAGTTATTTTAATAACCTACAGTACATTAATGATCAGCTAAATGAAATTGATGTGTAGTTGGTTAGAACTGACTTCCTTAAGGGGAAGGGATTTGTTTGGGGCAGGTGATAAGAAGTGAGCAAAAAGTCTAGAAAATAGACAGGAAGTGGTTGAACGACAAAACATCACCAAAATACCAAACTGTGAGTCATTATTTGTTTACTTTCCTCCTCTACAATATTTTCACTGAAGGAAGTATTTCGTCCTTTACTGTGTTAACCAAAGAAGCTTTAAAATAAATTTCCGGGCTTATTTTAGACATTTAAAATTGTTCAAATCTATTTTAATTTTATAACAATAATTGTACAGTATGATTATTTTTTATACATAGCTCGAACTTATGTAAGGATTATACCCTTCCATGATCCATCTATTGTGTTACTGTGGCCATTGACTATATAGTCAATGCCGTGACCCTCAATAAGTCGAAGTCTGTGAAAAATCACCTTGATAAGTCGAACCTCAATATTTCGAAATATTCGATAACTCAAATTTTTGCCGTTCCCCCTGAGGTTAGAGTTATCGAGGTTCCACTGTATTAATGAATATCGCTCAAATTAATGTTGTTTTAGATGTAAGAATGTCATCCTAAAAGTAGTACAGTATCTACTTCACACTAGAAGATGCTGGGTAGGCAAT
Source organism: Allygus modestus (assembly GCA_963675035.1). NCBI lineage: Eukaryota > Metazoa > Arthropoda > Insecta > Hemiptera > Cicadellidae > Allygus > Allygus modestus. The sequence continues at coordinate 100,730,155 of OY776116.1, forward strand.
TTTAAATAGTTTGATGTATCACATATTTCGCACAATTGTGTGTGCGAGAAGTCGAGTTATCAAGTCTCTATACGTTTGTGAGGCTCTTATGTAGTTCTTTTTCTTTTAATTTACTAGACAATATTCATTTGTAATACTGCTCCAGTAAACAAATTTGAAATATGAAGGTAGATAATATTATTGTAGCACAAAAAAATAACATAGTACAATTACTACCACGAAACACTTCATGAAATAAAACTAACAGGGTTGGATAATTCTGTGACATTGACATAAAAAAATCTGATTTTAACTCATTTTATACATTTCTATTAATTGCCAAAACCCAACCATTCATTAATTAATAAACAGATATCCAAGTTCTTAGTCTAGGGATGGTACTGAAACTTTAAAAGGGGGAGATGTCATGAAAGGCTTTATATTACCTGGTCTGCAGTCAGGTTGAGAGGGGGAGATGTCATGTAAGACACTCTATTACCTGGTCTGCAGTCAGGTTGAGAGGGGGAGATGTCATGTAAGGCACTGTATTATTACCTGGTCTGCAGTCAGGTTGAGAGGGGGAGATGTCATGTAAGGCACTGTATTACCTGGTCTGCAGTCAGGTTGAGAGGGGGAGATGTCATGAAAGGCTTTATATTACCTGGTCTGCAGTCAGGTTGAGAGGGGGAGATGTCATGTAAGGCACTGTATTACCTGGTCTGCAGTCAGGTTGAGAGGGGGAGATGTCATGAAAGGCTTTATATTACCTGGTCTGCAGTCAGGTTGAGAGGGGGAGATGTCATGTAAGGCACTGTATTACCTGGTCTGCAGTCAGGTTGAGAGGGGTAGATACCATATGTGAGGCACTGTATTACCTGGTCTGCAGTCAGGTTGAGAGGGAGAGATGTCATGTAAGGCACCGTATTACCTGGTCTGCAGTCAGGTTGAGAGGGCGAGATGTCATGAAAGGCTTTATATTACCTGGTCTGCAGTCAGGTTGAGAGGGGGAGATGTCATGTAAGGCACTGTATTACCTGGTCTGCAGTCAGGTTGAGAGGGGTAGATACCATGTGAGGCACTGTATTACCTGGTCTGCAGTCAGGTTGAGAGGGAGAGATGTCATGTAAGGCACCGTATTACCTGGTCTGCAGTCAGGTTGAGAGGGGGAGATGTCATGAAAGGCTTTATATTACCTGGTCTGCAGTCAGGTTGAGAGGGGGAGATGTCATGTAAGGCACTATATAGGTCTCTGTGGGCCGTATCTCTTTGAACACTCCATAAACACACAGAAGTATGGATATTTTCATGTAGTAATCCATCTTGGTTATTTCTGATGAAACCTTAAAAGATGAATAAGTAATTAAAACTTGCCCTTTGATTGTTTGTCATTTGAAGCCGGTTGCGAAAACAAGCGGATTCAACATCTTGAAGCAGCAATTCACTTGAATTACTGATAAGTACTATAGTTATAAATTTCTTACAAATAAAACATATAGCTTCACTTCAAACAAAAATATATTTGTTATTTGTTTATTTTTGTTGATGTCGAATTTGTTGTTTGTATTTGATCGATGTTGTGTTTGATCTTACTGGTAATTTATGCATGATTCTACTAGCCTTAAATTTATTTGTTTTAAACATTTTACAGTCAGTTTCTACCACATAAATGATTCCTTAGGGTAGAAAGAAGCGAGGAACTTATAACTTTGAAATAAGCTTTGAGCAATGGTCAGATCTAAGATCAGATAGGATTGTTTCTAGATGTACTATGCAAACAAAGGAGGTTATTGCTATAACCAGACGTCATATGATTTCAACAAACAAATCATGTAGACTTAAATATGATTTTTCAGTTTACATTGAAATATAAATTGGGAAGAACTAGGGTGGTAACTGGGATGGGAGCTTTGAGCAAGGGTCAGATCTAAGATCCAGATCCAAGATAGTTTCTAGATGTAAACATTGGCTATAACCAGATGTCATCCTATACTCTAATATGAGTATGGTTTGCTTGTATGTTTGCTTGCTTGCTTGCGACACTGATCTCAAAAACGGCTCCAACGATTTCCTTAAAATGTTTGAAATAACTAATTTCTGGGATAAAAATAAGTTCTAGATAGGCCTCATCCCCACGAAAAATCAAAAAATGTAAAAAACTAAAATGAAAAGTTAAATAAATTGATATTGGGCTTATGGAGTTTCAAATCAAAACAAAAGAATTAAAACAGCTGTTCATAATGAACCAGGGAACTGTCAAAGTAATACTCATGTTATTTATGATTATTAATTAATTAACATGTGGTGTCCTGAGAGCAGAGATTAAAAGATTCGAGTGAAGATTACATATATAGAGTATTAAAATACCTTTAAAATGTAGAAAAGAGGCAAATGAGTTATACAAATCTGATTATCAGTAGGGGGAAGTGGTGAAATATTACTCCAAGTCATCTAAACAAACTGACTGGCCTTCCCCCGAGCAAAGCTCGGCCCCCCAGGTACTATGATTTAAACAAAGAATCATGTGTTCAGAACCATGTAGACTTAAATATGCCATTTTAGTTTTCATTACAATGTGAATTTAATTATTGGATGGATTTACAAAAAAAATATTTATATAAACTTATCTTACCTGCTCCACAGAAGATAATATGATGGAAACAGGTCGATTTTATCTCTAGTAGCGATGGACCAACCCACAACAGCTCCTCTAGTGGGGATAATCACAAACTGAGCTAAACACAAAGATTGCACTTATCTCAGCTAATTGGACTGTAGACCACCCATAAAACATTAAACTCGGATACTTTGTTTGTTATCAAGGTAATTAGATTTAAATTTACACTCAGGATATTAAGAGTAAAAACCTAATACAATTAAAGAAAATAAAAGTGCTAAAATTATAACAAAATAAAAACATCTGTAACGAAAGATTAGTGCTTTAAAAGTAATGTGAATGTAAAAATATGTTATACACCAATAAAATAACAAATACTGCAATAGTAATAAATCATACAATTATATATCACAAATCCGAACTACTATAATCATTACATTTAATTCATCATATTGAAGTTACAAAGTCATGAAGTCATGTTATAATTATTGTAAAGCGTGTTACAAAAATAATCATAATATATATAAATAAAATTACTATTTTTAAAATATAAACAACTTTATTTATAACCCTTTAATAACAAAGTAATGGTTTGGCCTGATTAAATTAAACTGTAATTTAAATATTCATCAACTGAATACACCTTGATGTCAATAATAAAGATTAATTTTGTTCCTTACTTTGTAAATATCTGTAATTGATTATACTCAGAAGGTAATTTATTGAATATATTCACATACACCCATACAGCGGGATGTTCTAACAAAATCACTTTGAACCTGGTATACCTGATACATATCATAGTCATGATGTTGATGCTTAATTATTCACTTAAAATTAGTTTTTACAAATATTAAAACTTGAAAAATATAAACAAGGTAAAGAGAATATTCTAATTTTGTTTAAAAGATAAGGTTTAGAGGATTTTTTTTGGGAGTGATTAAAAATTTACAAAGCTTCTGATGTTATACCCCAATACTCAATACCATACTAAATAACAGAATATGCATTGAAAACCATTATTTTAGTTTTTAAATCCACTACCTCTCAAACAACAGCAAAATTATAACAAAATTTTGCAACATAATGTATGTGCGATCTCCAGGTTAAATTTCTGTCCATTTAGATCCCTAAGAATGTAGAATAGAATAAAGAATATTATATTCAGCCAAGCAATGTTACATTCTAATTTATTACTACAAGAAAGAACTGGCTTTTGGATGCCTTAATCAATGGGCCCTTTGTTGGCTTGCTTGACCTAAACTGAGGCAGGTTTACATTATGGCTAAACCTGGCTATTGATAGCTGCTCGATAGATCGGAAATTTTGAGTGTCCCCCCAAAATGGGGGATTTTGGGGGCAACTCAAAATTTTCAAATGTAAACCCCTTTTCAGTGACCCCTCATTTTAAAGAGATTTAAACAAATAGGTGAATGGTGGAGGTTGGAGGTCTGTAACGTGTTTCTATCCAAAATGGCAGCTTGTCAAAATTTTGAATACAACTCATTCTTGAAACCTGGCGTCTAAGACTTTTGGAGTTTTAATTTCACCTTTGGTGACTTAAAACTGAAACGACTCTTGAAGAAATGCTATTAAATAAAGAAGTTCTCTTTTGGTGATATTTAAAATTTGGAGTGTCACGCAAAAATGGGGGATTTTGGGGGCAGCTCAAAATTTTCTGATGTAAACCACTTTTGAGTGACCCCTCATTTTAAAGATATTTTTAAACCTAGGCGAAGGGTGACAGTTAAAAGTAAATTCAACCCCTTAAAAAGGGGTTTACATTAGGAAATTTTGAGTTGCCCCCAAAATCACCCATTTTTGCGGGTTCTCAAAATTTTAAATATTACCAAAAGAGACCAGTTCTTCATTTAATAGCATTTCTTCAAGAGTCGTTTCAGTTTTAAGTCACCAAAGGTGAAATTAAAACTCCAAAAGTCTTAGACGCCAGGTTTCGAGAATGAGTTGTATTCAAAACTTTGACAAGCTACCATTTTAGATAGAAACACGTTACAGACCTCCAACCTCCACCATTCACCTATTTGTTTAAATCTCTTTAAAATGAGGGGTCACTGAAAAGGGGTTTACATTTGAAAATTTTGAGTTGCCCCCAAAATCACCCATTTTTGGGGGATACAAAACATTTCCGATAACGTCAAAAGATACATTGGGTAAAGTTATTATCGTTCACTCTAGCGGTCACATTTTTTGTCTGATTTACTTCCAATTTGGTAGGGACGTTTGTTTAAATAATTAGTGAACAAGTTCGTTGGGCAAAACAATTGGAAAACTCTAAACACCTTTTTTGGGGATTAATCTTTTAAATTTTGAGTTTTTGGGCCCAAAAAGGGTCAGAAAAGCAACGGATGTAAAATGAATGCATGTAAAAAGATAGGAATTAGTAAGGCAAAACTGTTAAATCCTCTCCCGTCATTCTAGCATAACTATTTACCAAGTTATAGAAGAAAATGTGTATTGACCAAACACAGTACATTGTCTTATGGGGGTATTACATTAGAAAAGCCTGCTATTCATTTGTTGGTGTACTTTTATCATCCCCAGCAACCTCACGCCTACTTTCAAGCCTGACTGGACCTTCTCCTAACCTTATAATGCGCAAAATTGTACTCCCAGCATTGCAGGTATTTGAAACCAGGAGCATCAGAACAGCCAAAAAATCAATGTTTTCAGATTTCAATAAAAATTTGAATAAATGTACGTTTTACACTGATTTTGATTTTTAAAATTTTGTTATGTGAAAATTCACTTCCCTTACGTCAGCGTGCTGTGTGCGATCTTGTTTTCTGTACCTTTTAAAAGTGATTTCACTTAAAGTTTAATACTAGTGACTCTACAAACTCAAGTTGGGTGTAACATGATTTTTTCTTTAATACAAAACTGTGATATATATACCGTCGCAACTCATTTAAAGTACTGCCTCTTTAGAAGAAAAACAGATGATAAGTAGATTAACCACGACCAGAGGACCATGACAATAAGAACTAGATTGAAATGATGCTAAACAGACGGAACCATCTTTAATTCTGTAAGCGAAATTCTGTAAGTAAAAATTGTGGGAGTTTGGCAAATTGAAGGATAATGGGAGACAGCTCAAATTAAAGGTCTTGATCCCAGGGACTCGGGAAAAATAGCAGTATTTCTAAAATGTTATTAGCAAACGAGAAACAACGTAAAACATCCCCCATAAGAAAAGCATGGGGATTTAAAAACGTCTGATTGGTTTACATTAAACATGTGATTAAGTATCTACTGTGTTTACGAACTGACTTGTAAATAGTAAACAAAATCAGAATAGGCAGGGAATTTGAGCAAGGTTATAGGGGCCTTTATAGCACCTTCGAGCCACTAGTAAACTATATTTTTGAATGTAAATAAATAAATCTTTATTTTTTAATTATTTTTCTAAACATAAATATTACAAAATTCACAAACAATAATATTTTATATAAAAAAGTAAAACCAGACTGACCCATTGAAACTAATTTTTGTGCAGAAAAAAATAAATAACTAGGGCCCCTAAGACACTATGTCCGTTTAGGGGTTCCTTTACAAAATAAAAAAAATATGCTTTTAAAGAGTTCAGGAGCTAACAAATACATGCATTACATTCTGTGAACAGGTTATTAACATGACATATTGTGCTCTATGTAAGTATTGGAATTTAAGTGTAATAATATAATAGAATAACTTATAAATACGTATCATAATATTACTAAACCAAACTCCAAATATCCAATTTTGCTAAAATAATTTTGTGGTGTGCTTAACATGACTAAACCACTATTTGTAATAAAACCTCAACATTTTTTAAACCCTTCAACCATTGTCTTGCCTCTTTAAGCTAAAGGTGCGGACCTTACAAGCAAAGAATGAAAGGGGCGCCAAAATATCAGGGTGGCGCATCATATTTTCTCCCTTATTACATATAATAGCAATATTACAATTGAATCATTATAACTTCAATTACAGATTAAATCCCTATTCAATACTCTCTAATCCCCAAACCATATCTTTCCTCATTTAGGAAGTAGTTAAAATAATCGAGGGCGGATAAAACCAATTAGTTGGATCGCGTAACTTGATAATTTAACATTGCATTTTGCTTGCATCGTACTGCGAGTTTTATTCATACTTTAAATACCAATCAGAAAGCCCTGTAGTTATCACAAAACATAGAGGTCAAAACAACTTCTCGATTTGGAATAGAGGGGAGCAGGAGCTGTATTATCTGATATGTAATTTGAATGTTTAAGTATAATGAAGGTGCAACAAGGTGAATACACAACTTTCTTCCCAATAATGCCTTTCAACAACTAATAAGACTAATATAATACCCCCGTAGCAGCAAACCTGCGTACTCAGCGAATTTCCAATGCATATATATGTATATTAATACCACATAAAGCCACATACCAAGTTTCATCAATTACATTCATAAATAAACGATTTATGACATTTTAATTATTCTCCATAAGAATAACATGGCAGCTGAGTATGCAGGTTTGCTGAAGCAAGGAACACAAAAAATGGGGTTTTAGACAAATATCAATACAACTCATCTAGGTAAAGCGACATACCAAATTTCATTAATTTATTTTCATAATGAAGGCAGATAACATGTTACTTATTCTCCATAAGAATAACATGGGGCTGAGTACGCAGGTTTGCTGCTACGGGAGCCTTGGGTAAAAAATTGTCTTTTTGAGCAAATATCAATGGTCCACAACCAGATGAAGCCGTATACCAAGTTTCGTCAGTATACGTTGATAAATAGGCGAGATATAAAATTTTTCTTTTCCTCCATAAGAATAACATTAGACAACGTACTGTGTTTAGCACTTTCAATATCTCGGTAACCAATTGACGTAGAGAAATGATCAAAATACCAAATTGTGTGTTTTTTTAAGCTGAATCCAATGGTGAAAACTAAAATTTGAATATTTCAAAAATTATATGTGAAAAATTCGAAAAACCCACTTTTGGGATACAAAACCCCCCCAAAATACCCCTTCGGGTAGAGCGATCTGGCTGGTTTTCGAACTTAAAGTCATAAATGTTGCTTTACACGTTTATACCAAATTTCATCAAAATCGGATCATTTTTACGAGAGTTATCGTGCTCACGGACACATATATATATATATATATATACAGTATATACTGTACAGTATACTGTATATATATATATACAGTATCAAACGAATGGTGTTTTTGGGGTCTGGGGACCTCAAAACGAAAAGTTATCATGGTCCCGGGCCTAGGTCTTACCATGCCGCCTACGGTAATAGCTTCTTCCCTATAGGGGAAATTCGCTAATTCCCTATAGGGGAAATTCGCTAAAAACAAATTAGAAAATCAGTCGGGTTTATATATATTTACAAATACTTTATTTTAGCGCTACAGACCACGCCCCCAACCCCGCACCCCGCGAAACGTCTTGAGCGCCCTCAGCGGCGAGCGCCGCCCCCCCAAAAGCGCCGCGCTCCCTGCTTACCATAAAACATACATTTTACCAATCGTCTGACCAAATAGAGCCATTGTTTGCAATAGATAAACTTCAAACTTTTAAGGCTAATGCGGCAAAGCCTTACGGGATATTCAAATACATTTTGAATTACAATGAATTTTAAAAACAATGATGAAAGTATTTATAAGATAGAGTTTTATCGTGATAATACGCTCAAATTTTGTGAGTATTGAGTGACTAATTCTATTAGCTCCTAATTATTATTTATATTTTGTCCCTATTACACCCAATATCTTCATAACGACGCCATTTTGTCTCTGTAATACTAAAATTTGCCAACAACTCAAAAGACACGAGTCAGGATGCGTGTTAAGGCAGAACAAACACATTTGTCATGAATTTACACACGTGTGGAGTTTATGTTGTATTTAGGTAAATGTTGACTGACAATCATTCCCATTTGTGACAAGGTATAAAACTTGAAGACGACGATGAGTTATCAAGTCCACAGCAATACATACAGCAAGACATATCAACCATGCTCAAGTTATTTCTGATTTTGGTAAGTAAGAAAAGGTTTGCATATTAGACTTATGCTTTTTGCCTATTTGTTTTGCGTGATATTATTTTTAGTGAATTTCCTTTGGAAAGTGAACTATTAGCATGACCCGCATGGTGAAACTTAAGCCCGGAACCGCCATAGAAGTTCCTAACGTGACCCCCTGAACACGTTTTGGGGGGTCGTTATATATATATGTGCGTTTGCACTCTAGCATATTTTTTGTCCGAAATTTGGTAGGGACATTCCTTTCTGTAATCAGTTGGACAAGTTCGTTGGGCAAAACAATTGGAAAACTTTAAACCCCTTTTTTGGAGGATTAATCTTTCCAATTTTGAGTTTTTGGTCCCAAAAAGGGTCAGAAAAGCCCCAGATGTAAAATCAAAGCATGGAAAGGGATGGGAATTAGAGAGGCAAAAGTTTTATGCCCTCTCTCGTCATTCTAGCATAAATATTTGCCGAGTTATTAAAGAAAGTGTTTATCGACCAAACACAGTACGTTGTCTTATGGGGGTTTTACACTAGAAAAGCCTGTTATTCCTTTGTTAGAGTACTTTTACCATCCCCAGCAACCTCACGTCTACTTTCAAGCCTGTCTGGACCTTCTCCTAACCTTATAATGCGCAAAATTGTATTCCTAGCTTTGTAAGTAAATGAAACCAGGAGTATCAGAACAGCCAAAAATCTGTGTTTTCAGATTTCAATAAAAATTGAACAAATGTATGTTTTTACATTGATTTTGAGTTTTAAAAGTTTTCATGTGGAAATTCACTTCCCTCACGTCAGCGTGCTGCGTGCGAACTCGTTTTGAATACTAACTTTATTTATTCATTAACTTTAAATTTTGTATATTTTTTAGGTTCTTCCACTCATTTGTGAAGCTTCAGGTAAGTTTTGCAGTGTAAAACCTTTACTAACTGATAACTGGATAAGGCCTTTAGATTTAATTCTCATCAGTATCATTCTTAGAATTCGCCATAATGAAACAATTACAATTATTATTGATTCATAATAGAATACAAATTTACTTATAGGAATGGTCTATTTCCTTAAAAAAAGTTTTCAAGTTCTTCTGGTATATTTTTATTTGTTGTCTACTTTTACTCTCATGGGAAGTAACGTAGCATGTATTGTATTTTAGTCTCATGTATTGTAATATGAGAATAGCACTCCACTCTATACACTGTGTTTTGTTTAACTACATGACTTAAAATACTGTTAATAGTTGATTTAAATTAAAATCACGCTACAATGAGAAGATCAACAAAAATAGTTCTAATTATTCTGTTGCTTTATAAAGACTTTTATAAAAGAAACATAATTTGTCTAGTTTGTTTATATTTGATCTATGTCTCTCTTTTTATATGGGTTTTAAAGCATATCATCAACAGCAATGTGGACTGTCTTTCGAGTGAGGAAATTTCTACCCAGAAAGGTTATCTTTCACAATATTTCATAGCGATTGTGAGATATAACAATAATAAGAAGACGTTGTTCTATTTATAGGTGTAACAGGATCAATTGAAGTTTGTAAAAAGAAAAAAAGTTTTTCTTTAAAATTTGTTTAAAGGGCTTCCGTCGAAAATAAATTTATTCAAACTAAGATCAGTTATCTGTACCATTATTTACAATCAAAGGCTTCAAATAATTCTCATAATTGTTAAGACATTATTTATACACCAAGAGTATGAATATTGAAGTGCTAAATTATTAGAAAAGTCTTAAGAATTCTTTGTGAAAAGTAACTGGCGATGTGTAGTAGCGAACCTGCATACTCAGCGGATTTCAAATGGTACCTCACTATATCATGAAGTCACTTACCAACTTTCATCACAGCATATTCATAAATAATATACAGTCATCTGGTCATCTGGGTCAATTCGGGCCTAGGTCTTACCATGCCGATTATGGTAATATTCGCTAAAATATAAAATTGAGTTAAGTCATGTAAGAAATTAAATAAAACAAATAAAATTGACAGATGCAATGAAACTGAACATTGTTTACCCCCATCTTAGCAGAACTGCTTTATAAGCAAATTTATAATGCAATTTAATATGGTTATTAGGATAATTTTGCAATTTGGAAGATTTTTTATGAATTTTTCAGAAGTAATCTCTTCCACTCCTCCATTTGGTCATTTTGTCTCTCCCATCCCCTCCTCCGTTTGGTTCCCATCCTCTGCACTTCTAAATATGGTTCAGGGGTACTTCCCCTCCCCTGCACTCCTCCATTTCATTCAGAGATACTCTCCTCTCCCCTTCACACTTAAATTTAGTTCAGGGTTACTCCCTCCCCTCTACTCTTCTGTTTGGTTCAGGGTTACTCCCTTCATTCTACTCTTCTGTTTGGTTCAGGGGTATTCCTCACCCTCCCCCCAATTCTTTCGTTTGGTAGTGGAGGGAGTATTTTATGGCTGCCAATTTTTTTAAATATAGTGATTAAACAAATTAGTTTTTTAGGAAATTATTGATTAATCAGGCAAAACCAAGTTTCAAAAAATATTTTTGCAAAAGAAGATGTAAAATATTTGATCCCCCCAAACAGTAACACTGAGCTGAGTATTCAGGTTTGCTGCATCAAAGGTACTTTACAAATATCAAAAGATCTCAACCAAATAAAGTCACTTACTGAATTTGGTCAAATCATATTGATAAGAAGGAAAGATGTAAAATTTGAATTTGGACAAAACAAACATGAAACATGCAACTTTTCTAATCTGTTCATGTGTTAACATGTTTTACTCAAAAGTTTTATAAAAAAGTGGTAACCATTAGACATTTTATCATATGAAATCATATGGATGTTTTTCAGTGTTAGATGTTACTACTGAAAAACCAACCAGAGGCATTAGCATCCTCAACATTCAGAGTAAGAAAACTTTGTATACTACAGGGTATCAGTTGGACTGTTTAAAACTCTTTATAGACACCTACTACTACTTGGAAAATACCAACCAACTCAAGCTTATCAAGTTTGTGTCAATTCTCCGTGAGAGAGCCAATAGCATATTTGGTTCTAAAACTGATGTGGCCTACCTGTTTATGGACTCTTGTGATGGAATAGACAACATAAATATCGAGAATAAGAACTTTGAAGTGAAGCTATCAAACAACAAATGGGCGTATTTTGAAGACGGTGAATGTAAAGCGAAAGACTTTGAACAGAGCCAACTACCCAAAACAACATGGACTCGGGTATGATTTTAAAGATAACAATTATTTACTTGTATTATTAATCTGAATTGACTGAAGGCAATTTAAACAAAACACAACACTAACACAAGTTAAAAGAACGTTTAAATTTTTTTTTTAATTTCTCAGGTTTAGAGTGCTCTGTTGAAAGATTAGTGAAACATCCAGAGTGGATTGGTGGATTACCTCAACAGTGACCTTTATTGAGATACTAAGGGGAAAATATAGGGAGACAATAGTGAACAAGATGGCTTCTTCTCCTCTAGCAACTTGTAGGGGAAGCTTGCTTGCACACTTGCGATTGGCTAAAGCAAATTTAGTTATAATTTTTTTTAATATGGTTGTTTTATTACAGCTGTTAACTGTATATCAATCATTTGGTTTTGACTGTGCCGCAAGAGCATTATTTCCGTATCTGTTAATTGTAACTGTTACAGAAAAATAATTTACTAAATCTCAACTGTTAAAAAAAACTGCACAGTCACTCCTTTTGTGGCTCAAAACAAAGTGGTGGGGTACTGTTGAGCCCTTACATACACTACATCTTTTCAAGCAGAACACCCTCAAGATAATTCAGTTGTCTTTGTTTTTAAGAGAAAAAAAATATTAAAACTATTATAAGTAATATGGTTTGAGTGGCTACACTCTTTCAGGGATGCATGTGGTAGAACTTTGTAAATACTTGTCAATTTGCAGTGAGAAATAAGGTGAAGTAAACAAACTTCGTTATAACATATATTGTTTGAAGATATTTAATGTCTCTAATATAAATTGTTAATTGGGTAAGATAGATTTGTAAAGAAAAAGGTTAGTTGCAGGATGATGATAGCTCAAATTAAAGGTACAGGAATAAGAGACTCAGGGAAAAATAGTATTTTTTTATTAATTTGCATGTCAGCTAAAAATAAAGAAATAATCAAGGCAAAAGTACTGTAAAATGTCTGCTTTATTGCTTACATATCTATATATGATTTAAGTTTCTGCTTTGTTTACGAATTAACGAATAACCTTAATAACCTGGCAGCTATAGCCAGAGATCAAGTAATACCAATAGGGCTGATAGCGATGCATTACAGGAGTTGAAGCCAGTTTTTGAGAGATGAACCTACGACAAGATAGCGGCAACCAGAGACAATTAATCATGTGGTGCTCCTGTTTAACATGGGAAAAATGACGTGCATGCTCAGTCTAATTCAAATTTTCGCAAAGATACTTGGTTTGTGACCAAATAGCCTTTTGATTTGTATTCCTAAATATAATTGTTGTAATTTGAATACTAAATAGTATCCAAATATTAGTCAGTTTATTTTTTTAAATGGAATAGTCAAGTAGAAAACGCTTGATAGTGCTCAATTTAATTATGCTCCTTGATAATCCTTCCCTTCTATTCTCTAGTAAAAAGAAAATGTTTGCTAACCAAAAATTAACAGGCGAACCCTATTATTTGTTAAATTTGTTTCTGCAGTTTGACTATAAAATAATATATTTTATTCTCTATAGTATAAATAATACTAAATATATGCTCCAGGATGACATTAAAACTGGTTTAAACCAGTTATGAGGTTGACTTTGGGTACAGCTAATGAAGATGTCATAACATATGCTTAAGTCCTTTGATTATCCATTAAGACAAGCCTCCTTTTCTCCTTGGTCCCTCCATCTTTGTAGACAGTAGAGGGTGGGAACTCTTACTCAAGATATGGTCTCTAGCTTATAAACATGGATACCTTGTCCGTCAACCTAGAAGGGCGGAGCAGACCACCTGTTTGATGGCTGATAAAGCGGCTGTCACAGGAGTCGCAGGAGTGCCCTATAAATCACAGTGTCGCAGGTTGATTGGCACTTCCATCCCATCCCACCTTTAAGATACCTGCAATTTCCTCTCGTTCCGGTGACCTGTGCAATATTCCCATGTGGAAGTTGTGCTCTGGCGGGGTTTCCTTATCCAGAAATCTAATATGTAACAACTCTCTAATAATAAATTTATAATTACATATACTTGTTATATGCGTTGTTTTACATATTCGTTATGGCAAGTTTTAAATTTTAAATATTATTTATCAATAGCTTACTATTCAGATTTGCTCAATTAACGCTGTGAATGTTAAAATTGGTTCTGTGCGGTATGAAAAGCCATTTACACAAAGACTTCTAGGTGAAATGAAATTCATGCTACTGAAATAAAATGATGTAACATGCGATTAAAAAATACCCCTTCTTAACTCAAGCAGTTTACTCTTAGCATTGGGTTTATATCTACTAGAGGGGACTTGCAATGCAAATTAATGTGAGAGATTTGTTGACGTAGTTCCATCATACGCGGCCAGGGATCGTCGCGGTTTTGTTCATCATATTTTTGTTAGGAATGTTTTCGTAGAGATTTTAAAATGTTTAGATAAACCTTTTTGTGATGGTCATCAAAGTGATATTTTGTTTATACGGGTTGGGTACAGCGGACGAGTTAACTCGGCCTAACAACGCTGCAGATCACGTAGTTCTCTTAATATGACACAAGATCACAGCACTGCTTTTAATAACTCTCGCTCCCATAAGGTGTCCCCTCTAGTAGATATAAACCCAATGCTCTTAGAGAACTGTAAAGAATGTAAATAATATACTTTTTAAGTTTTTTTTTGTACATTTAAAATTTAATTGCACTAACTTTTTATTTTACAGAAGTAACAACATTCAAAATTTGAGAAAAGAAGATGGGGAAGAAAATCGTCTCTTAGAAGAATCAACTTTAAATTAAAAATCAAACCTTTTCAACTATTTTAGACCAAAGTATAAAAACTATATTCAATTTGACTATTTTAAATATATTTTATGTGGTTTCCTATATGGGTTTACCGTCTTACTCTTACTGTAAAGTGTAGTAACGGGCAGTTTGTTTAAAGTTTTCTTTATGCTTTAAGCAGACTTTTGAAATGCTCAGTATTTGTTTGAAAATATTCAATGTTTTATGTCTGAATTATAAAATGTCTTTCAGCTACATAGAAATGTAATAAAATATATGCACAGTGTTTCCTAGTGATTGCAAGTCGGCCGTGGTCTCTATTTATATTTAATGGGTTGTACTGTCCTAATGTCAAATGCTCGTTCATTTATAAGATGAGCTCACTCACCTCCTGGATGAGCTCATTCACTATGCTTACTTGCCTATTTTTATACAGAGCTAACTTTAGTATCGAAAAAAGTTTGCGTTGCCATTCAAATAGATTTGTTACTTCCAAAATGAACATATGTTTATGCCTTTCAAGTATATATATAATTCTTATAACAGCTGTTTGGTGTCACTAACTAACTAACATACTAACCCGACCTTGTTTTAAGTATTTAAATTGACAGTGGAATCTCAATAAATCAAATCTCAGGGGGGGTAGAAAAAGTTTGAATTATAAACGGCATTTGGTGAACAAACTCAATGAAAGACATTAATTAATAAACATATTGTAGAATAGAAAAAGTAAACTAAGAAGTGTCTTAGTTTGGTGGTGTTATTTGAACAATTTCCTTCTACCTAAATTTTGCTCCCCTCTCACCTGTCCCCAAGACTCCCAACCCCTCACCTTAAAAGCGATATCAGTTCTAGCAAACTAACGCATCAATTTTCATCAACACCCCTAAAAACTATGTTTTTCATTTCACCCACAAGCACTATACCGTACTAAAAATTAACTTTAAATAACATTGGACTGGAGTAGGGGGGAGGGAGGGTGGGGATTTCCGGTTGGAACATGATCAATAGATGCTCAAATAAGGTAACTAGAGTTTTGGAATTTGAACCAATAATGTACATCCTAGATTTACAGAGGTTTTTCCAGTCAACATTATGGATATAACAGCTTCTGTACAGTTTCAATTTTAGAGGTTTTCCAGCTAAAACTTTCACTAACAGAGATGTGGGGCTTGATGAGCAAAACACAAAACTAACGTACACATCCTCTTAAACCTTTCTTTCAATGGAAATAATTTCTTTCTTTCTGTAGTTGGCAACCCTGTTGAAGGAATATATGTACATGTGTTTTTCTTGATTTTTATTTTTCTTCTCTTTCAAACCTGAGTAAAAACCTTATGATTTTGTTACGTTCAACTTAAATTGTTTTTTTTAACAAATCCGAGCCAAGAAAAAGATTTTGTAAAAACATAAAGGTACAGTGCCACAAGGACACTATTAGATAATTTTTCAGCCAAAGTTCAGTTAAATGTGAGAATCAAAATACAAACAGTTATTCTTATTCTCTGTTCATTCCCAATAACGACACACAGTAATTAACATTACAATAAACTAGGGGCTTGTAGGGGCAAAAGCCCCTAAAAACCAAAATACATAAATTTTTTATCAACCTTCATTGGTCATTTATAAATAAGCACTGATTTTCTAGCATTATAATATAATATTATTATACTGTCTTATGTTTTTAATAAAATGTCCATTCCTAAACAACTATACATTGCTGTAGTTTAAAAGTAAACAAACTGAATAAGTACAGCTGGTATCAATATCAAAGGCTAATTTAACTCTGTGGCACAGCTGTTTTAATTTCAAAAGATGTAAACAAATTAAACCCCATGTTGTTTTAGTGGGAAAAGTTTTATTCTGTTGCGAATTTATGGTAAAAAAATAAGAAAAATGAATAGTTTTCCCTCAAAATTCACGTCAAGACCTTTAAAATGATACCCCTCCCATCCTTCTAGGGCCATCCAGTCACTCACAATTTCTTTACAAAAATTTGACTTACGGAATTATATATAGAATATAGAGATAATGGTGACTAATTCTTCACTTGGGAATCTCATAGTCACAAAAACCCCCTTATTTTGAAAATGCTATATAGTGGTATCCCATGGTAATCATTAAAGAAATCTATATGCAGAAAAAACATTGTAATTTTGAAGACCCATAGCCGAAAGGCTAAGGGATTTTTTAAACTTGATTAGCCCTGTATGTAGCCCATATACACTAGCTAATGTACCTTCACGCAGAATTTCAGCTCAATTAGTTCAGAGTTTAAGGGTTGAAATGAAGCACAGACGAGGACAGATAACACACCACCTTGAGATTTTAAGACCAGGAATAAAAATACACTCATTTATTGTTTAACATGTTTTAAAATATATATTTTATATTTACAGTTTATATTAAATTATACATTCTTTGACAAAAATAATATCAATTTATTGCATTTTGGTAACAATTAATACCATAAACGCCTCATAATCAATTACTTACTTGAACACATTGAGCTTAAAAACAGCGCAGAGGAATTGATATCTGGTTATTTCACTAAATACAGTAGGCTCTCAGAAATCCAGACTATTGTGGCGGACGGCCGGTCCGGATTTAGAAAATTCCGGATTTCCCGGAGGTGGGCTTGAATTATCAATTCCGTCTTTATAGTGAACAGTTATGCATTAAGCATTTATGCATTACAGTTCATGCATTTAACACATTACGCATTTAAGTTCATGTGCCAAGTGGCACCGGTCTACTGGTTTACACCGCTAGTGATGAGTCATCGACAGAAGAAGACCAGAATGGAGCAGCACACCAGATACGTAAACAATAACAAGCACCATTAACGACACAGTTGGGCTAAGTGAGGTCTCGGACCATACGAGGTCGGGTTGTTGCGCCTGACGATGCAAACTACATGACATTTGTGTAGTGGGGGATATTCACGTGAAAACTGAAGGCACTAAACCGTAAAGTTGCGTTTTCTCGTTTTTGTTTGCAACTAAAACTAAAATCAAAATCATCCGTCTAAATAACCGAGAGTCCGGATAAGTGTGATCCGGATTTCTGAGGGCCTACTGTGGTAAAATAGCTTGACAATGGTAACAACATTGAAAAATCACTTTAAATTATTATTTAATATGTAACCTTAAATAAAAGTAAAATAAATAACAGTTATCAATTTCCTATTCTCAAAATACAATTTGTGAAGTAAAAATAGAACATGGTTTAGTGGATACCAATCCAACCTGTCCATAGTAAACAATACTTTATTAATTTGTATACATACAATACACTAACGGTATTAGTTTCACTAATCCGAATTAAACCACATATATTGCGAGTCAAGCTGTTTTATTTTTATAGAAATTTCAGATATATAAATAACTAGCTGTTACCCGGCAGACGTTGTCATGCCTTTGACTATTAGCAACTAAAACCAATATCACCAAGATCACCTGTTCAAGTAAATGCCGCACAAACTGATACAACTAATAAGATTTTAAAATAGACCATACCATTACAATATTGCAGAGATTTAAAAAAATGGGTACACTGGCGAACGAGTGGATCGTTGGTCTACAGAAACGGCCTGTGTGGCTCATATGTGGGACACCAGTCTCAGGCAAGATTCTAGTGGCACATAAGTGGGACGATCTATATCTATAAGTACGAAAAACCGATCATTTCCCAAACCAAACCTCAACACCTACTACCACAAAATGTAATACCTTAATACCTCTATAAGACGCCGATGCAACTAGGAACAACTGACTAAGAACAACTGATTCTTTATCCAGGATCATTAATTAATAGCCCAATGACCAATGGCAGCAGGATCCAGTATTGAACCTTCACAAAATTTTCTAAGGATCGATTTGGCGAACTTCAGATTATGAAGCGAACACGCTAACCACTGTGCTACCCAGCCAAATTTGGCATGTACAGTAGACGCTCTTTTATCCGGCATTCTATGAACCGGCACATTCTATTAACCGGCACCAGGCGACCCGGGTTTTTCCAGGTATTTTCGGTCGTTTCCGTTTCGTACTGCGACTGCGCTGGACTGTTCCCGCCTTTTTCTTAGTCACCTGTTGTTTGTTTACGTCTCAAGCAGTTTGGTTTCTATTTTTAGACGCCAACTTCCGCCCGGCTATCTGTCCGCCCGTCTGTCTGTCTATCTGTCTGCCTGTCCATCCACAAATGCAGGTGTTCCGGAGCAGTGTCAAGGTCAACCAACGTACGCGACCACAGCTCATTACTGACAGACTCTCAGATTACTGTATTCCCATTAATAACTAAAAAGTTCTATTATCCGGAAAAATCTATTTACCGGCATGGGCGTGGTCCCGAACATGCCGGATAAAAGAGCGTCTACTGTATACTCTTTCCCTAACAGAGGTAACCACTAAGAAAGGATTTTAAGAAATTCCCATAGAGCTCCGCCCCATGGGGAGTCAAAGTTCCAATCCAGTGTTATTCTTATGGAATTCAAAAACCAATCAACCCCCAGGCCAAACCTCTACACCTACAACCACAAAATTTGGCATATATACACTCTTTCCATATCATAGGTAACCATTAAAAAAGGATTTTAAGAAATTCCCATAGGAGCCTGGGCAAGTTGTGGTTGTCGAGGACGATAACCTGCCACCCTCAAAGTGGATTACTGCCATCGTGGATGGTCGTGTGCCAGTGGCCACAGTGAAGACAACCGGGTTGCTAAAGAGAGCCGTCTGTGGGCCTGTGGTTTTATGAACATTTTAGAATTCCACATTTTCACCTGAAAGCGATTTTAGGGTGGTTTGAGAATTTCACTCAAAATCATGATTTATAAAGAATTATGACAATTAAGACCTCTCAACTGAAACCACAATAAATACCCCCGTCGCAGCAAACCTGTGTACTCAGCGAATTTCCAATGCATGCTATATATCTTAATACCACATAAAGCCGCATACCAAGTGGCATAAAAATATATTCATAACTAAGCCATATATACAATTTTAATTATTCTCCATAAGAATAACATTAGGGATGAGTATGTAGGTTTGCTGAAACAAGGAACACAAACAATTGGCGTTTATGCAAATATAAATGTAATTCAACTAAGTAAAGCCACATACCAAGTTTCATCAATATTCATTCATAAATAAGCGATATATACAATTTTAATTATTCTCCATAAGAATAACATTAGGGATGAGTATGTAGGTTTGCTGAAACAAGGAACACAAACAATTGGCGTTTATGCAAATATAAATGTAATTCAACTAAGTAAAGCCACATACCAAGTTTCATCAATATTCATTCATAAATAAGCGATATATACAATTTTAATTATTCTCCATAAGAATAACATGGGGAATGAGTACGCAGGTTTGCTTAAGAGGCAAAAAAATGGGTTTTTATGTGAACATCAATATAACTCAACTAGGTGAAGCCACATACCAAGTTGTATTAATTTATGTTCATAATTGAGGGAGACATTGCATTTTATTTATTCTCCATAAGAATAACATGGGGGCTGAGTACGCAAGATTTATAGTCAATGACACAGGTTTTTTGCTACGGGAATAATCCTTAAAAATTGATTTTTTTTGTACAAATAACAATAGACCACAACCAGATGAAGCTATAAACCAAGTTTCGTTAGTATACGTTCATAAATAATCGAGATATAAATTTGTTCTTATTCCCCATAAGAATAACATTGGACAACGTACTGTGTATAGCACTTTCAATATCTTTGTAACCAAATGACGTAGAGAAATTATCAAAATACCAAATTCTGTGTTTTTTACAGCTGAATTGAATGGTGAAAACTAAAATTTGATTTCAATAACTATTACAGGTAAAAACTTCAAAACACCAATTTTTGGGGTACAAAACACCCCCAAAATACCACTTCGGATAGGGCGATCTGTCTGGTTTTCAAACTTAGTCATAAATGCTTAGGTACTGCTGAAATTATTCCATTTATCCCCTCAATACACGGGGCCTAAAATTAATAAATTCCCACTATCCATTAAATATATTGACAGGGCCGCCCCGACCGTATAAAGGAAAGATAAAAAATATCGCCCCCGCGTTATGGAAGCACAAATGTTTCACAGAAAAAAATCATAAACATGTAATCAATGAATTTGACTATTCTAAAAATAAGTCGTTCTATAACTTTGGTTTTTTACATAAATTATAATTTAAAACTCAAAACAATAATAAGTCGTGGATATCGATTGATTCATAGTAACTGTAACAAATTTTATTACAGCGCAAGTAATTTGTAAATCATGATAGTATTGCATTTGGCTAAATATGTAGACCAACACCTTTGCTAGGTATTGGTAAATAATTGGACTCACGCTCCTTGGTTGCGTACTGTACACTGTGCATACGCCCACAATCGCTCATTTCTAACCTCAAACTCTCACTTACTTTTATCGTCGTGGTGTCCGTATCGTATACAATGAGCTCTATGTAATCTGGAGTCACTTTTGGTTTAATAAAAGCGTGCCGTTGTGAAAGCCAGGTTTCGCTCAGTTATGTTGGCAGTAAATCTTGTGGGTCGCTGTCAAAATCTCCCATTTGATTCAATGTAAAAATGGTGATATTCAAAAGTCTTTAAATATTAATATTTTGTTGCATTTTAAGAGGAATTTATGTTAAACTTAACTTTATAATCTTCACACATATTTTAGATGGAACTGGATCGTTTATTTCGAAGCAAAGTTATTATTTGAGTTAAATGAAAACACCCTTGTAATGTGGCTTTGGAAATGGTGTTGTAATCAATGTCGAATGGCAGCGTCCCACCAACAGGATGACACCATAACAGACCAAAATACGAAATACGACGGAATGCTTTTTGAAGGTTATTTGCCAGAGAGTAGTGACTCCTGTTTACATTTTAACTCATCGGTCGTATATACATTGTTTCTAGTTATTTTGTTTATTGTAGTGCGTTACGGCTAGTTCAGAGCTGTGTGAACTAAGACTATGTTTTTTTTTACGAGAACAGTATAATATTATATTTGGCATTACAATTAGCAAGTTATCAAAACTTACGATGACACAGGAAAGGCTAAATGATTTTTTGGCAACTTTATCCATAGAGAATGATGTTGCAAAAAGTTGACTTTAAAGACGTTTTATAATAACTTCTTTTGCGAAAGCCAAGGCAAGGAAGATTAACAACAACAAATTTATTCCTTTGGGGGTTTAAAGTATTGACGAATCAGACTGATTATTTTTAAGTTCTTTGTAAAATCAAAAGTTTTGTTAATAGAAGTTTTGTTTGTTATATTTCCTACATAATATGTAAGTTTTTGAAAATATAAACACAAAATAAAAAATATATATGTGTTGTGTTTCTAAAATGCATTGTTATAAAAATATCTAGAAATACCCTTAATGGGGGGGGGGGGCGCAGATCACAATCTCGCCCAAGGCATCTATTAATCTTGGGGCGGCCCTGTATATTGATTCTTTTTCTAAATTCAAAAAACATTTAAAGGAGTGCTTACTGGAGAAGGCCTATTATTCAATAGAAGAATTTTTGGAAAGGGAATAATTTGTTTAATTTTGACATTTTGGTTTTGTTTGTAATTACTGTATTGTTTAATTTTGGTCATTATTCTTGATTTTGCGGATAAGAAAAATATATTTTATTTGTACAATTCTTTTTAGCCTTAAGATTTATCGGACTAATCACCTGTCAATTGTATTGATGTCATGTGATGATTTTGAATAAATAAATAAATAGTTTCCAAGGCCTCATTACCAAAACTTCTTCCAAGATGGAAGATTAAATTTTTGTCTGGTGTATTTTTATAAAAAAAAACATTTTAATTTGATTATTTTTTAACCATCAACTGTTTCATAAATAATCAAAACGTCCTACACCCACAAATAATATCAACAATTGATATAAGAAAATTTACTAGACCTTTATGGTTTAACCCATAAGACTGGTAAAATCCTCAGCCCCAGAAAAAATAATATTTTGTTAAAAATATCATTTAATTTAATTTTAAAATTGGAATTTTTAATATATGGCTTATGGAGTTTCAAATCAAAACAAAAGAATCATAACAGCTGGGAATAAATTAACCAGTGAGCTGACAAAGTAGCATTTACACAAGGCAAAGAGTAATAAAATATCAATAAATTATTTCTTGAACACATTGAATAGAACCATTGATTATACAATGCTAGAACCATTGAATAAAGACTGCATATAGAGAGATCATTTTTTTCTCCCACAAAAGAATCAAATATCAAGTATGGCTTAGTTTCCCCAATTATAATCACTCTATTTAAAAAGTACTATCTTTTTATAAATGGGGTGAAAATTACTTCTGTGAGATGAAGTTTTGCAATGAAACATGGGTCCTATCCTATACTCTAATATGAGTAAGGTTTGCTTGCTTGCGACACTGATCTCAAAAACGGCTCCAACGATTTCCTTCAAATGTTCGAAATAACTAATTTCTGGGATAAAAATAAGTTCTAGACAGGCCTCATCCCCAGAAAAAATCAAATAATATAAAAAACCTAAAATGAAAAGTTAAAAAAATTAACATTGGGCTTATGGAGTTTCAAATCAAAACAAAAGAAGTGTAACAGCTGTTCATAATCAACCAGGGAACTGTCAAAATAATACTCATGTTGTTTATGATTATTAACATGTGGTTTCCTGAGAGCAGAGATTAAAAGATTTGAGTGAAGAGTACATATATAGAGTAGTAAAATAAATCAAAAGGACATTGAGCTATACATAACAACTGGAGTGACCTTAAAAATGTAGAAAAGAGGCAAATGAGTTATACAAATCTGATTATCAGTAGGGGGAAGTGGTGAAATATTACGCCAAGTCATCTAAACAAACTCACTGGCCTTCCCCCGAGCAAAGATCGGCTCCCAGGTACTAATTAACAACTGTAATACAACACTATATTTAAATCTAAGTAGAGACTAAGAGTAACAAATATATTTTAAAGGTCATCGTTTGAGATTATACACTTAACTAGACCAAATCTATTTGGTCTCACAATAGAGATTAATTTGACGTTGATAACAATAACAAATGAGTTTCCTTAATTTAATAAATAACTCCAACTAGCAGATATGAATGACATACTGATCGGCAAGCAAACCATATAGCACATGTTATTCAACTTGTAATTTGTTATCCCAATTGAAAAAGTGAAAATGTTAAATTGCATTCAGATTATCGAATCTACAGAAAAAGCTAACTAGCACAAGACATTTTTCAGGGTTAAGTAATTGATTATGTTGTTTATAAATCTATGTTGCAGTGATAGTGCTAATTTGTTCATACTTTAATCAGTGTTTGTCTGCCAACATTGAAGGTTTTTGCCTGCCCCATCATCTTAGTGTTAAAACCGTTTAGTCAGTTTCAAGTTTCCACAATACAAGGAACTGCAAGGTGCACTTGATTGACAGTCAAACTAAGAAGAGAGCTATTTAGATCAGTGTATTTATAAGTTCCGCTGATCAGCAGTAAAATGTACCTAAATGTGTCAATTGGCTTTAATGCAACTGATGATGAATTCATATTCAGAAAATTTATGATCCTAGTTATGATCTCTGAAGGAAAAATTTAAAATATGAATAAGTTTTCTAAACAGAGCTTGTTGGTTACCATTGCGAATTTTGAAGCTAATATACAACAATTTGTAATACTATATAAATACATACAAAAATGACATTAAATAAAGGATAATGATGACTTTGTTGTTGATAATTTTTGCATTTTATTCCTGGTTTACTGCTACTCTGCTGTATGACAAATCATGTACACTCTGCACACTTCTCATCAGACTTTGTGGGAAGCATTTAATTAATACTTAATTATAAGCCGATAGCTGCCATAGTACTGGTTCAACCCAAAAATAAAACAGTTGTGTGTGCTGTAGTGATGGTCAAAACCAGAAATTTCGAATCTTGAAACCGAAACCGAAACTTACAAAATCGAATCTCGAAACTCAAATCGCGAAACCTATTTACTTGCCTGGGTATGGTTATGAAAAATAAATCTAGAAAAATTAATTAAAACTAATTACCGGTATATATTTTGGTTAGAGTTGTTCTTTCAGAAATAAAAAATCAATAATCCAAAAAAGGTGAAGGTAGACGACCGATGACAGTAGGCTTTTGACCTTTGCATTATTGATCGAAACACGGGCGTGATTTCTGTTAAAAAAAACAACATTAAAGACACAAAAAATCTCAGCAGTTTCGAGTTTTGATTCTCGAAACTCACCGATCGAATCTCGAAACCAAAACTTTTCCAAAGTTTTGGTGGTTTTGAGATTCAAGTTTTGGTTTTGACACATCACTAGTGTGCTGCATTCTGTGGCTAACCTGTTGAACTATTTTGAATAGTGACCATCTGTTTATGCAATGTATACATAACCCTATAAGTAGGGACACGCTTATGGAAAACGATTTCTAGTGATAACTCTGCCCCCAAACACAGATGGAGTCACAATCGCTTATTTGACTCTATTCAGACTGCATTAAAGAGTTTATGGATAAAGTTAATTGCTAAATTCTTACACCTGGCTGAAATATATTTACAGTTATTAGTTTGTTTAGTTACAAACATTCTCATTTTGACGTTTTAAAGGTAAGCAGTAGCGTGCGCGACGGGACCAAGGTAAATTAGCAAGGACAATCAGCGCTATATTCTCCTCTGAACTTTGGGGACAAAACTAAAATGAAATAACATGGGGTGTCCCTACTTATAGGGTTATGTATACATTACATTGGTTTATGTTATCATCTGGTCAAACAAAGTCAGTGTCCACAAGAATAACATTGGGAATTTTGAAGACTCGTAGGGCAGAGCCTAAAGGTCAAATCAGAACCAAACCCTTTACTTTTCCTGTTTTAGACCTACAGATTCAGTGTACCAAATTC
Source organism: Allygus modestus (assembly GCA_963675035.1). NCBI lineage: Eukaryota > Metazoa > Arthropoda > Insecta > Hemiptera > Cicadellidae > Allygus > Allygus modestus. Next base: position 100,755,672 of record OY776116.1, read on the forward strand.
CACCTAGCTCCAGCATTTCAGGAAGTTGGAGAATTAGTGATGAAAAATAACATCTGAAGTATTTGATTTGTACTTATTGTGAACCTAGCAGACAATTCTCATCTGGCCCAGTGGTCCAAGACTGCACATGTTGAGTTCATGATTGCAAACAAACCTTATTGAGATGAGAATCCAATTACAGCAGACTACCTGTACTTCGGCCACCTCAGGACCGGACCCTTGGCCGGACTACAAAATGGCCGTACCATCCGCCGTTAATTGTAAATGTAAAATACTGATCTACCGGTTCATAAAAAAATCTACGTTTAAGATGGCCTAGGTAATGTGTCCCAGGACTACCTTAAGACTGGTCTTTACCAGTTTTGAGGCTGGCATTGGGTACAGCAAATGAAGTTGTCATTACATATGGTAAGTCTTTTGGCTGTCCATTATGACAAACTTCCCTTTCACCTTTGGTCCCTCCATTTGCAGCAGCTAGGGACACAATCTCAGGGTTTGGTCCCCACCTGCCAACCTGAGAATTAATGGTCCCTGGCTGTTGTACATGGATACCCTGTCAGTTGAGTTGACTAGTTGGAGGGCAAAATGAGGGTCCCCTGTTTGAGAGCCTCATCCCAGCTGTCACAGGGGCACGGGAGTTGGCCCTCTGAAGGGTCGATTTGGCTGCCGTCCCTTCCCACCCTTTCTTTTCCTGCTATATCCTATCTTTACGGTAACCTGCGAAATATTCCCGCTTGTGGAAGATGTGACTAGCAGCTATGTTGGGGTTTCCTAATCCGCAACAGTGATGAGTGAGTGGGTGGCCTAGGTAATTAAAAAAGGAACAAAATTCGCCAGTCACCTGAACTGAGATGTTTTGTTTATATTTTGGCTTGAAAATAAACAAACAAATTGACTTCTATCGATTATCTGCCGTGGAAAACCCTCCCGCGAGCAGTTATCTCATTTCTATGAGGTCGTCCGGACCATCCGACGGCCGAACCAAACGAGGCAGGACTAGAGGGAGTCTATTGAACCTCTTTAGAATAATCTTAATTTCCACCGCCTCACAGACACTGCACTGGGTTTATCGACACTGCATTTCTGTTTAGCTAACCCAGTTTAACAACATTGGTTACCGAAAATCGTTAATAGGTACCCAATGAGTAAAGAACATACAACTAAATATTGCATTTTTCATAGGGGACATTTTCACCTTTAAGACCACTAAAACCACTAACAACCTACAGAGTGATATAGCTTACTGACTACAGACCATGATGCTAAGTACAACCAACAAAAGTTCAATCATTGTTATTTATAAAATTATTAGCTGCCTGGTTTTACCTGAGTTTAAAATTAAACCTATTCAGCTAGGTATGTCTATAAAAATAATACAAATTAAACTACATCAGGTAACAAACATAACTAATAAAATAAAGATATCATAAAAATTAAACAGATTGATCGTTAAAAGCCAAGTTTTAAACGTCATAATTTAAAACAAGAGTACAAAATACTACAGTGTAATAACTTTTAAAATTAGGAAAAAATTATTATAAGTGTTCAATTCTATTAATACTAAAAAAATATTCTATCAGCCTAACTTTGGGATCTATAACTTCATTCAATGAAGTCAAGAAGTCACTAGCTGATCGTATACCTGAAAAAAAGTTCTAAGTAAATTTGTGCACTAGTTTAAATGATTATATGATACAGTTTAACTTATTTTAACAAATTACAGCAAAATGAGGTAGTAAATTTTAATTCTTATCAAAACTAAAATGTTTAAAATAGTGTGACTAAAACATGAATCAGAACTTTTGTTCAGAGCTTGAATCCTCATTAGATGGGTAAATTTATTAAATTAAATTCTGTGTTCAAAGAGTAAATAATCCTGTAAGAATAACTTCTGTAAATAATCCTTTAAAAATTCACATACTTCAATGAGTTAATGTTTGTACTGTTTTTTGTGTTTTCTTTTAAGAATGTTTGGACACATGTTTGAAAATTCAAGTACAAATGATACATCAACATGTTTTAAATAATAGGCTACTATTGTGTGATGCAACTTCTATTACTAACTTGAGTCCTAAAACTATAGAAAACAGCAGTCACAACTCTTGCAGGAATATAAAGACTTGACATTTTCAGGGGGCCTTCGAAAACACTATTTGCCCCTACTATTGTGGCTCTCAACATTCTTGGAAACGTGAGGACTTCTGCAGTGAAGTTCGCCTCAGGAACACAATGTTTGATATTCCTCAGTATCATAGTCTCAGGACCACACATTGGTGGGACATCACGACTGCCATACTGCCAGACTAAGGAGTCGAGACTATACTGGATGTATCGCTAAACTGCCAACACTTTGTCCAACTGAAGAATTTTATAACAAAAATATTTTCAATATTTTACGTACATTTTGTAAGTAACAAATAGTTCAACACAGTTCTCTAAGAATATGTAAGTAAAGGTATTTTACCTCTTGCTTTACATATTTAACAATTACTATCTATTTTTAGAAAATATATTCAGGAAAATCCCGATCTCCCAGATGACACCTCATCTGTTGTCATGCTATATTACTTGCTTCCACCAACCTCAAAGTTAATAACGAATTTGTGTTACCTCCCAGCCGAGTTTCGACATATCCTAATCAGTGTTGCCACAATGAAACACAAACCGAGGACCCCGAAGTAGCTGGCGTACACCACAAACTGAAACACACACAAACTTAATTTATTAAGGAAGGTCCTCTTTAACAAAGGCCACTCCATGACTGCAGTAAATACTAACATAACAAACATCAATTACAGTTTCAGAAAATGATAAGATGTTTTCTAAAAGAATAAATAAAAAAATTGTAAAAATCTGTTCCTTATAGGGTTACATATTTTATCGAGTAAAATTGTCCATGTGATTAGTAAAATTTAAAAATATAAGAAGCCATGAATAATGAGGAATTTTTAAAATGTTAAGCAAGTTGCAAAGTTTTATTTTTACAAAACCTAATTTATTTTGTTCTTAAATCTTGTCCCCCAGTTCCCAATCTTACCCCTTAATATTAATGAAAAAAATCTATATGTCTAACAGTAATAATAATGCAAACAAATAATAATTTCCATTTTTATAATAAAATTCTTAATATGTCATATTATTGTACAAGTATCAAGTAAGACATAGATTAGCGATTAAATAAATTAACATATGTCAAAAAGAAGAGGATAGTCAAATTTTAGTACTATAAAAAAAGGATAAAGATAAAAAGGAAATACACTAGAAATGTCATGATTGTGTCAGGTGGATCATTTTGGGAGTTTTAGGGATAAAAGTAGCTAGTCTTCTAATTAAAGACGTGTAACACTTAAAAAATCAATTTAATCCAAATCCATTAAGCTGGGGCTTGATCGAACAACTACGACCCTAACCTTAACTTCCACTCTTCTAACTTCATAATAGTTTTAAGTAGAGGTGTGTCAGTTGTCGGTTTTACCGGTTTTTTACAACAACAAAAACGAAACCGAGAACCGATGGTCAAATGTCGGTTTTGGTTTTTCACTGTCAGTAAGTGCTCGTATTGGAAATAAGCATTATGATTTTGTACAAATATCGCTTTAACTCCTAACCCAGTCAATGAGATACATCAGTGAAAGTCTAATGATGTAGGCCAGTAGGCCTACTTAAATGTCATCTCACATTGGTATAACAACCTGTGCAGAGTTTACTGCTTATTAATATCGTCGAGAATGCCAAAAGAAGAACTGGTTGACAATCTACCAATTAGCGCAATTGACACTGCTAATGACCCCGACCCCGGAGGTAGTTTTAGTCAAACTGTTTCCGTAAATATAAATCCTACTGTATTTAAGATTATATATCCTTCCTGTAGGAAAAGATTCTAGGGCTTCAAAAGTCTGCAAAAATAACATATCAGCAAAACCAGGTAGACTTATTTTGTTTTTTAGGTTAGGCCTACAGTAGGCTAAACTTAAACCTTAACATCTTAACAATAAGTTAAAGATTACTTAGACTACAGAACTACCCTGAGCTAACTTTGTTATTATTTGGCTAAAAATGGTTTTAAGCCTAGGTGATTAATTAGTTTTGTAATGGCCCATATGGTTTAATTTAAATTCATTTGATTTGTCTTTGATTACTTGTGAATTTTTAACCAACTCTCCTGCGTAGTGTTTCTGCAGCAGTATTTATGTAAACCAGTGAAACAAAGTCTGAAATAGGTATTTACAAGTATATAATCAATTAAAGTTTGGTAAAATTGTTATTTGTGAGTTGATAATGACCCTGTGATGAAAGATAGGCAGAATTTCAGAATCTAGGTAAAAAGTTTAATTTAAAGTATGGATGAGACAATTATGGTTAAGTTCTTAAAAATAACCGAAACCGACAACCATTTTTTGTAAAAAAACCGAACCGAAACAGAACCAATAAAAAATGCAACTGACGCATCCCTAATTTTAAGGGTAATCTCATAGAGCCATTGGCCTATTAGTTCTTAAGGAAGTGAAAAGGAAGCAGCATATCTGAAGGACCACACAATACACTATACACAAAAAACATAGTCTAAATTTTGAAACCCCAGAATGGTTTCTTTATCACGATGTAGTAGAAGCGCTCACTACTTAGTAGCAATAGTACAGCACAATAGTAGCAATAGTATACACAGTAGTACATACATATAGTTCATACTACATAGCTTCTACTACATACTGAGGAAGCAACCAGTGGTTTCAAAACGTAGACCATGTACTCTATCTTCACCTTTAACCAGGTATGCTGCTTTTCTTTCCTCTTCCTTAAAAACTAACATCATAGCAGGATAACTTGAGTGTTTTCACCAGTTACCTGATGCCTTGCTGGTAGTCTGAACACATTGTTGACCACGTAAGTCAGACAGGTCTGCAGGAACAGGGCGACAAATGTAGTGATTCCGAATATGAGGCCGTAGCTGTCTCTGTTTATATGCTTGGCAACTTCAGAACTGTAAATCATATGCATGTAAATAAGAAATGTGTAGCAAAACTATGAAGGTAAGCTTTGAACTTTCCTTAAAGATTAATCTAAAAGAAGAACAAAACCAAATATCATTTTAGGGAGTGTGCAAATAATTTAACTTACAAGTCACCAGGTTTGATTAAAAATATAACATATATCCCTGCTACAGCAATATTCAAGTCTTGTGATAAATACATTTGATCTAAAAAAGTGGTTAAAGTGACATAGTTTTATGAGTTATATCCACAATTTGTATTGGTTTGTAGTTACTTGTTATTTATTTTGTTTACTTTTACCAAGGAAACTCCCAAAGATAGTGGATAGGCCTAGTAAGTAATTATATCAATTCAATCATTTGTAGAAATTCAAATAAATTAAAATACAACTTCTTTAATTATTAGTTATGAAGTTAATAAAAAAAATTAACAGCCTTTCCACAAAGCATTCCTTGATTTTTCCAATAGGTCCTGTTGTACACAATCATACATACAGTCTAGGAGCAGATTATGCCCGATTTTTAAATCTTTTTTATTTCTTTCATTGTTTAAAATTGGTACAAAATAGGCCATTTTCTAATTATACTGAATTTTTAATATCTAATGAAATGTTGAAATGTTCATTCTTCAAGCAATATAGTTAGTCCACTTTTTCATATCACGCTTAACGCATGTTTAAATTTTCATATCATATTCCACTATCCTAAAAATATGAAAATGAATATAAATACCTAATAACAATTTAACACATATAAATACACTAGTATTGACGGCCGCTATCGCGACCGCAGGAAATAATCAGCTGTTTCAGGATCAAAGCTTGTAGAAATAGAAATCCACAGCTGAATACTCCCGGCTCCGCTAATATAAGCTAAGATGGCTTAAAAAAAATAAAGCTTTTAGCTTTATCAACATAGCTACCGTAACTCAAATAAGGTTGCTTTTCAAGACAAAAAACTACATGTGCAGCTTCCCCGACCTCGATTACCCCTACAAAATATCTTTTCGTAGCTTGGGAGCCATTACAGCTCAAGAAACAGCCGCGGACGGACGGACGCACGGAGCCACAGACAAATGTGAATAATAACAGTATTGATGATAATAACTAATAATTCAAGTACAAGTATACTGCTCTTTAAATAATAAACCAATCCTTTAAAGAAAAAAAGACATTTTGGGGTTGCAAGGATGTGCTATAAGAGCAAACATCTAGCAACAGTATAAGGTAAAGTAATTAGAATAGAAATGAAAAGACCAAAGTATCCTGAAATTATCTGAATTAAAACACATACATGTGTTTTAGACATTTTTGCCATGATCACAGTGCTATGTTTGCATAATCTGCTAAATTAAATTTTGTATAAAATTTACTGAAAATCAACCAAGATCAGATGTAATTTATTGATGTTTTATAAATAATTTCGTTTAGTAGGTTATGTGAACATACCACAGTGATCATGGCACAAATATCCGAGAAACATGCAAGTGTTTAAATTTAAATGATTTCAGGGTACTTTGTTCTTTTCATTCCTATAATAATAACATTAAAACTAGCCCTAATTAGTAGGCCTAATAAAATTTTTTAAACCGGTAAAGCATACTCTTTGGGATAAGATTCCTCATACAAAAATAAAGAAAACGTTTTTAGCGAATTTCCCCTATAGGGAAGAAGCTATTACCGTAGGTGGCATGGTAAGACTTAAGCCCGAGACCATGATAACTTTTTGTTTTGAGGTCTGCAGATGCCAAAAACACTATTCGTTCAAATTTATATATATGTATATATATATATATATATATGTGTGTCCGTTACTGCGATAACTTTTGAAAGAAGCGCCCGATTTTATGAAATTTGGCACAAATGTGGAGAGTAACATTTATGACTAAGTTCGAAAACCAGATCGATCGGTTTATGGGAAAGGGGGTTTTATGGGGGTTTAAAATTTTCCAAAAATCAGTTTTTTGAACTTTTTACCCTAAAATTTTAAAAACCCTAGATTTTGGTTACAGCCATTTTGTAGAGCTTAAAAAAACAAACAATTTAGTATTTTGAATCATTAAGCTAGGTTTAGTGGTTGTGGAGAAAAGTCAAAAAATGTGTCCATAAAATTTCCCATGTTAATCTTATGGGAATACGGTTTTTAGGTTTTCCTCAGATCATTTCACTAAAAACCCCACATTTCTTTCTACCAATCAGTTTAGCTCTACAAAACGATCATTTTGGCGTTTTAATTGTTGTTTTACGTCCAACCGTTGCAGTGATATTCAAAGTGCTAAACACAGTACGTTGTCCAATGTTATTCTTATGGAGAATAAATAAAATGTTATATTTTGATTATTTATGTATGTATATTGATGAAACTTGGTATGTGGCTTCAACTAGTTGTGGTATATTGATAATAGCACAAAAAAAGTTTTTTGTTGATTTTTCCCGGTAGCAGCAAACCTGCATACTCGGCCAGTGGCGGATTTAGGGGGGGCTATAGGGGCTGTAGCCCAGGGCGGCAAGTTTTTAGAGGCGGCAAATTTATAGAAAATAAGTTGTTTACAAAAGAAATGTTGAAACAGGGAACATTTTGACGAAAACGGATGACAATGACGATGTGCCGCCCTTTTAAAGGTAAAGGTAGTAACCAGAGACTAATGTATAACGCTTGCAGTCCCTTACACTGCAGTTCCTCAAAGCAGTCATAATGCATTTGTCATTCATCCGTACTAGGACAAGACGATTACGCTATAGAGAAAGGGCGGCAAGCCACGAACTACATCAGGCACTGCGCCACTATGAATACGTCCAACTCACGGACTTCCAAGTTTACCCGTACATTCGCATAGCATTAAAATTATTTTTTACACAATATCAATAATGGCCAAGGCACACAGCTGAGAAATGTTGCAACAATCGAATTTGAGATGACAATAATAAAATTTAGACTACAAAGATATTGTCGATTAATTTTCACACTCAAGGCAACAAATAAAGTTATTTCAGCCAACGTATATTTACCATCAAAGGCTACCACACACAATCCTTTATTCTGGAGTATATTTTTTAACAAAACATCTGACCAAAGACAAATATAAAGACTAACACATAATTTGTGAAGAGAGGATTTTATTGGTTGTTGCCATGGAAGCATAGTTGACAGAGGGTTAAAATGGTGGTCAGCATGTAGGCTGCAGTTTTTTACTCCAGGCTAGACCACTATATATATATATTTTAGGTGGGACGGTGTAAAAATCTCCAATCAATTAAATGAAAACTGTGATATTCGAAGTCTTTAAATTAATATCATTTCGCATTTTAGGCGAATCATGATATTAATCTTAACTTTATAATCTTGAGACATATTTTAGACGTAATTTTATTGATTATCTCGAAGCAAAGTTATGTTTTGAGTTAAATGAAAACACCGTTGTAATATGGCTTTGGAAATAGTTTTGAAAACAAGCCGCCTTGTACATCGAATGACACCGACCCACCAACAAGTTGACACCACAACAGGACAAAATACCAAATATGACGGCACGCTTTTTGAACGTTATTTGACAGAGAGTAGTGACTCCTGTAGTTATTATATTGTAATGCATTGGATCTACAACATCATGGAGGTGAAACTAGAAGAAGTGTTTGAAAATGTGTAGAGGTTATGAAGATTAGGCCTACATCAATTAATTTTATGTTTTGATCGTCTAAAACATATAGAAAATTCTTTGTATAAAAGTATAAATTACAAAATGCCTGAAAAACTGTATTGAAAAGCGCTAATTCAGGATTAAAATACTCAGAATTTTAAGCCTAATATGGTCCGAATTACGAATTTTAAGGCTACAGTCATCATATCTTATTTACAGGTTATTAATTATAATTTTCAGTAGTCAATGCGTTGGTGTAAAAATTAATGTTTTGATGAAGTGTAAGAAGGGATTTGTAGGTCTTTTTTGAAGGATTTTCTTGCTATTAAAAGTAGCACTAGCACTGCTTCACTGCTTTTAACACGAACATTTGTCTCTAGGGCTGATTGTCATTGAGTAGGCTATATTGAATATTAAACTGTGTTAATGTGAATCAAGTCAATTATACATTATTTTACTGGTTTTTTCAACCCTAGGATATAACAGAAATTTCTTAAACTTATTCATTCAGTTAATTCGTAACTTCTTTAGATACTATCACAAAATAACTAAACAAGATATATTTAACATGTGGGTAAACCTGGGCGGCGAAAAGGACAAAGATTATAGTGGGGGGGAGGGCGGCATTTTTCCTAATAGCCCTTAGGCGGCAATTGCTTAAATCCGCCACTGTACTCGGCCCCCATGTTATTCATATGGAGAATAAGTAAAGTTTTATATCTCCCTTAGTTATGAACCTAAATTAATAAAACTTGGTATGTAGCTTCACCTGGTTGAGTTATATTGCAAAAAAAACACATATCTTTTCTTCCTTGTTGCAGCAAACCTGCATACTCATTTATAATGTTATTCTTATAGAGAATAAATAAAATGCTATATATCACTTATTAACGAATGTATTTTTGTGAAACTTGGTAAGTGGCTCTAGGTAGTAGTGATACCCATATATTTGGATTGGAAATTCGCTGAGTACGCAGGTTTGCTGCGACGGGGGTAGTTGTCTATCTGTCTATCTGTATGTGATTTTTACTTAATATGTTATTTATTAGGGAAATCTGAAGATATCAACTTCAAACTTGATACATGTATTACATCTAATAAGACCTATTTTGGTATGGGATATCAAGTTTCTACTTTGAACAGTTCCAAAATGGCGGCCATTATTGTTTTTCAAAGCTAAATATCTTAAAAACCGTAATATTTAAGAAAAAACTGTAAGAATAAAAAAAGTTATGTTGTTTTACAAACTGATAAAGTAGAGTCCCACAAAATCGGACCCCGATCGCCCAGAAGTCCGGATAACCCGGAAACCCTGGCAGAGCGGTAAATCCCCGCACTTCAAACGCTACAGCACTGAACGGGCATGATGTGACATCGACCACAGGTTTTTTTGTTAGATTTTTTTAAACATTTGAATTTAAGTTGTAGTTTTAGCGAATTTCCCCTATAGGGAAGAAGGTATTACCGTAGTCGGCATGGTAAGACCTAGGCCTGGGACCATGACCATAACTTTTCGTTTTGAGGTCCTCAGACCCCAAAAACACCATTCGTTCGAAACTGTATATATATATATATATATATGTGTGTGTGTGTGTCCGTGGGTGCGATAACTCTCGTAAAAAAGGTCCGATTTTGATGAAATTTTGTACAAACGTGTAAAGCAGCATTTATGACTTTAAGTTCGAAAACCAGACAGATCGACCTATCTAAAGGGGTATTTTGGGGGGGTTTTTTACCCCAAAAATGGGTTTTTTGAGTTTTTACATATAATTTTTGAAAAAGTACAATTTTATTTTTTTCCATTGGAATTAGCTTAAAAAGACGCACAATTTGGTGTTTTAATCATTGCTCTACGTCAATTGGTTACTGAGATATTGAAAGTACTAAACACAGTATGTTGTCCAATGTTATTCTTATGGAGGATAAGAAAAATTCTATATATCTCGCTTATTTATCAACTTATCCTGACGAAACTTGGTATATTGCTTCATTTTACTGTGGTCTATTGATATTTGCACAAAAACCCATTTTTTGGCCGATAGTTCCCATAGCAGCAAACCTGCATACTCAGCCCCATGTTATTCTTATGGAGAATAAGTAATGTGTTATCTCCTTTAATTATGAACATAAATTAATAGAACTTGGTATGTGGCTTTACCTAGTTGAGTTATATTGATATTTGTATAAAAACCCATTATTAGCGTTCCTTATTTCAGCAAACCTGCATACTCATCCGCCATGTTATTCTTATGGAGAATAATTAAAATGTCATAAATCGTTTATTTATGAATGTATATTGATGAAACTTGGTATGTGGCTTTGTGTGGTATTAAGATCAATTAATACGCATTGGAAATTCGCTGAGTATGCAGGTTTGCTGCTACGGGGGTATTTTGTATTCTTATACAATAAATAAATGTTTAATATAGTACTGTAATAATTTATAAAAACTCTTACTTTTCTTATTTTCACTCATTTCCCGATAACCCGGACATTTCACAAACCCGGACACCCTTCACTCCACATTAGTCCAGGTTTGCGGGACTCTAATATATGACGATTTAACAAAAGGATCATACTAATTGAGAAATCGTAATTATTATAAGTTAAAACATAATTTTATTAGTTCAGAAATGGTGAAAAATCATGTTTTAACCTATAAATAGCCCCGTCGTAGCAAACCTGCATACTCAGCGAATTTCCAATAGAGTTATAAATGTCTTAATACTTCATAAAGCCACTTACCAAGTTTCATAAAAATATATTCACAAATAAGCGATATATACAATTTTAATTATTCTCCATAAGAACAACATTGGGGCTGAGTACGCAGGTTTGCTGCATCAAGGAACACAAAAAATAGGTTTTTATGCTAATATCAATACAACTCAACTAGGTGAAGTCATATACCAGATTTTATTCATTTATGTTTACAATTAAGGGAGACATAACATTTAGTTATCCTATACTCTAATATGAGTAAGGTTTGCTTGCTTGCTTGTGACACTGATCTCAAAAACGGCTTCAACGATTTCCTTAAAAATTTCAAAATAAATAATTTCTGGGATAAAAATAAGTTCTAGACAGGCCTCATCCCCAGGAAAATTCAAATAATGTAAAAAAAAAACTAAAATAAAAAGTTAAAAAAATTAACATTGAGCTTATGGAGTTTCAAATCAAAACAAAAGAATTTTAACAGCTGTTCATAATCAATCAGGGAACTGTCAAAGTAATACTTATGATGTTTATGATTATTAACATGTAGTTTCCTGAGAGCAGAGATTAAAAGATTTTAGTGAAGATTCCATATATAGAGTAGTCAAATAAATCAACGGGACAATGAGCTATAAATAACAACTGAAGTGACCTTAAAAATGTAGAAAAGAGGCAAATGAGTTATACAAATATGATTATCAGTAGGGGGAAGTGGTGAGATATTACTCCGAGTCATCTAAACAAACTGACTGGCCTTTCCCCAAGCAAAGCTTGGCCCCCAGGTACTTATCCATAAGAATAAAATGTGGCTGAGTATGCAGGTTTGCTGCTACGGGAGCCTTTGGCAAAAATTTATTATTTTGAGAAAATATCAAAAGACCTCAACCAGATGAAGCCGTATATCAAGTTTCATCAGTATGCGTTCAAAAATAGGCGAGATATCAAATTTGTCTTTTCCTCCATAGGTATAACATTAGACAACATACCGTGTTTAGCACTTTCAATATCTCGGGAACCAATTGACGTAGAGGAATGATCAAAATACCAAATTGTGTGTGTTTGTAAGCTGAATCCAATGGTGAAAACTACAATTTGCCATTTTCAAAATTTATATGTACAAAATTAAAAAAAAAAAATTTTTTTGGGGTACAAACCCCCCCCCCCCAAATACCCTTTCGGATAGAGCGATCTGACTGGTTTTCGAGCTTAAAGTCATAAATGTTGCTTAACACATTTATACCAAATTTAATCAAAATCGGATCATTTTTACGAGAGTTATCATGATCACGGACACATATATATACAGTTTCGAACGAATGGTGTTTTTGGGGTCTGGGGACCTCAAAACGAAATGTTATCATGGTCCCGGGCCTAGGTTTTACCATGCCGACTACAGTAATAGCTTCTTCCCTATAGGGGAAATTCGCTAAAACACAAGTACTCAACTAGTGTTTTGTATGAGAAATCATTTCCCAAAGTCCTGAAAGGTTTTTTTTAGGATCCCGTAAAAACATATCCTAACCGCCACACGGTGATGAGGTTGGTGTTTTTCATACCACTGAATTATTTCCTACTACTCACTTAGCAACGGTTATCATGGTGTGGTAGACCACGGTGAAGAATATGTAGGTGAGGTAGGCGAGTAGCATAGACCGTGTGCCGCTCATGGCCCACAGCGCGGCGGCCACGAGAACGGCGCACACAGCCAGCACAGGCTCCCCCACCCGGGCCCACTCCAGCCTCACCCGGCCGATGGTCATGGACGCCATGGCACCTGCGACATGGTCCTTGTAGTTGAATGAATCCGGGATATCACAGGTACAGGTCTGTTCACAGTGCCTGGTGTGTAGGGGAGGTAGTGCAAGAGAGATGGTGAATACCCTCTACTACTATTTCCCTCCAAGAGTTGCGTACAGTCAACTAACAATTTTGCATGGACAGTTATGTGACTTGACTTCTGCTACGTTTACATACTGCCTGCCAATTTATGCAATTTGCAACCACAGCTCAAAAAATGTAAACAATGACCAAAATAATGAAAAAATATGTTTTGCTTGGTAAGCTAACTGTACAAAAACGTGTGGAGGGAAAAGGCATTACTGCACATGCACAAACCAGGCGCCAACCACCGCGAACAGGAACTGACATTGATAGAAACTGCCTATGAATAATGCTGTTATAAAAATAGGGGAATGGAAAGTTTGGAACAAAATATTAAGGTGGAGGCTTAAATATGGAGAGTGTGTAATGAAATGTTTAAACAATTTATCCTGATAAATGACGCCAATTAAGTTTGACCTCATGTAAATCACTATGAATGTACACCATCAATGTCACACATGCAGCTAAGAATGCTTTTGGCATAGTGACAATGTAATCGACCCCAAACTCAAGGCAATGGCCTTAAAATGGGTAAAATCTTAGTCCTGGCGAGTAATTTACATCAGTACCGCCTACACACTACTAAAATAGCTCATGTCTTGCATTGCTGGATATGTTCCGCACACAAGCCTGAGGCCCAGCAGTAAGGCAGATGGGCAAAGACAGGTTAAAAGATGTCGTTAATTATATTTTACATTACAAAGAAAGGAGTTGATTATAACAATGTCACAAAACATAATTATTCCATTAATTTGCATAGTAGAAAACCAAACTGCTCACCTAAGAGGGTGTAAGCAGCTTCCACAATACCATAGAAGGGTGGCTCGTCATCCCCGATGTCCTTACGTATCGTCTGCCACAGCAGCTGGATGTAGAACAGTACCTGACAAAATATCACAAATCCGTACAAACTACACCTATTTATTTTCCATTGATTCGCTCAAATATACCTTAAATTAATTGTTTACATTCTATTTACATTTTTTTAAATATTATTATTAATGGTAAATTTAATCTGCATAGTTTTCAAGATAAAATACTGTGACTTTACTAAGAGATATTTCTCAAATTTAGATGTTTTGCCAGTTTTCCTGAAACACATTTGAAAATTTGACAAATAAAAAAATAAAGTCCTCAATAGTTGGGATTCAGTCAATCAAGGAAAAAATGTGGCAGTCATAAAAATTAAAATAAAATAAAAACCTTCATGTGCAGGTATTACATACTACAATTTATTAACTAAGAACAATATAGAATTCGTGATACAAATATATGTACAAGATGGTACAAAGCTATCAATTTCAATTAGTTACAGATCATCATCCGGTGTAAATATTTTCTTAAGAGTTGCAATCACCTAAATTCCATCTCATTGTTATAATACAAATGCTAATCAAAAAGTCATTCAAGTTTTAGACTTGAGTAATACGTTTTTATACAGGTTCAATACTGCAAGCATCTCTTTGTGTTTTAAGGTTTAAATTAGGTTAATGAAAACTTGTACAACTCAAGTAGAAGTGAAAGAATAATTGGTTATTGCTAATGAGTATTACTGTTACAGTATTACTATTAAGTATTACTGTTACAGTATTACTATTATTAAGTACTACTGTTACAGTATTATTTTTATTACAGTCAAACCTTGATGTAACAAATTTATTAAAATCCCCCTGGACTAGCCATAACACACGATGAAAACTATACCTCTACATTACTAATAAATCATGTTTAAAATCTCAATGTAACAAATTTATAACAACCAAGCAAAAATAAATTGATCTCTGTATAACATATTTGTTAATGTACAAACTACCAACGTCTCAACCCCGGTGTAACAAACGTAAACAAACATAAATCAATCATGTCTCAACCTGAACCCTCACCTGCCAGTAGCAGCATGTACTGAGCGCCCACCACAGCGCCCACTTGACAACATACGCGGAGGTGAACGCAGCCCGCACGTCGGACCACAGGTGTCTCGCCACAAATGTGCACGGCACTCTCGTACCTCCTGCCTTCTGTGTATAACGTGATCACTGTAATTTGTGAAAACTCTTTGGAAAAACACATGAATTAGCAATATGTCCGTTAATAACCTACAAATACCATTGACTATACACCTGTAGTAGACAGTAAACGCAATGCTAGGATCGGTTAACAAAGAAACAGCACAATCTATTGGGTGCGGTCGGCAACAGGGGCTATCGCATGTGCTTCCTCCTAGTAGACATTACGCGAACTACTTGGAATCGCGTAGGCAGACTAAAAGACAGAGCATACTTGATTGATTAAAATCGTATATTAAAACTTCCGAGTTGCGAGGAAAGCGAGGCAGTTGTTTTAATAGCAAAATGAGATTTTTAAAATCCGCCACGGCCGAGCTGAGCGTGCCAAGCAGCATGAGCCAGAATTACATCCATTGCTGCGTGTGATAGTGGCGATTTCTATCCAGTGCTGTCAGAACTACGTGGAGAATCCCGCCTCTTTTGTTAACACAACCACCCATGAGGTTTTCAGTCTCCTACAAGTGTATAGTCAATGCTAATACTTTTAAGGCTGCATGTGTTGCATCAGTTTCTAGGGGGGTACAAGCACTCCAAAAGTTGAGTTTTGGGTTGGTTTTTTCAATACATTAGTTTGTCTAAAAGGTTTGATAATTGCTCGACATGGATTGCTTACGACTGCAAACTGCCAAATCGCATGGGATCAGCCGTAAAAGAGTGAAATGGGAACAGGTAATATTGGTTGAAAAATATCAACGGGAAACATGATTCCACCGTAAGTGACGACCGACCCCATATCAGCTGCAAACGAACCGTGTAACATCGGCTGCAGTAGTAGCAGCTGTAAGTGCCAACTGGGATGTGTAATGTTGGCTGTAAATGACAATCTAAACAGGTAATATCACTAATTAATTCATGACTGGGCCGTGTAATATCAAGATCAAAAGATTGCCAGATCATGTCATTTTGAAAATGGCAACCAAACCTGGATTTATATGTTAAAATTACGGCCAATTCACGTTTTGTTGATTTGCATTTATTGCTCATAATATTTTTTACGAAATAAACTTTTGGTTACATAGTATAATGGATTTTATCTGGAATGGTTGCTGAATTTCATTATTTGAAACAATTTACTAACAACGATTAATGCTGATGGGAAATACTCAAAATCTGAGAATAATTGGCAAAACTCAACTGAATGTAAGATCAAAGTACGGTACTTTAATTTTAAATAAAGAAATATTTTAAGTGTAAGCAAACCAAACTGCAAGAGCATACAATATAAAAAATAGGCAAAATGTGTGGCAGAGATGTTATCACATACCAGGGATAGTTCATTGTGATAAATTTATTTTATATTAAATAAATAGATTAATAACTTTATTGTAGTTTTTTTTTAATAAATTTCTTACCAAAACACAATACAGTAGTCTCGATTATCCGACCTTCGGTTATCCGACCTTCCGTGTTATCCGACCGTCCCCGTGCACATGATCGACAATCAAATTCCGCGCCTAGAGAAAAAAAATCAAAATGTTTTAAATTGTTTTTAGCGAATTTCCTCTATAGGGAAGAAGCTATTACCATAGGTCTCATGGTAACACATAAGCCCGAGACCATGATAACTTTTTGTTTTGTGGTCCCCAGATGTCAAAACACCATTCGTTCAAATTTGTATATATATATATATATATTTATACATATGTGTCCGTAAGCACGGTAACTCTCGTAAAAAAGGTCCGATCTTAATGAAATTTGGTACAAATGTGTAAAGGACCATTTATTTGAACGAGTTCGAAAACCAGACGAATACCCATACAAAGAACCATACAAAGAGGGGTCGGGGAGGGGGGGTTTGTACCCCCAAAATGGGTTTTTTGGGGTTTTCATATGTAATTTTTATTTAAATAAAATTTTAATTCATACCATTGAATTCAACTTAAAAAAAATTTGGTATTTTGATCATTGCTCTACGTAAATTGGCTACTGAGATATTGCAAGTGCTAAACACAGTACGTTGTCTAATGCTATTCTTATAGAGAAAATACAAATTTTATTTCTCGCTTATTTATGAATATTAACTGACGAAACTTGGATTATGGCTTCATCTGGTTGTGGTTTGTCGTTGTTTGCACAAAAAACAAAATTTTCACGTATAGTTCCTGTAGCAGCAAACCTAGGTACTCGGTCCCCATGTTATTCTTATGGGAATAATAGAAATGTTATATATCGCTTATTTATAAATGTATATGAATGAAACTAGGAATGTGACTTTAACTGGATGAGTTCTATTGTCATTTACACAAAAACCCATTATTTTGTGTTCCTTGTTGCAGCAAACCTGCAAACTCATCCCCAATGTGGAGAATAATTCAAATTGTATTTATCGCTTATTTGTGAATATATTTTTATGAAACTTGGTATGCGGCTTTATGTGGTATTAATACATTGGAAATTCGCTGAGTATGCAGGTTTGCTGTGACGGGGGTATTATTATTTTCTGTGTTATCCAGCTGTTCCTGTGCACAATCTAATGATTGATTTCCATAAGCTTAGAAAAAAACGAGTTCGCACGCAGCACGCTGACGTGAGGGAAGTGAATTTCCACATAAAAACTTGTAAAACTCAAAATAAGTGTAAAAATATACATTTGTCCAATTTTTATTGAAATCTGAAAACATTGATTTTTTGGCTGTTCCGATACTCCTTGTTTCATTTACTTGCAAAGCTGGGAATACAATTTTGCGCATTATAAGGTTAGGAGAAGGTCCAGACAGGCTTGAAAGTAGGCGTGAGGTTGCTGGGGATGATAAAAGTACTCTAACAAAGGAATAACAGGCTTTTCTAGTGTAATACCCCCATAAGACAACGTACTGTGTTTAGTCGATAAACATTTTCTTTAATAACTCGGTAAATAATTATGCTAGAATGACGAGAGAGGGCTTACAATTTTTGCCTCTCTAATTCCCATCTTTTTACATGCATTTTTCTTACATCTGGGGCTGTTATGACCCTTTTTGGGCCCAAAAACTCAAAATTTGAAAGATTAATCCCCAAAATAAGGGGTTTAGTTTTCCGATTGTTTTGCCCAACGAACTTGTCCAACTGATTACAGAAAGGAACGTCCCTACCAAATTTGAAGTAAATCGGACAAAAAATGTGACCGCTAGAGTGCAAACACACACATATATATATATTTATATATATAAAATTTTGAACGACCCCCCAAAACGTGTTCAGGGGGTCACGTTAGGAACTTCTATGGTGGTCCCGGGCTTAAGTTTCACCGTGCGGGTCATGCTAATAGTTCACTTTCCAAAGGAAATTCACTAAAAATCCAAATTTGTTTACATTGTTTTTATTATTTTCCGTATTATCCGGCCTTCCTGCTTATCCGACCTTGCCGCGGCCAGTTTAGGTCGGATAATTGAGACTCTACTGTAATGAGAAACATAAACAGATTACTTACAGAAGTACCATTTGAGCCATGAAGGTCTGCCTCACTCTGAGTGGTGGCCATGTTTTGATGAAAGTACACACTCTTGTCAACAGATGGCAGCATCATCGACCACACAGTCGCCGCTAGTAAACCTGCAAAAACATGTGGCAATTGGCAATAAATTCAAATTATGCCATTGGTTTAATGTTGAATGGTGGTACTACGAGCATGGACACGAGCAGTTGCCATCATCCTTGAATACAACTATGAGCTAGTTATTCTACGAATCTTATAATAAGCTAAGCCGATTTTTGCTAAGAGACCTCCTCCGTTATTTCTGAACAGATTTTAACGATTGAGGTACCAAAATATTCGTCCTTATTCGTAGTTGTGCGTAAAGGTTTTCATTTTGCGATATTTTTAATCTGAAGGGCACAGGCCGCCCTCAAAGATGTTTTTCTCCCATAAGATTAACATAGGGAATAATTTGATTTGAGTTGCAGCTGTTAATATATTATGGACAGGTTATCTGCAATACCATATGTTAAAAGTAAGTATTTATTATGTATATAAATTAAACAAATCTTTCCCTACATCGCTTTGAAGAGTGAAATGTTGTATGCATTGGAGGTATTAGAATTGTTTCCGTTTATCTGTTTATAAGCCACACAACGCAGTCTGAAGCTGCCAACGCGTTTCACAAAACAAAACTGTAATGAATTAAATAAAATATTTTGCCCATTTTCTTGAGAAGGAGGGTACATTTTTGCTGTTTAAAATCATAGTATGTCATTAGAGTTATGCCCCTATGTTCGGCTCTGCCACAAAGTCGAGCTTAAGGGTACAGGTTACTCAACCTTTCACTACAAAATGCACCATATCTGTTCTAAAGAGCATTTAGTAAGCCAATTATATTTTACCACAGGAAAGTGGAAACACATCTGCTTTACTATTCTACAAAGGTACACTTAAGCATATTAAATAAATGCACGGCAATGAATCATTAGTTACAACACATAAGCCCTTGCAACATGGTATTTACAGCTCAATATGTCTAGGTATTCATTGTGATTATAATACTGAATATAGAATGTGTTTTTAAGTCCACCATCAATAAGTCCAACAACCTAAGGAGTTATTGAGCAGATTTTTGGAAGAAGATGTGTTCATCCCAAAAAACCAGTTATGGGCTTATTCCCGTTCCAATGAGGCTTGGCCCTAAACGACCTTCAACATTTACATGTTAATTATATACTTACTAGACTCTTTAAGCAAACAATTGGTAGAAAGACAGCAGGCAATGCACTACAATCAGAAACAGGCCTATTCTTTCCATCCCGTATTTCCTTTGGGACTTATCTGCCCCGTCTGCCTTTAAAATTGTAATTTAATCATCACTGACGTTAGTAGTTAACGGGACCAATTGAGCATACATTTGTTAGGAGGATAATTAATACATCAGAATAAAACCTTTGCCTACTCCTGCTCCAAACATGTTTTACTTTAGGGCTCTCCAAATGTTGGAACTATCAAATTTATTGGTTAATAAAATGTGACCTAATCAGGCCTCATCCATGGAAAAATATATTATTGTGTAGAAAGATATTAACAAAATAAAATTGGGGTTATGGTTAAGACTTGTAAATAAAAACAAAGTATCACAACAGATGTTCAAAAGCAACCATTCACAAATGTAAAAATAACACTCACTTGGTAAAGTATCATGTGATTTTTGTTATAATAGTGATTAGAATCTTTAAATATACATCATTAGGTTATGTATAAATCGTGAGAAATATTCAAACTGAAGATTGAAAATAAAACGGTCATGCCCAAAATGAAAGGAAACGAGCAAATAAGCAAACCAAATATGCTCGCCTTGGAGAGGAACCGTGAATGTAAGTACTCTAGGCATTTTTAACAAACTGACTGGCTTTTCGAGCAAAGCTCGGTCCCCCAGTTGCTTTAACAAATGTAACTAACTTCTCAAACATAACATTGTTCCTCCTTGATATTATTCCTCATTTTATTAATACCTATTTGTCGTTATGATTCCCTTGAAACATTTTTGTAATATTCAATAGTTACCTATTTAGTGTTGTTGTTAGCTTTATACATTTTGTTATATATTTAATAGTTACTATTTATTGTTATTATTAGCTTTAAAATATTGTAATGTTGTTTTCAATATGTATTTAATACTAATATATATTATTATCTTAATTAATGGCTAAGCAGTTGGAAGACAAATAAACAAATTGTACTGTGATCACGAGCGAAGCTGCGACGGGCTACTAGTTATATTATAATACATTTTAACTAAGTTGATTAACATTATGAAGATTAATCTAGCCTCTACACAATCTAATATTAGGGACACAATGTTTCTTATTGGCCTACTTCCACAAGCATTTTATGAGGAGTGAAAAAAATCATCCAATGAATAAATTCATTAATAAACATCCAATGACTATCTTATTTTTAAATCAGACAGTCTTATGGCGTTTTTTGAACTTTCTGTTTTTTCAGATTTTGTATTTATATTCATTGCAGACTTCATGACATTCAAAATATAAAACTGAAAACATGAAGAATATTTCCTCCCTTCTTTAACTCCTCATCGGCAGCACAATTTCGCCAATAGATGCAGGTACACAGTGGCAGATTCAAGAATGCCTACCGCAGAGCTGCAAAGGCGGAATTTAATTTTAAATACGCCTGGTATTTTAGTGTACAGCTCAACTTCTGAAGCTTATTATATATTATACTCACCAGATAAGGTCAGAAACTGCAGCTGGTAGTAGGACAGTAGTTGGAAGTAGATGATGACCTGCGACACAATCCCTGAGAGAGCTCGGCCTGCCAAGTAGGCGCTGCGGGTGTGACTGGTCACCTCCTGGAAGTGTTCCGTGTCCACCTTGGCGTAGATGTAAGTGTAGTACGCCACCTCCCCAGCCATGAACAGCCCGTAGAACACCTCCACAACCTGTGGCAGTAACAGACAACACTTGTGATCATGATGACCTGCGACACAATCCCTGAGAGAGCTTGGCCTGTCAAGTAGGTGTGCGGGTGTGACTGATCACCTCCTGGAAGTGTTCCGTGTCCACCTTGGCGTAGATGTAAGTGTAGAACGCCACCTCCCCAGCCATGAACAGCCCGTAGAACACCTCCACAACCTGTGGCAGTAACAGACAACACTTGTGATCATGATGACCTGCGACACAATCCCTGAGAGAGCTTGGCCTGTCAAGTAGGTGTGCGGGTGTGACTGATCACCTCCTGGAAGTGTTCCGTGTCCACCTTGGCGTAGATGTAAGTGTAGAACGCCACCTCCCCAGCCATGAACATCCCGTAGAACACCTCCACAACCTGTGGCAGTAACAGACAACACTTGTGATCATGATGACCTGCGACACAATCCCTGAGAGAGCTTGGCCTGTCAAGTAGGTGTGCGGGTGTGACTGATCACCTCCTGGAAGTGTTCCGTGTCCACCTTGGCGTAGATGTAAGTGTAGAACGCCACCTCCCCAGCCATGAACAGCCCGTAGAACACCTCCACAACCTGTGGCAGTAACAGACAACACTTGTGATCATGATGACCTGCGACACGATCCTTGAGAGAGCTTGGCCTGCCAAGTAGGTGTGCGGGAGTGACTGATCACCTCCTGGAAGTGTTCCGTGTCCACCTTGGCGTAGATGTAGGTGTAGTACGCCACCTCCCCAGCCATGAACAGCCCGTAGAACACCTCCACAACCTGTGGCAGTAACAGGCAACACTTGTGATCATGATGACCTGCGACACGATCCTTGAGAGAGCTTGGCCTGCCAAGTATGTGTGCGGGTGTGACTGATCACCTCCTAGAAGTGTTCCGTGTCCACCTTGGCGTAGATGTAAGTGTAGAACGCCACCTCCCAAGCCATGAACATCCCGTAGAACACCTCCACAACCTGTGGCAGTAACAGACAACACTTGTGATCATGGTAACCAGTAACACGATCAGCAGAGAGCTCGGCCTCGTGATTCAAGGCATGTGGTTTTTTTTAATTCTCTGGTAGTTCCAAGTTTCTCACATTCCCTTCAATATCATAATATTCTGAACTTAGCAATGAAAGTATATATACAATATTGTTGTATGTAACATACCTGAACAGCAAAAAGTGACTGGAACATTATGAGGCCAGCGTAGACACAGACCCCACTGATAGCGTCTGCGATAATTATGGGCTTGTATCTGAGGAAATCCGTCACCAGAAACACTACGATGAGACTCAGCATGTTGGCGTACGTGGATATCGGGTAGATGTCTTGCGATATCTAGAACATGTTAAAATGATGTTATATAGATAGGTTTCTGGGTGATATTTTTAATATGTCATGACTGCTTTATAGGCTATTTTGTAATGAAATCAAGTTGATTAAAAGGGATAAATAAACACAAACACTAGATTGGCATTAATTTAATCATGCCAATCTAAACCAATCTAAATGTATTTTGGTAAATACATGAGCCAGTTTCAACACTTGCTCCGCAACCAATTTATGCATGAGTTTGCAAAAAGTGTTCTCTTCATTAAAAGCGTGTATGCAGGAATGTTCCCGGAGTAACTGGTGTTAGTATACAGGCATTGTATACAAAAAAAGATTACTCAAATGACAACAGAGGTCGGTCTGATTCCAAGGCTATAGGCCAAAGAAGACAATAGACAATAGACAATATTTATTAGTCGTTCAGTAATTTACAACAATTACAATAGACCTCGTCACAGTACTTATTACTACAATAAAATTAACCATATAACATATGACATGTATGACATGTAGGTGATAAAATATTTATACAACAACAAAATGCACAGACGGATAACACACACACATGTCACAACATGCTCACAACACACAACACACAACACATGTCATAACAGATACAGATTTTAAAATTTCTCCTTATTTAGATTTATTTCAAAAAATTCTCTAATATCATAAAAGGGATGTTTTATTAGCCAGTCATGAAGTTAGTTTTTAAAAACATTTAAAGGTAAAGGAGAAAAGTGTGAAGGTAACCTGTTATATAATTTTACAGCTAAATTTGTATGATAATTCATAGTCTTAGTCAGTCTACATCTGCTCACAGCTAACTTATCATTTCCCCGTGTAGAGTAAGAATGAAAGTGGTTCACTTGTAAATAGTGGTTAAAATTAGACTTAATTAATAACAATACATCAAATATATACAGATTTACTATGGTCATGATACCTGTTTCTTTAAATAGAGGTCTACAATGTTCCAGTTTATGTGAATTAGTCATTATCCTCAGTGCCCTTTTCTGCAGTAATAAGATTTTATTAATACCTGTACCATTGCCCCATACAATAAGGCCATATCGAATTATACTTTGGAAAAAAGCAAAATAAGCAACTTTTAGATAATCTAAAGTTACATGTCTTTTCAAATTACTTAGTAAATATATTACTTTAGAGAGTCTTTTACATACTTCATCTATATGGCAACTCCAAGAGAGCCGAGAATCAAGAGTAATACCAAGTATTTTAACACTATCAGAAACATCAGAATTTACATTATTTTTTGTGGAAGTTAAAGTAACAAGGAGATTCTGAGTTTTATTTTCATTTAAGTACAGTCCATTAGCAAGAAACCAATCTGTAGCTTCATCTAAAGAAATTTTAGTCAAAGTTTTAAGTTGAGTAATATCTTTGTGCGTACTGAGTAATGTGGTATCATCAACATATATAGTTGAAAATGTGGAAAGATTACAGCTGAGATCATTTATCATAATTAAGAAAAGTACAGGTCCTAGAACAGAACCCTGTGGGACACCATATTTGACATTGATAATTTTTGACAAGGATCCCTTAACATCAACAACTTGCCAACTTGCTTTCTATTGTCCAGATAAGACCTAAACAATTCAAATTCAGCATTAAGAACACCATAATATTGCAGCTTTTGCAAGAGCAAATCATGCCTTACAACATCGAACGCCTTGCTCAAATCACATAAGGTTAACTGAGCAGAGCAAGTATCTTCCAAATTTTGCAGAATATTATTGACAAGTTCGTCGACTGCTGCAATCGTCGAACGTCCACATCTGTAACCATACTGTCTAGGACAAAAGAGACCTAAATTTTCAAAATAACTACATAACTGCATCTTTAAAATTTTTTCAAAAACCTTAGCCACTACCGGGATACATGAAATTGGGCGATAACTACTTGGCAAATTTTGATCACCTTTTTTTGTAGACTGGAACAACTCTAGATATTTTCAGACAGGCAGGAAAAACCCCACTTACTATACATTTATTTAGACAATATGTAAAAGGCTCCAATATAATGTGTATAATTAGAGATCCCAAGAGGAAGTCCAAAGTGGTAAATGGTCAAAGCAAGTTTACATCCCAATTGCAAATGTATTGCCACAACAAGGCAATTCAACAAAACCCATGGATAGTTGAGAAAAAAATAAATTTATAAATTATTAAAACATTTATCTTGTTGATTTAAAAACTAAATGATAGAAAAAAGTTTCCTCTAGAAAAATCGATTAACTTATTTAACGGTCTAAGAGTGGTGATCATGTTCATTTTCCAAAATTAGTTGATTTTTGGGGCGCTTGAGATTTTAAACGGCTGATTGAAACTGTAACTATAAATTTTAAAGCAATCTATTTTAAATGTCAGCTTCATAGAATAAAGCATAGAGTAAGCATGGTTTGCACTTAAACGTTAAGGGTAAAACCAAATTAGGTAAGTTGCTTAGTTCTTGAAGTACTAAACAAAATAGTAATAAAAGGAAAGCATGTAGAAAGCATGCAAGAAAAGTTCATTGGCCGGTTGTTTGTGTTGTTGATTGAGACACGGGAAAAGAAATTGATAAGCATAAAAATAACAAGGATATTGCATTTGCTCACTGTATTTCTTGATACTTTTATGACGACAAGCAAATGAGTCAAAGAGTAGCTCAAATCTTTAGGGAAAAATTCGGAACACCATCAACCTCTGACCTCCTTAATAGCCATCTGAGATGTCAAAATAAAAATAATGGAGTTTCAAATTATGGATTAATAACAAAGCCAAGGTTCTTTAAATAACCACATCCAGAGCAATATGATAGGGTCTATAGCTTTTACAAAACTAGCAGATAACATCAAGAGAAAAGGAATAAAGCATTTAATATGCTCTCCCATGGGATGCGTCCGAGACAACCTGCCTCCCCACTAGTTTGTTTCAAATCTTACAAAACTGCAAAATGACAAAAAGGTTGATATTTATATAGTTACATACGATGAAAAAATAACTAAAAGAAAAATAACAAATGGGCTCAACCATGCAGAGTTTCAAAGCCAACTAAAGCTAACTCCTGATTCATCGAGGTTACTTCACTTCCCTCAAACTCTTCGAGTCCAGCAAACCTCAAAATGCTACATCAACAACTTCCTTGATAGCTGACAAGGAGACAAAGGGAAACTTCGCCAGCGGAAATGATTCACGCTTCACATCCTCAACCTACTTCGTCACCGTTACCTCAACCTCAAATGACATCAACTGATAGTGAAATTGCATGTCAAAATGTCACAAATTGGGGAGGAGATATTATTCTTAGTAGAGAGCATCTGCAGGGGGCGCGGATTACCATCCCTAATCAAGAGTGTCTTCTCAAAGAAAAACAATTTGAGTGTTTTGCAACATTGTTCACATTCACACTAGATAGCATAACATTTGTTTTATTAGGTATATAGGTCACCAATTTCTAATGTAAACATATTTTTAGAAAAACTTAGCATTTTAATTAGTACATTTTTAACAAAAATACCAAACATAATTCTAGCAGGGAATTTTAATATCAATGTTTTGGAGACAAGCAACAACGCTCAAGCTAAAATTGCTCATGGTATGCTAAAAAATATTCTAAAAAGTGTTAACATGTCATATGTTGTAAATTTTCCTACTTAGGTATTCAATGGATCCATGCAAAATTGATAACTTTTTAAATAGTTTCTTGAGTAGTATAATACATGTTGTTACAATTAACAGGATTAAATAAAACTATGTCTCCCAACACTTCACAATATACTTACATACAAGACGGTAAATATACAATAGTACAATACGATATAAGCACAATACGTACAAAGCAATAAGCACAATAGCAATGGCAATAGCAATGGTGTGGTACAATAGTATATAAGCTGTACGCCATCTTGTTTCTGTCTTTTACTGATTGGGCCTGATAATGACCGGTGTGACTGGTTGAAATCGATCGTCTTGTACCAACTTTTTGTATATTTACCGTCTTGTATGTAAGTACAGTATAAGTGTAAATATATTGTGTAGTGTTGTAAGGCGTAGTTTTATTTAATCCTAATAACATTTTAACAAATTTTGATTAAGATCAAAAGTAAAGCCAGTGTAGTAATTACATTATTGTCAGACCATGACGGTCAAATTTTAGAGCTGTGAGAGTGTGAAAGTCAAAAGAAAACTTATATTTAACTGATACTAAGAGGCAATTTACAAATTAAAGAAACAATGGAATCGTTAAAAAAAACTTTTAAGGGCAGAAACTTGGAAGAATGTCTTATACTCTTCAGTAGATAAAAAATATGATGAATTTGACCAGACCTTTTCTAATATTTTGATTTAGCATTTCCTAAAAACAGAGTAAAAATTAAGAGTACAAATAATTGGATAAGTAGTGATCTGAAACCTGAAAAGAAAGAAATTATTAACACCAGTGCCCACAAAAACAAACAACTTAGAACTGGCAACAATGTATTGAATTAAAAATAAGGCATATAAGAAAAAGCTTATAAAACTAAAATACCCCCGTTGCAGCAAACCTGCATACTCAGCGAATTTCCAATGAATATATAACATAACACATTAAACCACTTCAAAGGATTCATAAGAAATGTATTCACAAACAAGCAATATTTAAAATATTAATTATTCTCCATAAGAATAACATTGGGGATGAGTACGCAGGTTTGCTGCAACAAGGCACACAAAATAATGGGTTTTTATGCAAATATCAATAGAACTCATGTTAGTGAAGTCACATACCAAGTTTCATCCATATACATTCATAAATAAGCGATATATAACATTTTAAGTATTTTCCATAAGAATAACATGGGGACCGAGTACCTAGGTTTGCTGCTACAGGAACCATAGGCGAAAAATTGTTTTTTTGTGCAAACAACAATAAACCACAACCAGATTAAGCCATATACCAAATTTCGCCAGTTTATGTTCATAAATAAGCGAGATATACATTTTTTTCTTTTTCTCCATAAGAATAACATTAGACAACGTACTGTGTTTAGCACTTTCAATATCTCGGTAACCAATTGACGTAGAGCAATGATCAAAATACCTAATTGTTTGTTTTTTTAAGCTGAATTCAATGGTATGAATTAAAATTTGATTTAAATTAAAACTACATGTGAAAACCCCAAAAAACACATTTTTGGGGTACAAAACCCCCCCCAAACCCCCCTTCAGATGGTGCGATTCATCTGGTTTTCGAACTCGTTCAAATAAATGGTACTTTACACATTTGTACCAAATTTCATTAAGATCGGACCTTTTTTACGAGAGTTATCGTGCTTACGGACACATATATATATATATATATATAAATATATATATATATATATACATATATAAAAATTTGAACGAATGGTGTTTTTGGCATCTGGGGACCTCAAAATGAAAAGTTATCATGGTCTCGGGCTTAAGTCTTACCATGAGACCTACGGTAATAGCTTCTTCCCTATAGGGGAAATTCGCTAAAAGAGTTTTATGATAGCAAAATTAAACTTTCCAAAAATGTTATTAAAACCTACACAGAGTATTATTAATTTAGAAACTGGTAACAAAGTAAAAAATCATCAAAAGAATATAGAAATAAAAAAGAAAATTCAGTTTCAAGTGATCCAATTAAAATAAGTAATAATTTTAATGATTATTTTATCACAGTTGTAAAATATAGGCCTATCAATTTCTTACCAAGCACAACCAAATCACCTCATGATGTTGCTCCCGAAAACCAGTGTTTTTCAACAGACAAAATTTGTTTTGTTTTACCGACGCCAACAAATAGGAAGTTCAAAAAATAATTGGCTCATCCCAAAAGAAATCATGTCCCAACGACAGTAAAAAATACGTTGCAAAACAGCTGAGTAAAATATTAGCGCATTTGATTAATTTTTCTTGTGTTAGTGGCTATTTTCCAAACAAATTAAAAATTGCAATGGTAGTGCCAATCTACAAATGGGATGACCCTATGGATGATGTTGGAAACTACAGGCCTTTATCTTTACTCCTATCAAAATCCAAAATTTATAAAAAGGTGGTGTACAGTAGATTTTCAACCTTTTTAGAAAATAACGAACTTTTGGATGATATACAACATGGTTTTAGAAAGCAAAAATCTACAATTACAGCTGCAAAAATGCAGACTAACCAATCTGTTAAACAGAAAAGTAAGTGGACAACTTAAATTATTGTTTTAATATTTTATTTTCATCTTTATATTCTTAATGTTTCAAGTTACATTATTGTGTAGATATAAGTTAGCTGTTTTTTAACGAATTTCCCCTATAGGGAAGAAGCTATTACCGTAGATGGCATGGTAAGACTTAAGCCCGAGACCATGATAACTTTTCGTTTTGAGGTCCCCAGATGCCAAAAACACCATTCGTTCAAATTTATATATATGTAAAAGTTACCGCGGTAACTTTTGAAAGAAACACCCGATTCTGATGAAATTTGGCACAAATGTGGAGAGTAGCATTTATGACTTTAAGTTCGAAAACCAGATTGATCGCACTATGGGAAGGGGGTTTTATGGGGGTTTACAATTTTCCAAAAATCGGTGTTAAAAACACTCAATTTTGGTTATAGCCATTTTATAGAGCTTAAAAAACAAATAATTTAGTACCTTGAATCATTAACCTAGGTTAAGTGGTTGCGCAGAAAATCCAAAAAAAACTTGTCCCATGTTAATCTTATGGGAAAAAGGTTTTTAGATTTTTCTCATACAGTTTTACTAAAAACTTCACATTTCTGTTTATTAATGTGTTAAGCTCAACAAAACAAACATTTTGGTGTTTTAATCGTTGTTCTACGTCCAACCGTTGCAGAGATATTCAAACTGCTAAACACAGTATGTTGTCCAATGTTATCCTTATGGAGAATAAATAAAATTCTATATCTCGATTATTTATGAATGTATATTGATGAAACTTGGTATGTGGCTTCAACTAGTTGTGGTATATTGATATTAGCACAAAAACAAGTTTTTTGTTGATAGTCCCCGTAGCAGCAAACCTGCATACTCGGCCCCCATGTTATTCATATGGAGAATAAGTAAAGTTGTATATCTCCCTTAATTATGAACCTACATTAAGAGAACTTGGTATGTAGCTTCACCTGGTTCAGTTGTATTGATAATTGCAAAACAAACACATTACTTATCTTCCTTGTTGCAGCAAACCTGCGTCCTCAACCCTAATGTTATTCTTATGGAGAATAAATAAAATGCTATATATCACTTATTTATAGATGTATTTTTGTGAAACTTGGTAAATAGCTCTATGTAGTAGTGAGTCACATATATATAAATGCATTGGAAATTCGCTGAGTACGCAGGTTTGCTGCGACGGGGGTATTTATATTCTGATAAAATTTAACTTGATTCATAATTTGAATTTGTCTTTGGATAAGCATGATATTCTATTATCATGCTTATAGCCTATTCTTAATGTTTCAAGTTACTTTATTGTGTTATAAATTTTTTTCAAACTGTTATTAATTTCTTTATCTTCTAATCAAATTTAACTTTAAAATTTCATAACGAATACAAAAAAATCTATTAATCATGAATGATACTGCATATACATAATTGTTATTAGATTTATGGGGACCTCTAAGTAAAGAAATAATAAAATTTAACTTAAATGTGTCATCAGTACGTAAAACCTATTTACACTTAACTATATATATGTAAAACTTATGTAGTATCATGTAGTTAATCCATTTTTATCTAAATTTATAGCTTGTAAAATGTTCAAAAGGTTTTAATACCATATTTTAGTTATAATTGTTTTAATTCATGTTCTAATTAGTATTTTAAACTTAAGACATGAAATATTAAGTATATAGGTGGTATGAATAAATAATCTGTAATATAAAAAATACAATATAAACTACTAGGCCTATAGAAGTTAATACTTGTTGTCTAAATCTTAACGTTAATGTAATGAGCATGAGTCGTAACAATTCGGCCAAGAAAAAATTTTATGGGTAGGGACATCAGTTTATTAGATGGAAAACGACCAAGAATTAGAGCAATATAGAAATTATAGAAGTACCTTGCATTAATAAATTATCAGATTAATTTTTAAACAAAATATAAAAAGTCTAAATATTTGGCATTTAAATATAAGAAGTATTTCTAAAAATTCTGATTAATTTTTAATTGATATGGGGGCTACCAAAATCAAATTTGACATAATAGTTTTTACTGAAACTTGGCATAATGATAATGCTGTTTATGATAACATTGAGGGATACACTATGATTCAAAACGAAAAAGAAATCGTAGTCATGGTACAATTATCTACATAAATAAGTATTTATAAATTGTATTCCAAGATGTAACAATAGGGGATGTGTTCGGAATAAGCATGGACATAAAATTAGAAAACCGAAAATATAATAAACTGCTTTATATAGGACTCTTGACCAGGGGCGGCCCGTCATTTTTTCAGCGACCGTGCAAAAACCAAGCTTGCCGCCCCCCCCCATTGTCCTTAGGGCGGTGCACCAGATACAGCCGCAAAGGGCATCGCGCCTACGAAGGCCTCGCGCTTGAGAGATTTTGATATTTACGGGGAAACTAGATGTGTCATGGCCATGGCAGGGAGAAAACTTGTAGGCTATTGGCGATTAAAAATTAAACAGATTCCGAAAATTAAATATAAGGTTCCAATGTCTTTATGATTAGTTGAATATAACCTAATGTCAATTACAATTACTAGTACTAGTAGTATTTTTGTCTAGTAGTCTATACTTAGTCTAGTAAGGCTCAGTTCACATGAGCGAGAGGATCGCCACGATCTCACGAGCGATCTGTTCTCGGCGAGATCGCGGCGAGCTTAGACATTTCGACAATTTCCCAATTGTTACTTATCTACAGCTTATACAGTTGCATTGCATTAGTATTCGTAACTGGTAAATCAAGGGCAAAGTTTGATTGGAACAAATTAATTTGTTATCAAGTTTTTAATGTATTTATTATAATGTAATATTTTACGTTTTCCCCCGCAAATGATAAAATATTTCAGACTTTCATAGTTATTTCATATGGTTAATACCTAGAGCGATTAATATAGTTTCCGGTGAGGGGTTCAGTATACAAATTCATCTGGTGGAGTTCTAGATTTATTTATATAAAACGAATACCCCTAACACTAATTACCTCTTTCGAAACAGATATAACCGCAAAATTCGAGGTTTTGAAAAAAGTGAGACATTTTCGTGTGTGTGTGTGTGTGTGTGTGTGTGTGTGTGTGTGTGTGTATGTGTGTGTGTGTGTGTGTGTGTGTGTGTGTGTGTGTGTGTGTGTGTGTGTATGTGTGTGTGTGTGTGTGTGTGTGTGTGTGTGTGTGTGTGTGTGTGTGTGTGTGTGTGTGTGTGTGTGTGTGTGTGTGTGTCTATTACCTACAACCCCTATTGCCAACCACCGTTAAAACCCATATATTATACCAAAATAACCTTGTTCTCCATTAAAATATATTTTATTCAATTTTGGTTGCCAAAAAAATTGGCATTTTAAAGTCTTTGAAGTTTATTAAATCAAACATATTACAGTGGTTGTAGCAATTTCTGGTAGGGAAATACATACCAATCCATATACTGGTAGGAAAAAGTGTAAAGACGTGTAAACTCTGAATGTCTCTACTGTAGTACTGCTTCATCTCGCTGCGAGATCATGGTGACGAAGCAGCCCTGGCGAGCTCCGGCGACTCGCGGTGATCTCGCTGCGAACTCCCTTGAATCACACCATTTGTTTCCTGGCTGCTTCATCGCGCTCGCGCGAGATCGCAGCGATCTCGCCGGTGAAAATCGCCCTTGTGAGGTGAGCCTAAGGGTTGAGTATTTTGTTCCTAATTTAATGTATAATACAGTAGTGCAGAGGCAACACTTTATGACTGGTAGGCGATGTACGGTCGAATTTCGGGGGGGGGGGAGGGCTAAGGACAGCGCTGGCAGCCCCCCGACCACTCCTCATCATCCAAAATCTTCCCCACATAGCTCTGAGATAAGAAAGACACATGCGCGCCTCGCTCCCTCGCTTGTTGCGTTTGCGTTAGATACTGATCATCTAAAATGAAAAGCTATGGAACAAATTCAGCTCAGAGACTTGTGTAATTCAAAATTTTGATTTTATATATTATAATCCTAGATTCCTAAATTTCCCGATTCCGATATTCCGCACCATAGGCGTAATTTGGGGGGTGCAAGTTGCCCCCCAAAAATTTTTGAGAACATATGATTTTAACATATGAAAAGTCACAATAATCACGATCACGACTATGTTTGCCCCTCCAATCAAAATACAGAAATTATGCTTATGTTCCGCGCCACTAAAATTATTTGTTGACATTAACAAAAAACACCCCACTCAAAACCTCAAATGATTTTAAAAAATCTAAATATTTAAAAACAACAAATTCACACACTTGTAGTCGACGTAATACACTGCGTATAAAAAACAATGATGTGTTGCTTTAAGAAAAATAATAATGAAAACAAACCTCAAAACTGAGTGGGAAGGGGGAAGTAAATACTGATAAAAGTACACCGCTGTTCTGAGGGTGAGAACCAAAACAATCATCAAAACCGACCAAGATTCTTACGGTTTCGGGAATCTGTGAGGCTGAAGTTATACAGACTTTATCTTCGAGTATTTAATCTTTAAGGTTTTGTGTAGCTATAGTTTTTTAATTTGTTTTGATTCTCTGATAATATTGAATCTCGCCATCTATAAGTGTTTGGATCACTTTAGTTTAATACCAGTGACTCTAAAAACTCAAGTTGGGTGTAAACATTTTTTTTTGTTAATACAAATTCTGATATTCTATACTGCCGTAACTTATTTTTGATAAACTACATTTTTCAAAATAAACGGAAGGAGTGAACCTTAACAGTAATGATCGAAGGGGGCGCCAAAATCTGAGGAGAACACATCATGTTTTCCCCCTTGTTATATACTTATAATAGCAATATTAAACTCAAATCATTGCAACTTCAATTGAAGATGAAATCCCGTTTCAATACTCTCCAATCCTCAAACCATATCTTTTCTCATCTATGAACTAGTTTAAAATAATCGACGAGGGTGGATTAAAACAATTAGTTAAAACGTGTAAATTGATTGCAATTACAATTTTCTTGCATCGTATTGCACGTTTTATTCACACTGTCTATACCAATCAGAATGCCTTGAAGTTGTCACAAAACGATAGAGGTCAAAACAACTTCTCGATTTGGAATAGAGGGGAGCGGAAGTTGTGTTATCTGATATGTAAATGTACTCGTATAATCAAGGTTATGGTGAATACACAACTTTCTCCCCAATAACGCCTTCTACAACTTATAATGTTAGTATTAGTACTGTATACAACAAATTTACAAATTCTTTACTTTACGGACTCCCCCCCCACCCCGCACCTCGCGACACCTCATGAGCGCCGAGCGCCGCCCCCCCAAAAGCGCCTTGCCCTGTGCTGGAGCACAGCTCGCACTGCCCTAGAGCCGGTGACAGCACATTGCTTAGAGCACTGCTTATGACAGTGACATTGAGATTTTCACTGACACACTTGAACAATATTATGACAGAGTAACGAATGGCACTACATACATTTTTCTGGGAGATAAAAACATAAATATCTTGAGTACAAATCATTTTGAAAACAGATATCTGAACCTTTTTACAGAAACCGGATTTGTAAGTTGTATAAATCGACCTACATACGTGTTACTTGTGACAGCAGAACATGTATTGACCATATATTTGCAAAACATTGTAACTTTGATCAAGTAAAAGCTGCTGTCATTCACAACCACATTACAGATCATTACACTACAGTTTTACAAATTTAATTAAAAAATAACAATCGTCATAATAATACTATGATAAATACAAATTATGTGAAATACTTAAATAAAGAACATTTTTATCTAACCTTACGAACTCAAAATTGGGACAGCGTTACAAGTAATAATAATATAAATGAATCTTCTACTAATTTCCACAATGCAATTCAAGATATAGTTGAAGGATCTACTAAATATATTATCATTCGACCTAGACTTAATCAAATAAAACCCTGGATTTCACAAGCACTCGTAAAGCCATTAGAAAACGAGATAAACTTAGTAAACTACAAAAACATCCATTCAGTCCAGAACTTAAAAAATATTTCAAAAGATTCAGAAACAGATTAAGTAATGATATCAAAACAGCAAAACAAACTTACTTTCGGGAAAATATCATTCAAAATGCTAACAATCCTAAAAAATTTTTGAAAATTCTAAATGAACTGGCTGGTAAAATAAACACAAAAGATGCTTTTCCTCTTGAAAAGTTTTTGCAAGGTAAACAAAATATAGATAATCCTGAAAGACAGGTAGCAAATGAATTTAAAAAATTGTTTCTAGAGTTGGTTATAATCTAGCTATAGCCATAGATCCGTCTGATGAACCAATGGTAAATGATGATGATACTTGACTTACTCTAATTTTGACATTGAAACTGTAACAGAAAATATACTTACACAATACATAAACAATTTAAGAGTAAATTCTGCTCCATGATCTACATCTATCATAAAAGATAATAAAGGCATATTAATAAAACCGTTTCTTCACATTGTGAACTTGAGTTTTTCAAAAGGAGAATTCCCTGAGATTTATAAACTTGCAAGTAGTTGCGATATACAAAAATTCAAATTTTACAAATACAAGAAACTGTAGACCAATGTCATTACTGAGCATTTTTTCTAAAATCATAGAAAAAATATTCAAAGATCAACTTTATTCATTCTTGGAAAAATTAATATTTTGTCACATTGTCAAAACATGTGGGCATATTCCTTAAGATAAAATAAGATAGTACCGTAGGTCTAACAAAATTATAAAATTATTATAAATTAAGAATATTTTAAAATATATTTTTACTTATTATAAGAAAAATATGTAATCCTACAAATGTATGAATTTTTTAAATAAAATTATGTGTATGTGAGTTTTTGCGTTTACCAGGAACAGCAGACAGATACACACATAGACAGAAACAACCTCTTCTTTATATCTTTATATATAATTCTGTAAGCAAAATTTTTAAGTCAAAATTGTGGGAGTTTGGCAAATTGTGAAATAATGGGAGACGGGTCAAATTAAACGTATTGATCCCAGGGACTCGGGAAAAATAGCAGTATTTCTTAAAAGTTACCAGCAAACGAGAAATAACATAAACCATCCCCCATAAGAAAAGCATGGGGATTTCAAAACGTCTGCTTTGTTTACATTACACATGTGTTCAAGTGGGTATACTTTGTTTGGGAACTGATATGTAAGCAAACAAAATCAGAAGAGGCAGAGTATTGGAGCAGGGCTTGGACCTATGGCCCCTTCAAGCCACGAGTTATAATATAATTTAGTAAATGATATATATAACTGATAATCAGCAAAAAAACAGAGTTTCTTATAATGATATTGTGTATAACACTCTATAGTCTACATAAGAAAATAATATATAACATTATTATATATTATACTGATGTGCCAGATATATTTGTAAAAAAATATTTTAAATGGCTGAATAAAAATCTATCTTTCTATAAGTAAACATAATGTGAAACATGTATGACAATTTTCTAAGCAATTTTTGGCAGGTCATTCACAGTAAATTCCACTATTTCTGCATTAAAAACTAGCTGAGTATAGAGCTGTCAGCAATCGCTATATAGTGGGGAATGTTTGTCGACCTTCTTTGGTTGAATGAACTCCACTCCACATGTCAAATTGCTGGTAGTGAGCGATTTAACGGTCCAAACTACAACTAATATGGCAGCTTTGACTACTACGGTATGAAATACTGATTCTGTGGCTCCTAACTGTGGTAGTTATCCCAGTAATGTAAATTGTTTTAAACAGTTACCATCATTTCTTTAATTTTAACCCTTTGTGGAAAATATATATACCCTTTTTTTGCCAGTAGTACTCCAGTAGTAGAATTTTTTTGGGGTACTCCAAAAATGTCTATTTGGCTTGTAACCCAATCTCGTATTTCAGTTCATAAATTTTAGGTGAATAAGACACGCAATTATTGAAACATTAAAAATTATAAAACTTGCCTTAAACAAATATCTGTAATAAGTTTAAAATTATTACATTTACTTGACACATTTTTAGCGAATTTCCCTTATAGGAAAGAAGCAATTACCGTAGTCGGCATGATAAGACCTAGACCCGGGACCATTATAACTTTTTGTTTTGAGATCCCCAGACCCCCAAAACACCATTCGTTTGAAACTGGTGTGTGTGTGTGTGTGTGTGTGTGTGTGTGTGTGTGTGTGTGTGTGTGTGTGTGTGTGTGTGTGTGTGTGTGTGTGTGTGTGGTGTGTGTGTGTGGTGTGTGTGTGTGGTGTGTGTGTGTGGTGTGTGTGTGTGGTGTGTGTGTGTGGTGTGTGTGTGTGGTGTGTGTGTGTGGTGTGTGTGTGTGGTGTGTGTGTGTGGTGTGTGTGTGTGGTGTGTGTGTGTGGTGTGTGTGTGTGGTGTGTGTGTGTGGTGTGTGTGTGTGTGGTGTGTGTGTGTGGTGTGTGTGTGTGGTGTGTGTGTGTGGTGTGTGTGTGTGTGGTGTGTGTGTGGTGTGTGTGTGTGTGGTGTGTGTGTGTGGTGTGTGTGTGTGTGGTGTGTGTGGTGTGTGTGTGTGGTGTGTGTGTGTGTGGTGTGTGTGTGTGGTGTGTGTGTGTGTGGTGTGTGTGTGTGTGGTGTGTGTGTGTGTGGTGTGTGTGTGTGTGGTGTGTGTGTGTGTGGTGTGTGTGTGTGTGGTGTGTGTGTGTGTGGTGTGTGTGTGGTGTGTGTGGTGTGTGTGTGTGTGTGGTGTGTGTGTGTGTGGTGTGTGTGGTGTGTGTGGTGTGTGGTGTGTGGTGTGTGGTGTGTGGTGTGTGTGGTGTGTGGTGTGTGTGGTGTGTGTGGTGTGTGTGGTGTGTGGGGTGTGTGGGGTGTGGTGTGTGGTGTGTGGGGTGTGGGGTGTGTGGTGTGTGGTGTGTGGTGTGTGGTGGGTGGTGGGTGGTGGGTGGTGGGTGGTGGGTGGTGGGGGTGGGTGGTGGGTGGTGGGTGGTGGGTGTGGGGTGTGGGGTGTGTGGTGTGTGGTGTGTGGTGTGTGGTGTGTGGTGTGTGGTGTGTGGTTTGTGGTTTGTGGTTTGTGGTTTGTGGTTTGTGGTGTGTGGTGTGTGGTGGGTGGTGGGTGGTGGGTGGTGGGTGGTGTGTGGTGTGTGGTGTGTGGTGTGTGGTGTGTGGTGTGTGGTGTGTGGTGTGTGGTGTGTGGTGTGTGGTGTGTGGTGTGTGGTGTGTGGTGTGGTGTGTGGTGTGTGGTGTGGTGTGTGGTGTGTGGCGTGTGGCGTGTGGCGTGTGGCGTGTGGCGTGTGGCGTGTGGCGTGTGGCGTGTGGCGTGTGGCGTGTGGCGTGTGGCGTGTGGCGTGTGGCGTGTGGCGTGTGGCGTGTGGCGTGTGGTGTGTGGTGTGTGTGGGTGTGTGGGTGTGTGGGTGTGGTGTGTGTGTGTGTGGTGTGTGTGGTGTGTGTGTGTGTGTGTGTGTGTGTGTGTGTGTGTGTGTGTGTGTGTGTGTGTGTGTGTGTGTGTGTGTGTGTGTGTGTGTGTGTGTGTGTGTGTGTGTCCGTGAGCACGATAACTCTCGTAAAAATGATCCGATTTTGATGAAATTTGGTATAAACGTGTAAAGCAACATTTATGACTTTAAGTTCGAAAACCAGCCAGATCGCTCCATCCAAAGTGGTATTTTGGTGGAGGGGGGTTTTGTACTCAAAATTTTTTTTTTTAATTTTTTATATATAATTTTTAAAATAGTCTAATTTTAGTTTTTACCATTGGATTTAGCTTAAAAAAATACACAATTTGGTATTTTGATCATTTCTCTACATCAATTGGTTACCGAGATATTCAAAGTGCTAAACACAGTACGTTGTCTAACTTTATTCTTATGGAGGAAAAGAAAAATTTTATATCTCGCTTATTTATGAACGATAATTGACGAAACTTGGTTTATGGCTTCATCTGGTTATGGTCTATTGATACTCGAAAATACAATTTTTGCCAAAGGCTCCCGTATCAGCAAACCTGCGTACTCAGCCCCTGTTATTCTTATGAATAATAATTAAATGCTTTGTCTCTCTTAATTATGAACATAAATGATTCAAAACTGGTATATGACTTCACCTAGGCCTAGTTGAGTTATATTGATAATAGCATAAAAACCAATTGTTATGTTCGTTGATGGAGCAAATCTGCGTACTCAGCCCCAATGTTATTCTTATGGAGAATAATTAAAATTGTGAGAATAATTAAAATTGTATATATCGCTTATTTGTGAATATATTTTTATGAAACTTGGTAAGTGGCTTTATGTAGTATTAAGACATTTATATCTCCATTGGAAATTTGCTGAGTATGCAGGTTTGCTGCGAAGGGGGTATTAAGATAGGGAGCAATCCAAACTGTGGTCTTATTACCTAAGGTATTTTAGACATATTTTAGAAAGCACATGTTGTCAAATTACATTTAAAACGGTACAACGAAGAAAAGTGTGTAAGGTGGTAAAAATATTCAACAGTAATGTATATTTATTTTCTACCAGTAACAGGAGAAGTTTCTATTTCGTAACTGGAGGAAATGTTTCTAATGATGTAACGATTAAATGACTAGACCATCTGTTGGGATCCAATGTCACATTATCTTGAGATGTAATTACCTAGATTACAACTTCA
Source organism: Allygus modestus (assembly GCA_963675035.1). Taxonomy (NCBI): domain Eukaryota; kingdom Metazoa; phylum Arthropoda; class Insecta; order Hemiptera; family Cicadellidae; genus Allygus; species Allygus modestus. Next base: position 100,795,439 of record OY776116.1, read on the forward strand.
GGATCTTAACACCCCTTATTTTCAAGCTATTTCATAGAGACGTAAGAGTTTAAATGGTTCTCGAATAAATAGATTTTAAAATGTCTAAATGATTATTAGTTTGATTCTGACTATTCATTAGATCAAGATATCTGGTATTAATTCATTCTATGTTCCCCAGCCAATTAAGTAAAAAAAAATAACAATTATAGTGGTACCCTACGAGTGTAATTATAAAACAGATATAAACATGTTTGGAAATATTTAAGTTACCAATGGTTATATTAGATTATGACACCTATTACCAAATTCGTAAAACAAAATTTTACCCCAAACTCACTTTAAATTCAAGAGCCAATGGGACTGATCCATGCTTACAGAGGGTAAAGTTGTGAACCCAATTCTTGTTCTGAAGGCTATGCCCTCTTGATTCATTCACTTGTTTGCGAATTTCTTGTGGAATAGTGAGCACGGTGAGACTCAAGCCCAGGACAATGATAGAAGTTCTAAACATGACCCCCTGAACATATTTTTTGGGGATCGTTTAAAACCAATAAATCATTAACACCCACTCTTTTTGAGCCAAAAGTGACCTTATAAATCTACTAACATAATATCTACTCTGCACTATATGACACTATATACACTCTAACCGTTACATTTACTGTCTGATTTACTTATCTTTTTTAAGCGACATTCCTTTCTGTAATCAGCTGGACAAGTTTGTTGGGAAAACACAATTGGAAACCCCTAACTCTGTTTTGGGGTTTTAAAAGTTCAAAAGATGAGATTTTGGACCCAAGAAGGGTAAAAGAAGCCCCGGTTGTAAAATTCATACGAAAAGTAGAAAAGAAAAAATACCCCCGTCGCAGCAAACCTGCGCACTCAGCGAATTTCCAATGCATAATATATGTCTTAATACCATATAAAGCCACATACCAAGTTTCATAAAAATATATTCACATATAAGTGATATATACAATTTTAATAATTCTCCATAAGAGTAACATTGGTGATGAGTACATAGGTTTGCTGAAACAAGGAACACAAACAATTGTTTTTTATGCATATATAAATATAATTTAACAAGGTGAAGGCCACATACCAAGTTTCATCAATATTCAATCATAAGTAAGCACAATTTAACATTTTAATTATTCTCCATAAGAATAACATGGGAGCTGAGTAAGCAGGTTTGCTGCAACAAGGAACTAAAAAAAAGGTTTTTATGCAAATATCAATATAACTCAACAAGGTGAAGCCACATACCAAGTTTTATTAATTTATGTTCATAATTAAGGGAGTCATTACATTTTACTTATTCTCCATAAGAATAACATGGGGGCTGAGTACGCAGGTTCGCTGCTATGGGGATTATCAACAAAAAATCAATTTTTTCAAATACCGGTATCAATATACCAGTACTAGTGACGCCACATGCCAAGTTTCATCAATATACATCCATTAATAATGGAGATATCAAGTTTTATTTAGTCTCCATAAGGATAACATTAGACAACATACTGTATTTAGCACTTTGAATATCTCTGCAATGGTTGGACGTAGAATCACAATTTAAACTCCAAAATGATTGTTTTGTGGAGCTGAGTTGATTGGTAAAAGCAAATGTGAAGTTTACATTAAAATTAACTTAGGAAAAGCCAAAAACCTTTTTCCCATAAGATTAACATAGGAGATTTTATGAGTAGTTTTTTGGATTTTCTCCGCAACCACTTAACCGAGCTTAATAATTGAAAGTACAATATTATTTGTTTTTTTTAAGCTCTATAACATGGTCTAAACCAAAATTAAGTGTTTTAAAAATTGTAGGGTATAAAATGCAAAAAACTGATTTTTTGAAAATTTAAAACCCCCATAAACCCCCCTTCCCATGGTCCGATTTTTCTGGTTTTCGAACTTATAAATGTCACTTTACACATTTGAGCCATATTTCATCGAAATTGGACGTTTTTACTCAAGTTATCGCATTCACGGACACACACACATATATATATATATATATATATATATATATATATATATATATTTGAACGAATAGTGTTTTAGTCATCTGGGGACCTTAAAAAGAAAAGTTGTCATGGTCTCGGGCTTAAGTCTTACCATGAGACCTACGGTAATAGCTTCTTCCCTATAGGGGAAATTCGCTAAAAGCCAAAATTTATAGCGCCTCCCTCATCAATCTATCACAAAAACTTACCGAGTTATTATAGAAAATGTAAATTAATTAATTAAATACAGTTCATTGCCTTATGGGGATTTCACATTGGAGAAAGCTGTTTTTCATATCTTGAAATAGTTTTATCATTCCCACTACCCCACACAGTGATTTAGTGATACCTAATCTTACTCCTGACTGAATCTCCTCCTAACCTATTGCAAAAAGGAGAACTAGGAGCATCAGAAAAACAAATCATAAAATGTTTCCCAATTTCCTAAATAATTGGTATTCGTTTGAATCTTATTTAATTTTTTAAAGTTTTTAATGCGGAAATTCGTTTCCCTTACATCCGCGTGCTGTGTGTAAACTCTTTACTCTTTCAACTCATTTGCTTTTTTGTCAGTGTCGATGAATTTGGTAATATAATTCACATTTTTGCTATGAAGTCTGAAGTGTAATGCTCACTTGCTTTTATTCTTGAGGGAAACATTCCCTTTATTAAATATTGGATTGTGGCGTACGGTGTTTTGTCACTTAACTGCCGAATCACAGGCTTTAACTCTATTAATCGCGACACTCCTTAACCCCTCCCTCCCCCGTGTAACGGTCTGTCACGATGACCTGCACCCCCTCCCCTCCGGAGAGGCATGATGTAATATATGCACGGCCTCTAAGAAGCAATTTGGCATCGTAAGGCATTTTACATGAGTATTTTACTCATAAAATAATAAATGAGAAGTTAGCTCTCAAGTAAGCTAATTTGATGCCAATTTCTCGGAACATAAAATTGTAAAAGAGTAACATCATAACTGAGTTATTAATTAACAATTAGGCCTATATAAAAAACCTCAGAGATACCGGAACACTTTTTTTTCAATCCTAATTTAAGTTATCTTAGAGACTACACACCTGCCTAAAACCATTATTCAAACAATATTTCACTCACGTCAAATTTCTTTTAATTTTTTTTCTAGAAAATATTTTATAAAACTGCCCACCTATGACACCGGAGCTTCTGTGAGCACTAATCATTTAGTCATAAGGAAGACAGTCTCAGAGTCTGTTAAGTTTATGAGTGTTTAAGAGTGTCTTAAGTTGATGTAACTTAAGACTTACATGAATTATGATCATGCATAAATCAATATGTTAATTTTCTGTCCAAAAATTCTTCAGATATGGAAAAATGAGGGTCCAACAGACTGGGTGTTTACCTTGACATTATAAAAATAATCTTTCAACGTACCGGGAAGTATTAAAAAAACGATAACAGCTGCGACGTATTTTCCCCCTGTAAGAAAATATCCGCAAGAAGTTTATTTAAATTCGCCACAGACGGCTCAGCCTACAATGGCTGGGTTACTCCAGGGTTCCACTGGCACACAGGGATTTATGGACTGGACCAACGCTGGCTTGGACCTGGCTCATACGTGAAACCAAACGTGAAACAAGATCACCATACAAGTAGTTTCTAATCACCGCCAGACCCATGGGTGAGGGAAGGCAAAATATGACGTCTCTGAAGTACGGTGCAACTCGGGCTTCATCCCCTACTCGTACCGACGATAATCTGCCCAGAGTGCCTGCAAAACCATGAGTGACACTAAACCTCACTAAAATTATTGCCCACAAGTGTTACGATCGTTAATCGGGGCCTACTTGGTGGACACCGTCACATTTAAACCTGCACGTACTAGCAACACAATGTACAGAATATTCGACACACTTTTCTACACTGTAACATATTCACTATTGCCCAGGCTGAATAAAATCTACAATAATTAATTCAGTGAACTAAATTATAAATAAATAGCACAAATTTATAAAATCAAGCAGCTGGTCTCATGCTCTACTACCAAGCTACAAACCCGTGCAAATGCAAACCATGCTATCTCAAAATTATCTAAATAAATTCACTTCAAAATGTTAAACAATTATTATAGATTCACTACTCTGCAGTACCAATGGTCTCAGCCGGGCTTATTTTATGTGACACAGATTGTCACCACACATGGCGTGTTGGTGCCTGCTCGCTACCATCAGGCCTGTGCAGGTTCTTGCAAGTAGCTCACTCAATGTTGAGCGCTGAGATTAGAAATATATTAATTAAAAATATATAATCATATATGTTTCCCGCTACTGCCAATGTAAACCATATACTTTACGCCCCGCATAGTCGGTAACTGAATAGACAGAAACGGGACTCACACGACTGCCTGACAAGTACTGTCCAGCAAAAATTATTAAAACGTTAAAAATTTCTGGATAGGCCTACTTATTATTACTAATAATAATATTATTAATAACGGTGCCACTCACCAACTAGCGGGTCACAACCCAACTTAATTCGCAGACCACACTGCACAAAAAACTCCGTCACCAACGAATGCCGTAAACAGCACGCACAAAACTCGTCAGACACAATCACTGTCAGAGCTCAAGACGTACTGGCTCTCCGATGTGGTGGGACACCCAGGCCGATAAGCGCTGTTAAGCCGGGTCAAAGTGCAACCGGCCGCTCGCCAACACTGCCTGCTTACCTGTCGCTTGGCTGGATCACCGCAGCGACGAAATCAAGCCATCTTTCACCCCCCAACTAAACAACTCATTACACAATCAGTTTTAAACAGAGTGAAGAGTTAAAAAATTTTGGAGAGAAAAAATTAGGCCAAAGCAAATTAAATTCAAACAAAATGCAGTTACCTGTTCCTCAGTGAAGTTCAATCTTGGACTCATCAGATAAGGGGTAATATAAGGTTCAGAAGGTCTGAACTCCTTTAAAAATCCAAATATGCAGAGAAGGGATGATATCTTTAGCCAAGTTTCCATTTTTATTAACAAATGTAACTCCTCAACTGGAACCAAAATAACAATTAGGCTACAGTAAATAAAGTTAAATTAATTTCCATGTTAGATCATATCAAATAAAATCTCTAACCAAAGTGATTTTTCTAATGATACTAAGGTGCGCACAGATTTTGCAAAGGACATTGGTGTAGTAAAATTGCCAAACAAAACATGACAAAATACAAGAGTAGGCTATCTATAATATTTTTTTAAATAGAGAAATTAATTTGGTACTGAGAAAATACTGACAAAAGCTGAAATCAAGGGAATTTTTCCCCAAAAGTGTGGTTTTAATGTAAATTTTCCTAAAAAGGTATATTTTTTGTATTATTTGATTAAGTTAGCCTACATGTATTTATTTTAGATATTTTAAATTAATTTAAATTTATGGTTAGTTACACCACCCATAACTTATATTCTGTTAATAAATAACTTTTTAAAACTTTGTCAAATGTCATGAAGGTCTCCGACTCTAAACCACAGCTGTTTTGTGACATCTCATCCTGTTCCTCATGACAAAATCTCCTAACGAACCGCCATCGGTGGTGATAGGGTTTATTTTAGAATATAAACTAAAGCCAGGCTATCATTGCCGCTTAGAATTCAGGGCCTTATAGTCACCATCACTTTAAATTAATTAAAAAATACCAAATAAATCCATTAAAATATAACAAAAATAGACCTGTTAAAATAGGAAATTACGGTTGAATACACCCTATTTCAGAAAATTACCCTTCTTTGGAAATTTATTAGGCCTAAAAAATGTCCCTTGAGTCCCATGTTATCAAAACAAAATAATTTATTTTGGTGAATTTGTAGATATAGTATTTTGTGCTCGATGAAAAATCTTTGAACGTTTGATTGAATTTATCTTCAGATTTTAAGAAAAATAATTTGACTTGAAAAGACAAAAACCTTGACCTGTTTCAATATCAAAAACCAAATTAACAAACAATTTTAAACTAAAGCATTAAACTATCTTTTTGAGATATTTATCCAGCAGGCATAAACATTGTTTCTATACGAGGATAAGATTATCGAGGACTTGTTACCAATATGGCTAGAGATATGTAGAAATAGCAAATCCAGCTCCTCGAATTTGAGCAGTTTAATTTGTTATGCAATTCCAGAAGCTAGCTGAAAGTTAGCTGATATTGCTCCTTTACTGTGTTTTGTTACCTTAAAAATCTGCCAAATACTTAATTTTAATGATTACTGTTCTTCCATAAGATTCCATAACATTGCAACTTTTAAGGGCTGTGAGGCGTAGCCCTGAGAATGAACGTGCATTCCGACGCAATTAGCCAAATCTACGCATTACCCCCTTTCATTTGACACTTCTTGTCACTGAGAACTCAGTGTTTCAACCGTGTATTAATATGAGTATTATAGGAGGAATAGAGGGAATCAAAATACACCACAATTAAGATAATTCAGTTTTACACTAAATTTTTAATTCATCGAAATTATTAAACAAATTATACTTCAGAATATAGGGTCCTACTACTGATTTAAATTACTTATTGTATATTTAAATCAATATGTACTATACATTTCGCATTTGACTATATGTGTTTCAAAATTAGAGTTTTAAATATTGATTTTAAAGGAAGAATTTTAAGCTATTAAATTTATTTCATTACTATAATGAACAATATGTCACTAGCTTATAAACCCGTTATTTTTGTACAGCTTGTTATTACAATAATTTGTTGCGTGTAAAAGTAATTTAAATCGATAAAACGTGTTGTAACATGTTTCAAAATTTATACGATGTTTACATACCAGCAGAGCTCGTGGAGCATGGAAACAGGACCTGAAGACTAAGTTGAGATTGAAGGCATAAGTTAATGTAAGATTCAAAGTACGCCAGAGTCTCTGTAGTAATCTTTTGGAAAAACAGCTGAGACATTAGAAGTCTATAAAATATTCCTTGCGCAGCAAAATAGCGACAATATTAGTTTCACAAGCAATTAAATTATACGGTAACTAGCTGATACCCGGCAGACGTTGTCATGCCTTTGACTATTACCAATTACTACATAAACTACAATTTTAGTTTATGTAGTCACTGCTATTACCAACTAAAACCAATATCACCAAGATCACCTGTTCAAGTAAACGTGTCATTAGCTTTTATGTAAACAACAATATCTTTCCATAAGGTTTATATGGGAACACTTTTGGGCCTCTTGGGAGGAACCCAATTGAGTTAGGATGAAATGGATAAACCGTCTTAAAAACCGTCTCCGTGAAATGTTACATATATATACCTAGTTTCATGCCAAACGGTCCAACGGTGTCCGAGTCCATAAACTTATATATATAATACCCCCGTCGCAGCAAACCTGCATACTCAGCGAATTTCCAATGGAGATATAAATGTCTTAATACAACATAAAGTCACTTACCAAGTTTCATAAAAATATATTCACAAATAAGCAATATATACAATTTTAATTATTCCCCATAAGAATAACATTGGGGCTGAGTACGCAGGTTTGCTGCATCAAGGAACACAAAAAAATTGATTTTTATGTCAATATCAATATAACTCAACTAGGTTAAGTCATATACCAGTTTTTATTCATTTATGTTCATAATTAAGGGAGACATAGCATTTAATTATTATCCATAAGAATAACATGGGGCTGAATTTCAACAAAATCTGATAATTTTTACGAGAGTTATCGTGCTCACAGACACACACATATATAAATATATATATATATATATATATTTATATATATATATATATATATATCTACAGTTTTGAACGAATGGTGTTTTTGGAGTCTGGGGACCTCAAAACGAAAAGTTATCATGGTCCTGGGCCTAGGTCTTACCATGCCGACTACGGTAATAGCTTCTTCCCTATAGGGGAAATTCGCTAAAAGACCTTCATTCTGTGGAAATATCCATAGTTATCACGGTTTTACTCATACAAAATGCAATATCTCACCTATAGGTCAAGTGATCTATATAATCTTTACACCATTCTTTTTGGATAAAAATTTCACATTTTAGCGAATTTCCCCTATAGGGAAGAAGCTATTACCATAGTCGGCATGGTAAGACGTAGGCCCGGGACCATGATAACTTTTCGTTCTGAGGTCCCCAGACTCCAAAAACACCATTCGTTCAAAACTGTAGATATATATATATATATATATATATATATTAAAAATTAATAAAATAAAAACTGAGTACCCTTGTTTATGATTTTTATATTTAAACCAACATGTTTCGGCATCTAAGGCCATTTTCAAGGTTGATAAATTTCACATAGTTTGGTTTAACCCTTTGAGTGCCACACAACGATATATCGTTGTGCACGGAACATCTGAAAAATACTTCACAACGATATATCGTCGTCGGTGGTCTTACCGAAAAATACATTGCAACGATATTTCGTTGTTATGGAAAATTTTTCTTACGTCATTACTTTTTATTATTTCTTTCAGGACATTTCCAGGATATTTTCTAGCTCTATAAATCTAGTAGTTATTTGGTGAAAATCTTATATTTGAACAATGTTTGTTTATCTGAAAAAATATATAAAAAATTTCCCGCATGTATAATATATACCTATTCAAATTTTTTATTTTTTATTTTTAGATATTATAGATGTGCATAATATTATAGCTAAACTTTAAACTTACAAAACAAAAAAAGTTTCATAATAATATCTTACCAAATAAAAAAGTTATTGATTTTATGTACAAAACCCTTGCAAAATGTTGATTTTGTGAATCGTTGTTATAGAAAATATTTCTTACGTCATTACTCTTTATTATTTCTTCCAGGACATTTCCAGGATATGTTCAGGTAAACATATACTCCATAAATATACGAGGCCTAGTTAGTCTGCTTTATGAAATAAAATTGTAATTAAACTTAAACCCTTGAATAAATTTAGGCTACTATATTGTGTACTAATTTGCCGTTTTTATATTTTTTTACATTTATGGAAATAACTTGTCCGCCTAAGGCCCAAATTTGATGAAACTTTCAGGAAATATTTTGGGAAACATGTCCTCTATAAATCTAGTAGTTATTTGGTGAAAATCTTATATTTGAACAATGTTTATTTACCTGAAACAAATAAAAAAAATTAAAAGAAATTTCCCACATACATATATGTATTCAAATTTTTTAATTTTTATTTTTTAAATATTATATATGTGCATAATATTATAGCTAAACTTTAAACTTACAAAACAAAAAAAGTTTCATAATAATATCTTACCAAATAAAAAAGTTATTAATTTTTTTGCAAACCCTTGCAAAATGTTGATTTTGTGCCTGGCACTTTTTGGATATACTGTGTTAAAAACTCTGGCACTCTAGGGATATGACGACCGAAAAACTCTGGCACTCAAAGGGTTAAGTTATACAATAAAAGAAATAATAGTAAAATGTAAACAAATAAAATCAGAGTAAAATTAAATTAAATTAAAAACATATGTATAAATAATCATGGCATGGTTGGGAGTTTCTTGAATGTCTCTTCTATCTATTTATGTTCTTGTCTCATTTCCCATATTTTATTAAAATTGGATTTGTAACGGGTACTTGTGAATTTAGTATATTTTGAGGATTTTCTTTGTATTTCATGAATATATGTAGTTCTTCTTTTGAATCCATTTTATTACCTTTTACTTTCTCCCCCTATACATAGTATATGGAGAAAGTATTGTTTTCGTAAAAATTTTCGAATTTGAGTTGTCAGTGGAAATATTCGTTTTGGTGCTCCCTGAACCCAAAAAAGTGGTTTTTACGTGATGTCTGTCTGTGTGTGTGTGTGTGTGTCCGTGTGTGTGTGTGTGTGTGTGTGTGTGTGTGTGTGTCTGTGTGGATGTGTACAGAGCTAGAGCCCTAACCTATGGGCCGATTTTTATGAAATTTGGCGTGTAGGTACTAATCCACGATATCTCCAGGCGTTTTTTTCATTTTTTTGAATTTTTGATTTTTAAAAGTAATTATCCCCCAAAAACCGCCAAAAAACATGAAAAATCCAAATTTCTCAAAAACGGCTCTAACGATTTTGATTAAACTTTCGTGGTTTGTAGAACTTTAGGTTTCCAACAAAATGACACCACCCGCATTTCTGGAAAAATGCGGGTTCAGAAATTACAGGACTTAAAACATCAAAAATTCAGTTTTTTGGATTTTTCATAAAAAATCATAAATGTTAAAAAAGATTACTATTCACCATTAAAAAGAGCTCAAAAAACTAAATAAATTAGTATTTTAAATTACTATTCTACGATTGCTAGTTGCGGAGAAAATTGAAATTTTCATTTAGCGGTAAACACAGTACGTTGTCCAATGTTATTCTTATGGGGAATACAAAAATAACTATTTCTTTCTTATTTACTGATCAATTTCATTTGATATGCAGGTCACGTTAGCATTGACCAACAGATGATGTTCGAAATGTGTTGCTATTTAACCCTGGGGGGGGGGGCAAGGGGGCATTTCCCCTCTCAAAACTACTGTGTGTAGCAACGGACTCTATAGTGCCTCCAAAAAAGCAATTTGGGTGGATATTTCTGAAAACAACTATTTTAGACAATTTTCTGTACATTTATCTATACTTCATATTCTATATTTAGTCAATAACAAATATTTTTGTCATTAAAGTTTGGCTAAAAGGGAGAAAGTATGTGTCAGTTTCCTGATACCGTTTATTTTCATATATTCTAGTACCGTCATATTTGTGTCCATATTTTCGTAGTTATGGTTTGAATCCAATAGATGCTCCGCATACGTAGATTTCATGCTTGTTTTGTTGTTACTTTTGAGGGCTTGGATATGTTCTTTAAATCTCACTTTAAATGGTCTTCCTGTTTGCCCTATGTAGCACTTTTCACAATCTGAACAATTAAGCTGATAGATACCGGATTTGTTGTATTTATTTTGAGTGACTGTTGGATTCATCTTTCTTTTGATCATTTCAAATGCATTGTTATTAGTTCTGTAGCTTATTTCAATATTTCTTCTGTCAAACGTTTTTCGTATTGCTTTGTTGATGCATCTGTTATATGGAACATTTATAAATTTCTTCGGTTCTATTATCTGATTCTGAATTGGTTGTTCTCTTTTCTTCTTCATTTTCTTCATCATTTTCTCAATTACAGTTGTTTTATATCCATTTTATTAATTTTTAATATAATAGTAGCCCTTACCAGTGAATCGAATAAAAATTTCACATATATATATATATATATATATATATATATATATATATATATATAAATATATATATATAAATATATATTTATATATATATATGTGTGTCTGTGAGCACGATAACTCTCGTAAAAATTATCAGATTTTGTTGAAATTCAGCCCCATGTTATTCTTATGGATAATAATTAAATGCTATGTCTCCCTTAATTATGAACATAAATGAATAAAAACTGGTATATGACTTAACCTAGTTGAGTTATATTGATATTGACATAAAAATCCATATTTGTGTTCCTTGATGCAGCAAACCTGCGTACTCAGCCCCAATGTTATTCTTATAGGGAATAATTAAAATTGTATATATTGCTTATTTGTGAATATATTTTTATGAAACTTGGTAAGTGCCAGTTTTTATTCATTTATGTTCATTATTAAGGGAGACATAGCATTTAATTATTATCCATAAGAATAACATGGGGCTGAGTACGCATGTTTGCTATTTGCTGCTACAAGAGCCTTTGTCAAAAAATCTTTTTTTGAGCAAATACCAATGCACCACAACTAGATGAAGCCGTATATGTCTTCATCAGGTTACGTTCATAAATAAGCGAGATATAAAATTTTCTTTTCCTCCATAAGAATAACATTAGACAACGTACTGTGTTTGGCACTTTCAATATCTCGGTAACAAATTGACGTAGAGGAATGATCAAAATACCAAATTGTGTGTTTTTTTAAGCTGAATACAATGGTGAAAACTAAAAATGGACTATTTCAAAAATTATATGTAACAAATTAAAAAAAAAACATTTTTGGGGTACAAAACTTCCCAAAAATACCCCTTTGGATAAAGCGATCTGGCTGGTTTTCTTATTTTATTTTCTTTAATTCCTTTTACTTATTTAATTACTTATGATTCTAAATTGCTAACTTTTAACTAATTGTTTGCTCGGATGTGCTCAGGAAAAGTGGATATAAAAATTGACGCTATCGGGTTCTGAGGGCAATGGCTGCCATGTGCTAAGCCTAGCTTCTCTTTACAAAAATCAGTGTTATTACTTACAAAATTCCCTAGGCTATTTAAATATAGCTCACAAATGATCTTCTTTGACTTGATAATAAATATACTTATACTTGTGGTCTCCTTTACTTTATTGTAGTGAGTAGAATGTGTTTTGTATTTACTCTGGATGTCAACAAAAGGTAGGTGTATAATTTCTAAGATTTCTTTACTATTTGAATAAAATACAGAGTTACAGAGGAACAATACAATATTTATTTATCTATTAGTACAATTATGTTTCAAAAAGGTTCTCAATTAAAGGGATTTACAATAATATACAACTCAGGGGGAACAGTTACAATGTGTGGCCTAGCCTAGAAGGTAAATGACAAATATACTTGTAGGCCTAAAACTAAATGTTCATATTTTGGGTTCTAAATGGGGTTTCTTTACAAATGAGGGCTCTTTTTCTCAGGGGGGAAGTATCGTGCTGACTTGAATAACGTTGGGATGATATTTGAAAGAATATTAAGTCTAATTAAGCTGATGTGTTGAAAAGTTACAACAATGGAAATTTTGGTTGTTGTCCAAAAGGAGAGTCCAATGGTTTCACTGACTTTATGAATGGTTAAAATACTCAAAATTAAATTTGGAAAGATAGTTCAATATAAAAAATACTCTCTTGAGGTTACTTTAACTTTCAGAACATTAGGCTTGTTCTATTTAAATGTCTGTATTCTTTCCAGTCCCTAAATAGAATACAATGGAAGGAGTTTACCAATCTGCTTACAAATGTTCTTCGCTCAAATACCAGTTTTTGGGGAAAATCAAATAAAAAGGAGTGAATTTAAAGATGGTATTAATTGAGCAGTAAGTCCCTAATAAAATGAGCACTAAGCGATGCAAAACTTAGGCCATACTGGGAAATTTAAAATAGGAACTGTGTCCTTCACAGATTCTAGGTCTTAACACTATGGCATCTGGAGCAAGAAGAAAGATCTAGTAGTGATGAGGTCTGGAAGCATGGTCCATTGTTGAGAAGCACATGTTCACACAATTGTTAACACTGGTCACTGTAATTTAGATACCTTAAGGACTATTTTTGAAAAGTATATTATATTAAATTTTAATGTTATTGCAATCCTCTCACATAACTTATATCTAAAATATTATTATTAACAAACATATTAAATTAAGTGAGTAGGCTATTATATGGGGATAGGCTAAGAATAATTATTGGTGATTAAATTAATGAAATACATATTATTATACAATTGCATAGATAAATAAACATTAAATACATAGAGGGGAATAACTTTCTGAGGAGTGGTGATAATGATGATTATTATTAGGCATGGACATAGGACAATTAACACAAATAACACATTTAGGGGAAATTAATTAATTAGTACATTTATAGGGAAACTTAAATATAAAATAACACATAACAAGAAAATTATTACTAAATGATGAATGAATGGACATGTAATACTATAGTTTTCGAACTTAGATTTCATGCAGGTTTGCTGCGACGGGGGTATTATATATATAAGTTTATGGACTCGGACACCGTTGGACCGTTTGGCATGAAACTTGGTATATATATGTAACATTTCACGGAGACGGTTTTTAAGACGGTTTATCCATTTCATCCTAACTCAATTGGGTTCCTCCCAAGAGGCCCAAAAGTGTTCCCATATAAACCTTATGGAAAGATATTGTTGTTTACATAAAAGCTAATGACACGTTTACTTGAACAGGTGATCTTGGTTTTAGTTGGTAATAGCAGTGACTACATAAACTAAAATTGTAGTTTATGTAGTCATTGGTAATAGTCAAAGGCATGACAATGTCTGCCGGGTATCAGCTAGTTACCGTATAATTTAATTGCTTGTGAAACTAATATTGTCGCTATTTTGCTGCGCAAGGAATATTTTATAGACTTCTAATGTCTCAGCTGTTTTTCCAAAAGATTACTACAGAGACTCTGGCGTACTTTGCATCTTACATTAACTTATGCCTTCAATCTCAACTTAGTCTTCAGGTCCTGTTTCCATGCTCCACGAGCTCTGCTGGTATGTAAACATCGTATAAATTTTGAAACATGTTACAACACGTTTTATCGATTTAAATTACTTTTACACGCAACAAATTATTGTAATAACAAGCTGTACAAAAATAACGGGTTTATAAGCTAGTGACATATTGTTCATTATAGTAATGAAATAAATTTAATAGCTTAAAATTCTTCCTTTAAAATCAATATTTAAAACTCTAATTTTGAAACACATATAGTCAAATGCGAAATGTATAGTACATATTGATTTAAATATACAATAAGTAATTTAAATCAGTAGTAGGACCCTATATTCTGAAGTATAATTTGTTTAATAATTTCGATGAATTAAAAATTTAGTGTAAAACTGAATTATCTTAATTGTGGTGTATTTTGATTCCCTCTATTCCTCCTATAATACTCATATTAATACACGGTTGAAACACTGAGTTCTCAGTGACAAGAAGTGTCAAATGAAAGGGGGTAATGCGTAGATTTGGCTAATTGCGTCAGAATGCACGTTCATTCTCAGGGCTACACAGCCCTTAAAAGTTGCAATGTTATGGAATCTTATGGAAGAACAGTAATCATTAAAATTAAGTATTTGGCAGATTTTTAAGGTAACAAAACACAGTAAAGGAGCAAAATCAGCTAACTTTCAGCTAGCTTCTGGAATTGCATAACAAATTAAACTGCTCAAATTCGAGGAGCTGGATTTGCTATTTCTACATATCTCTAGCCATATTGGTAACAAGTCCTCGATAATCTTATCCTCGTATAGAAACAATGTTTATGCCTGCTGGATAAATATCTCAAAAAGATAATTTAATGCTTTAGTTTAAAATTGTTTGTTAATTTGGTTTTTGATATTGAAACAGGTCAAGGTTTTTGTCTTTTCAAGTCAAATTATTTTTCTTAAAATCTGAAGATAAATTCAATCAAACGTTCAAAGATTTTTCATCGAGCACAAAGTACTATATCTACAAATTCACCAAAATAAATTATTTTGTTTTGATAACAAAACCATAAATACAGTCAACATATTTACCACCATTTAATTGTATTTTGTCTGCTTTTTTGCTAATTCTAGGACAAAACCTCACTGACTATTTTTTGTTACACCCTGTATAGCTAAAATCTCTGCTCAGTTATAATAAAATAACATCCTACTAAACTTACACAAATGCTTCTGCTTTTTCACCAGATGAATAAAAAAATGTTAGAGCATAAAAATATTGAACGGTTATTAGCTACAAAACATTTCCAACTCATCTGATAAACGTCTTTCAGGTTTTTATCGTCAAGTTTTAATTAACTGTCGCTCAATTTAATTACTCTTCATAAAACCCGAGAAATGACTTCCAAGTGGCGTGATTTGCCGACGTGTAGTTAGATAATAAAGCTGAATTATTTCCCGTCAGTTAAAATTTAATTACCGTACTATTTTATAGCGCCTTCCATTGTTTCACTTCATGGGTTTCACTGTTATAGGTTGATAAAATAGAACTGTGATTGAAAATAATAAAAGTATGAATACAAACTAAATTCCTTAGAACCAAGTACCTGGGGGACCGAGCTTTGCTCGGGGGAGTAAGTCAAGTTTTATTGAAAGACTGGGAGTAATTTTAGCGAATTTCCCCTATAGGGAAAAAGCTATTACCGTAGGTCTCATGGTAAGACTTAAGCCCGAGACCATGATAACTTTATGTTTTGAGGTCCCCAGATGTCCAAAACACTATTCGTTCAAATTTATATATATATGTATATATTAGTTGTAAGCATAATTTTAAATACCCCCGTCGCAGCAAACCTGCGTACTCAGCGAATTTCCAATGCATAATATATGTCTTAATACCACATAAAGCCACATACCAAGTTTCATACAAATATATTCAAATATAAGTGATTTTAATTATTCTATATAAGATTAACACTGGTAATGAGTACGTAGGTTTGCTGAAACAAAGAACACAAACGATTGGTTATTATGCAAATATAAATAGAATTTAACTAGGCGAAGTCACATCCCAAGTTTCATCAATATTCAATCATGAATAAGCGTTATATAACATTTTAGTTATTCTCCATAAGAATATCATGGGGGCTGAGTAAGCAGGTTTGCTGCAACAAGGAATCAAAAAATGGCTTTTTATGCAATTATCAATATAACCTAACCAAGTGAAGCTACATACCAAGTTTTATTAATTTATGTTCATAAATAAGGGAGTCATTACATTTGACTTATTCTCCATAAGAATAACATGGGGGCTGAGTACGCAGGTTTGCTGCTACGGGAATAATCAACAAAAAATCAATTTTTTGTGCAAATATCAATATACCAGAATTACGTGTAGCCACATACCAAGTTTCATCAACATACATTCATAAATAATCGAGATATCAAATTTTATTAATTCTCCATAAGGATAACATTGGACAACGTACTGAATTTAGCACTTTGAATATCTCTGCAACGGTTGGGCGTAGAATCACAATTTAAACACCAAAATGATTGTTTTGTTGAACTGAACAGATTGGTAAAAGCAAATGTGAATTTTGCATTAAAATAAACTGAGGAAAAGCAAAAAACCTTTTACCCATAAGATTAACATGGGAGATTTTATGAGTAGGTTTTTTTGGATTTTCTCCGCAACCAATTAACCTAGGTTAATAATTCAAAATATCATATTATTTGTTTTTTTAATCTCTATAACATGGTCAAAACCAAAATTAAGTTTTTTTTTAAATTTTTAGGGAGAAAAATGCAAAAAACTGATTTTTGAAAAATTTACAACCCCCATAAACCCCCCTTCCCATGGTCCGATTTTTCTGGTTTTCGAACTTAAAGTCATGAATGTCATTTTACACATTTGAGCTAAATTTCATCGAAATCGGACGTTTTTTACTCAAGTTATCGCATTAACGGACACATATATATATAAATATATATATATATATATTTTTAGTTCCTTATTCTTTCTACAGTATCAAAATAGTTTTATTCCACATCATCTGATCTTAACCAAATGTGTAAATAACATATGATCTGTTGTTTTTGTCATTCATTTTTTGTGCTTGATAAAGAGAATACCTCGAAATATTGCAACAAAATGGTGTTAATTTTTTAAATGTATATATATATATATATACATATATATAAATTTGAACGAATAGTGTTTTTGGCATCTGGGGACCTCAAAACAAAAAGTTATCATGGTCTCGGGTTTAAGTCTTACCGTGAGACCTACGGTAATAGCTTCTTCCCTATAGGGGAAATTCGCTAAAACCTTTTTCCCATAAGATTAACATGGGAGATTTTATGAGTAGGTTTTTTGGATTTTCTCGGCAACCACTTAATCTAGGTTAATAATTCAAAATACCATATTATTTGTTTTTTTAAGCTCTATAGCATGGTCAAAACCAAAATTAAGTCTTTTAAAATTTTTAGGGTGAAAAATGCAAAAAACTGATTTTTGGAAAATTTAAAACCCCCATAAACCTCCCTTTCCATGGTCCGAGTTTTCTGGTTTTCGAACTTAAAGTCATGAATGTCATTTTACACATTTGAGCCAAATTTCATCGAAATCGGACGTTTTTACCCAAGTTATCGCATTCACGGACACACACATATATATATATATACATATATATATAAATTTGAACGAATAGTGTTTTTGGCATCTGGGGACCTCAAAACAAAAAGTTATCATGGTCTCGGGCTTAAGTCTTACCATGAGACCTACGGTAATAGCTTCTTCCCTATAGGGGAAATTCGCTAAAACACAGTAACTTACCTTTTTTGGTTTTAACATAATATGTTTTATTAGACGACTAGTTTCAAACCTTCAGGTCATAGTCATGTCTTACATTATTTTTGTAACCTCACATAGTTCAAATTGTTCAAATTATTAAATGGTAAACGTGAACATAAAATATATATATGTGCCCGTGAATGCGATAACTTGAGTAAAAAACGTCCGATTTTGATGAAATTTGGCTCAAATGTGTAAACTGACATTTATAACTTTAAGGTCGAAAACCAGAAAAATCGGACCATGGGAAGGGGGGTTTATGGGGGTTTTAAATTTTCCAAAAATCAGTTTTTTGCATTTTTCACCCTAAAATTTTTAAAACATTTAATTTTTGTTTGACCATGTTATAGAGATTAAAAAAACAAATAATATAGTATTTTGAATTATTAACCTAAGTTAAGTGGGTGCGGAAAAAATCCAAAAAAACATGCTCATAAAATCTCCCATGTTAATCTTATGGGAAAAAGGTTTTTGGCTTTTCCTCATTTAATTTTACTTCAAACTTAACATTTGCTTTTACCAATCACTTCAGCTCCACAAAACAATCATTTTGGTGTTTAAATTGTGATTCTAAGTCCAACCATTGCAGAGATATTCAAAGTGCTAAACACAGTACGTTGTCCAATGTTATCCTTATGGAGACTAAATAAAATTTGATATCTCGATTATTTATAAATGTATGTTGATGAAACTTGGTACGTGGCTTCACGTTGTACTGGTATATTGATATTTGCACAAAATATAAATGTTTTGTTGGTTGTCCCTGTAGCAGCTAACCTGCATACTCAGCCCTAATGTTATTCTTATGGAGAATAAGTAATGTTTTATATCTCCCTTAATTATGAACATAAATTAATAGAACATGGTAAGTAGCTTCACCTGGTTCAGTTATATTGATAATTGCATAAAAACTCATTTCTTATCTTCCTCATTGCAGCAAACCTGCGTACTCAGTCCTAATGTTATTCTTATAATAAATAAAATGTTATAAATCACTTATTTATGAATGTATTTTTGACAAACTTGGTAAGTGGCTTCATGTAGTAGTGAGAAACAAATAAATGCATTGGAAATTCGCTGAGTACGCAGGTTTGCTGCGATGGGGGGGTATTTTTATATTTATTTGAAAATATCTTGGAACTAAGACATTTATAGAAAAAATGAATATACAGTAACCTGAGTGTAAAAAATTTTTTTCTTTATTTTGTATAAGAACAATTTTTTCCGTACGATGCACGGTTTTCAGTGCAGAAGTAAAAAACTAAAAAGGAGGTATTTCCCCCCCTCTCCCCACTGAAGCAGCTAGGCTAGGGGCGGGGACTCTTAGTATTTTTATCTTCTAACTACCCCCAACACATTCCCGCACAAGAAAAAACTCCCCCCTCCTTGTCCTCTACAACCCCTTTATTGACTGGACTACATCATGTCAAGTTGATTAACACGTTCAATGCTGACAAACATGTTTAAACATGAAATCACATAAGTTTCAATGTTGATTAGAGGGCAGGAATTATCGTCCTCCGCATCCAACGTGTCAACCTACATCCATATCTGCAAGTTGACTAAAATCTGCAAGAGACTAAAACCCATGTGTTACGCCCTTAGACGCCTCTCAAAAGTGTATAGTATTGAGATTCTGCGAACATTTGATTTCTCACTTGTTGAGTCCGTCCTTAGATGCAGAATAATTTTTTCGGTTTCTCAAGCATTCAGAATTTTAATAGGGTTTTATTCTTCGGAAATGGTGCCTGCGAGTAATGGGTGGTTTTAAAAATCTCAGTAATGTAGATCCTTAAAGTTTATTTAATATTTTGAAGTTAGCGGGTCTTGTTGGGTATGAGATCTGTATTTGAAAATCAGAATTTGTTGGAATTTGTGACTAACGGTCAGTTTCACGAATACCCAACAAGATCACGACACATGTTGTCAGTGATTGGTCACTCGATAAAACATTTTAAGAAAGGGCCCTCTTACTTATGAGTCAAAACAGAGCAGAAAATAATATAAATGCTTTTTAAAGAGAAGTTAAAGAATACTTTCTTGCAGAGTTAACCATACCTAATAAGTGAAGTCGGGTAACCTCCTCCTTAGAAGATGTTTATTTTTTTTAATTTTGGTTTGATAGAGTTAAAGAAGAATTTATGTGGCCTACGTACTCAATAAAAATTATAAAGGAGCTGGGTACGTAGGTTTGCTACTACGGGAACCATGGGCAAAATATTGATTGGGTTTTTGTGCAAATATCACTACACCACAACCGGTTGAACGACATACCGGTACTAAGATTCACCAATATGCATTGATAAATAAGTTAGATATAAAATTCTACTTAATCTCTAAAAGAATAACATTGGACAACGTACTGTATTTAGCACTTTTAATATATTAGTAACCAATTGACATATAGAGAAATAACTTAAAGTAGATACTAAATAAATTGTTTGTTTTTCCAGCTGAATCCAATGGTGAATATTTAAATTTGACTTTTAAAATGATTATACGTAAAAAACTTTTAAAAACACTTTTTTGGTGTACAACCCCCCCCACCCCAAAAATTAAAACTTTTGACTTATAAAACTTTAATATTAACTTATAACTGGATTGAGTCCGGATAACCAAAATGTCATCTGGAGATTGATTGCTTGCCATTTTGAAGCCTGTCTGTGGCGTCATTTATGTGTCAACAATTGCCGTCTTCCGTAGCAGGTGCCAGTTTCAGTTGAAAATTTCACTAAAAACCACTGTAGCTTATATGCATTAAGTGCCCGTGATTTTCTCAAATAAAAAATTCAAATTAAGCTCTACCTATATTTATACATATAGACTAAAATATGTTACATCACCTTCCATTGTCATTTTTATCATTTATCAGAATTTCAAAGCTGCAAGTCATATACTGTCAAAACGTGCCAAAATGAACAACACGACTGGCACCACACCCAGAGAGCAACACAATCTTCTCTAGCAACAAAGGAGCTCAAACTGAAGCAATTTATTTGGAGGGAGCCATAGTCGAGTACAACAAGAATTGTCAGCACCCCCAGTCACCGTTTTAAAAGGAACACATTTGCTGAGGGCCCCGCACGGAGGCCTGTTTCCGCCACGCTGCAATTGTTCCGATAGGCGCAGTCACATATTGAATTCCCGGCTAACCAATGGCAAAACCACTCTACGGTGCTGT
Source organism: Allygus modestus (assembly GCA_963675035.1). NCBI lineage: Eukaryota > Metazoa > Arthropoda > Insecta > Hemiptera > Cicadellidae > Allygus > Allygus modestus. The sequence continues at coordinate 100,816,688 of OY776116.1, forward strand.
ACTGTGATACAACGCAATTGCACGTAGTTCTACAAAGCGCCAACAGATAGCAGCAATATCCATATAGCTGAAGTCAACCAGGGTTGCCATCTAGAGGGACTAAGTCGGATAAAAATGAATGCGGGGACATCCTGTGACGGCTGGGATATTGGGTAAATTTACTATCAACCTACAACACAATAAAGCTCGCATTCCTAGCTAAAAGCTAACATAAAAATACCCGTTCTTCCCAGTGTGCTGCTACTCAGAAACTGAAAGGAAAATACACGATGCCGGCACTCACCGGTGAGCATTCAGCGTGGCGGAAAGGAACTAGAACTCACTGTTCAGTGCCTGGCAGTCAACATGTTAATAGAACTTTTAAATGTAGGTATTCCGATAGGAATTATAAACAGATCGATAAATACATTTTAAGAAAACTTTTATACTGTCCTATGTAGCCTATAGAAATTTAACTTGATATTGCCTGCTGGTAAATACATTGTTTTTAAAATTATGGGCTTTGAGAAAAACGTAGACATATAGCTTAAAGTTAATCAACTTAGACAACTAAAAGTGATATAACCTAAAAGATACTATTTAACCTAAGAGAGTAATATTTAGATTTTATTACTTGAATATTGTGATTAAATTACATCTGGTTATCTCAACAGTGTGGATCTATCAGGACTTCTTATTCATTCATGAAATTAAAAATAGATGTAAGTTACTTACAATTTGTATTTGTAATACGAATTTCAAACTTCAAACTTGAAATAATTCAAATCCGATTTTTTAATTCGTCTAGTCCTGCAAGTACTCAAGTAAGTACTGCAAGACACAGCTGTTAGCAGAACATGTATTGAAATAACTGGCGGTCAGTGTCAGTGTCTCCACCACAACAATGTAATTTTACCCTGAATGGCTAGACAAATTACCCTAAACACTCTAAATTACCTCAAGTCCCCCCCAAATCATTATTATAATTCAACAACAGATCCTTTTTTACTAATATAGCATTAGATTGACTAGTAAATATTAGTCTATGTTAATTAAGTCGTATAATCTAAGAATATTTTATATTTATAAACTAGGATGGTCTGCCGTTACACTTTAGACGCATAAATGAGCGAAGCACCAATTACAACGATAAATCCACTGAGCTCTATGTCATATGTGGAGTCACCACTCCGTGGTGAAAAAGCGTGCCGCTATGATTATGGTCATTATGTTGGCCAGATGTGTTTTTGATGTTTTAGTGGTATAGTTATTTCATTTCCTATTGGTTGAAATGTTGACATCGTCCACCCAATGCATTTTGATTGGTCCAGTTAACGGTAAGGTGACAACACAAAGAGAGCCAAAAGTCAGTGTTGACGGTTCGTTTTTGGAAAATATTTAGGCAGAGAGTAGTGACTACAGATATAACATAGAGCTCAGTGGTTAAAGCGCGAACAAAGAATATCTACGGGGAAGAACGCTACATTTAGTAAACAAACTTAAAATAATGTCAACAAAACAGTCACAGATTTTAAGACCCAGTGGGGCGTAACCTAGGAGGAATTTTGCAAATCTCTCTAAAGAAAAACCTTCTCCTCGGTATCACCTAGCAACAGGCCAAATTGCATATCAATCCGTAAAGCCATTACACTGTGGTGCCGTTACAAAGAAGTGACAAAGTGAGGGAAAGAGAGCTTCGCTCAATTATGCAATGTGCTACAAACCTATATGTGCAACACACACATTGCTTGGTTTCTATTCCATATACCAATGTCAATCAAGGAATTCCTAAAAGACCTGATTTCTCTTCATAAAAACAAGAAACTTTTACTCCATTTAGTTTCTGATGATGGTTATCTTCAAATATTAAAAAGATTTTGTTTAAATCAGTAAAAGCAAAAATTGTTTCAGTATATAACTTATGCGGGTGATAGACCATAAATATAATTAAAATATATACTTGCTAAAGATATATATATATATTTTTATTTGTATGGTTTAAAGAGTTGAATATTTATTACTGAACTTTATTTTTAAAACATGTGCAATAATTGCACAGTAGAATTACATCACTGATGAATTATTCATGGCTAGAGACAATGGGATGAATATAGTGTCCTTGTTTAATTTGGATTTTTCTCAAGCATTTGATTCAGTAAACTTTTATGACTCAGAATGGCCGTGGGGGTTAAGGCGAGTATACAGTATCTCAAAGGTCGTAGGTTCAAGACCCGACAGAAACTATAGATATTTTTGCAACTAAATTCATTTTTTTAATTTCTATTATTGGTTTACAATGCAATTCAATGGGATAAATCATGCTTTTTAAGATTAAAATAAGCATTAAAATAAAAAATTATGAACTGTTGGCATTTTGTTGTTTATAGGTTGGAATGGTTGGTTACATCAATGGGCCTACCTCGCGCCTCGCGACATGCCCACCGTTGACCTATCATTTCCGTCGACCATTTTCCAACGTTGGTCCAACGATTTGTGCTGATGGGGGATATGTTTTAGCAAAATGGAATTTCTTTAAATTTGATGAAACTATAAAATGGTTTAGATCATACCTATACGACAGAGTACAAGTTACTAAGGTTGGAGAAACATTATATAAAGTTCTTTCAAAAACTACTGGAGTACTCCTGGGTTCCTGTTTATCCTAAACAGGAACCCAGGATAAATATAAATAAATCCGATAATGTTTATTTTGTATTGTGCTGGCCTTGAAAAGAGCTTATCATTTTGCTCTTTATTTTCATATGCAGATGATGACTATCAACTGTTGTTATTATATCCACGATCAAACTCATCCCATCAAGCTTTTGATTGAACTTTGATAACAGTGTGAAGACTGCTTAGTCGGATGCTTATGGCATAAAGTTGAATTTAAAGAAATGCTCAGTTGTCCACCTTAGCTCTCCGACATTATCACAGAATGTTATCCAATGCGATACTTCGATAAATTTGGAGGGTATTCAACTGATCATGAAGGGTGTTGTAAAAGGTATTAGGTGTGTGTGGGTTGATAGTGAGCTTGATTTTTCGATACATATAAAATCAAGCCTTATCTGCGCTGTGGGCTTATTATTGCGAGTCGAAAAAGATTTAGGGGATTATTTCCTGAAGATTCTAAGCTGCAAATGGTCAAATCCCTGCATGGATATTCCCTATTATTGAATTTGCGTTACTGTTACTAGTTTTTGGAAATAGTCTATCTAATGAAAACTGCACGATTCTCATACGTCTTCAAAATAGTGCATTACGATTTATTTTGTATATCCTTTAAAAGTTTGACAACATTTAGGATTACTATGAGTGCTAATAAAGATTCTATCTATCAGGAGTCTTTACAGACTGCAAACTGTAACACTTGTACACAGAGTCCTTGCCACTGGTCTTCAATGCCAGCATATTTAAAAGGAAACTTGAGAATAACAGAGAAGATGTGCTGGAAAACACACTTGGTACTTGGCAGGATTATTTACTATAGAAGTGCCACGCATCAAGTAGAAAGTAGGAAGAAGGGTATTTGGATAGTTTGGGCCAAAACAGTACAATGCTCTTCCAAAGGGAATCAAATTGTTCAGTAATAAATATGTTTAATAAGAAAAATTCGAGACAACCTCATTGTTGCAGAACTGTAGACAATTCTAGTAATTATAAACATGTTAGTTATTTTGTAAAACAAACATTATTGTTTGAAAATTGCTAATTAAAGACCTTGTTTATTTATTTACATCAAGTTTGGGTCTTCTGTTATAAGGAATTTACAAGTTGTGAGTGGTAAATCCAACAATAAGAGTACTCGTCCTGATTCCTGATTGAGCTCCTAAATTGATTGGATTTTCCCCAAGGAGGTTTATTAGTACATTGCTTTATTATTTACACTGCTTAACGAATTTTGTCGAAAAATCGAGCCGGTGATTTTATTAGGTTGATACTATGGCGAGGCAAATTTATCGTTCTTTGAACTATCCTGATTGGTTGTTTTATTCCTATAAGGGAATCAGTACTTCTACTCATGCTAATCACTGGAATATCTGTTAGTTGGAATACATATTTTTTTCGTTTGATTTATATATCTACTATTGCCGTGACATATAATAAATTATAAACAAATACAAGTTTATTAATTATTTAAAAATAATGAATAATAATTAAAATAATGAACTATTTGTTTGATTCACTTAGTCGATTCGATTGACGTCAACGAGTATATAGTTAATTGCCTCACTAAAACCAGTGAGCTCTTTCAATCTAGAGAGACTGAAAGAGCTCACATTAAATTCACTAGGTAAGTTCATGCTGACACCATCACACCAGACACCGTAACATACCTTACTTGCATTGCGTTTTGAGACTTAAAGAACCATGTAACTGTAAACGTGAAATGCCGATGAGGGTCTTCTTTACTCCCACCGGCAGTAACTGCTTGGACTATGGACTAACGAACTATAAGTTACATTTAACTTTCTATTGTTAATTATAATGAAAAATTAATTATTACTATAAATAAGCTTTGCGGTGATTAATAGTACATAGTCCATATAGTTACTTTTGGACTTGGAAGTCAAACCTAGTAACCCAGGAGAAATTACAGGGGAATTTTTTTAATTGAGTGGAAAAGAGGAGAAATTTTGGTGCCCGGAGGGGAAATTGCGTGGGCTAAAGTGGAAGCACTGTTACTTCCTCAAGCTCATGGCTCATATGTCTCATTTGCAGTGTTTCCACTTTGAGGGAAATTTTCCCTTTCGAAGTAAAATCAGCCCCAAGAGGGAAACTCAAAGGGAAAACGGGGTTTGAGGGAAATTATGAGAAAAGTTAAAATAATTACTAAAGTTGGGAAAAAAGTAAAGCAACAGGTCATCAAATAAGAACTACATATATTTATGATGATACATTTATTACTGTATTCAATTGCCAGTTTGACTTAAATAAACTGCTAACGTTTACAAACTTTAACCTAATAAATAACATAGGTAATCTTCCTAATATTGCTCTCATATTTTTGTAAATGATAACTTAACCTACAGTTTACATGTTACGCTTGAAGTATTACATGTACTTTATCATAACTGTACACTGTACAATGGTGTCTTTAATATCTTGCTATTCGCCTTTTGGTACTTTTACATTTTACGTTTAGCATATTAATTGTTTTACTAACATAATTCGCTTCCAATACCGCATCTGCCTTAAGTTCAGCTGATAAGGTATTCCTATCCAAAGAGAAAGGTAACCTTTAAACAACAAGGTTAATATATCTAGAGCTCTTGCCTGATGTAAAAAAGTAAAGCCTACATTATGGTCGGCCACCATTCTCTCCTCTGCTGTCATGACAACCAACATGGTAACCACACATTCGAATCATCTGTCAAAAGTTTTGTTTGTCAGCTAACAAACATATAACTTTTGAAGGGAGGATTTGATTGGTTACCTGAGGAAAAAGGCTGTCAGCTTGTAGGCTTCAATTTTTATTTTCTCCCCTTATACATAGCATAATATGGAGAAGTATTGTTTTCGTAAATATTTTCGAATTTGAGTTGTTAGTGAAAATATTCGTTTTGGTGCTCCCTGAACCCAAAAAATTGGTTTTTACGTGTTGTCTGTGTGTCTGTCTGTCTGTATGGATGTGTGTAGAGCTAGAGCTCTAACCAATGGTCCGATTTTTATGAAATTTGGTATGTAGGTACTAATCCACGATATCTCTAGGTGTTTTTCTTTTTTTTTGAATTTCTGATTTTTAAGGCTAATTTTCCCCCCAAAACCGCCAAAAAACATGAACAATCAAGATTTCCCAAAAACGGCTCTAACGATTTTGATTAAACTTTAGTCGTTTGTAGAATTTTAGTTTTCAAACAAAATGACACCACCCGCATTACTGTGAAAATTCGGGTTCAGAAATTAAAAGACTTAAAATATCAAAAATTCAGTTTTTTGATTTTTCATTTAAAAAACATAAATATAAAAAATATTACTATTCACCATTAAAAAAAGCTTAAAAAACTAAATAATTTAGTATTTTGAATTATTATTCTACGATTACTGGTTGCGTAGAAAATTTAGATTTTCATTTTGCGGTAAACGCAGTATGTTGTCCAATGTTATTCTTATGGGGAATAACAAAATTACTATTTCTCTCTTATTTATTGATCAATTTCGTTAAAACTTGATATGCTTGTCAATTTAGCATTAAAAAACAGAGGAAATCGAAGTATATTGCCCCTTAATAATCCTGTGGGGGGGAATAGGGGGTATTTCCCCTCTTAAGACCACGTGTGTAGCGATGGATTCTGTAGTGCCTCCTAAACAGGGATTTGGGTGGATATTTTTGAAAACAACTTATTTACAAGATTTTTTGTACATTCGACCGCACTTTGTATTCTACATTCAGTAAATAAAAAGTAATTTATCCATTAAAGTTGGGCTAAAAGGGAGAAAGTATGTGTCAGTTCCCTGATACCATTTATTTGTATCCCAGACGAAAGCTCAAGTTATAAGTAGTGCTGAAATAAGTAACGTGAGAACTATGAACAATGAGGGAAAAAAGAGGGAAATTTATATGAGTGGTGAGGAAAAAAGGGAAAATTTCGTTTAGGTAAAGGGAAAATCTCACGGCGAAAGTGGAAACACTGCTCATTTGATGTCATTCATATGATATGTCATATGAGTCATATGTCAAATCGTCTCAACTCAAATCTCAAAACCTATAAAAAAATCAACATTGTACTGACTAAAATTACCGTATACTTGGTTTTCCAAAAGTTGTTATCTGTAAGAAGGAAACAATTCAAATTAATTTTATAGCTTCAGATTTCGTTGGAATTTGAGTGTTATTTCAAAAGGTAAGTTAATAGTGTACACGATGTAAACCCTAATCTGAACCTGAACCGACTTCAAGACATTGGAACTACTTGTACATCCCTTTAGAGTTATTAGCAATAGTTATGTTGAATAATTACCAATGCTGAACTGTCAAATAATTCAAATAACAATGTTGCACACATAATACGGAATACTTACCTAGGCCAGTACCTACTATGTTTACCTACCCTAGCTAGGCTACAGCAAACACATTTCTATATTACTTAGCCCATGCCAGTTTTGAATAGTTTTGTTTATGAATTATAAAGTTTATAACAATTACCAGGAGTTATGACAATGGTTCAAATAGAAAACAAGGTAGGCTACCGATATTTAAGTTATGAAGTTTACCCGGTTATTGCATGTGTGCGCTGGATGAAATATCGCCGGCGAATTGGGTAATTTTTTCAACTGCTTACTTATAACCCATTGTAAATTATCCAGAAACTTAACAATATTAATACCATTTAAAATAGGAGATTCTAAACTTTAATTTTCATTTATAAACGAACCTCGTAGCAGTAACAGATCAATATAATTGCTATTATTATTTGAACAAAATTTAGTGTGCGAAACATTTTTGACTCGCGAGCGGCGAAATCTCATGTTCATATCTTTCTATATATATATATATATACAGTAGAGTCCCGCTATTCCGAAAATGCACCTATTCCGAACTCGAGATCGGAAATTAATTAAAAATAGGAAAAATTGAGAAGACGGGGTTTTTATGAAAAAGCTGTTTATAGCCTGTAGGAGTGGGCGAGTAATCGAGTTTTCGAGTACCTATTGAGTATTTTATAATACTCGAAGGCTGAGCGAACTTCTGTATTAGAAAATTCGAGTCGAGTAGTTGAAAATTAGCTACTCCCGCCGTTTACCATGTGTGTGAAACTGGCAAGGAAACATCCATAACTCCAGAAAGAGGGTAGGTATTTAAACTATGACATCACATCTCCTTTATTGTTCACGTTATTTAAACAATGACGTCACATGACCAGCTGACAGAAACAAACAAGATGGCAGCCACATCAGTATGCAACATAACCTCAAAACCGGTTATTACCGCCTTTTTGCAGACATCAAATTTCCGCCAATATGAAAATCTAACCTCAAAAAAGAGATGATTTATATTACATTTGAGACACATATTATTTTATTTATTATTAAACCTATTTTATTTTATTTAGGACCTAAAGCTGTTTAGTTTATCTAAAACCTAATTGCTATGTGACACCGTCACGATACTGTTAAATTAATAAAAACTCGTTTTTAAGACATCCATCAACCCGGTGTTGACATCTCAGCAATAACTCATAACTCCTAAACCCTCCGTTAAAACATATTGTTTTTGGTATGTAAATAAAGCTAATGAATCTATCTACAAGATTATCACTATGGGGTACTGTCACGATAATTGAAAATATAAGTAAACGTAATCTCAACTTGTGCATTTTCAAAGATTTTTCACCATCAGTCAAGGCTATGTTTGTGTAGTAAATCCGTTCTAAACCCAGTTTAAAATAATAATAATAGTTTTTAATTACAATATACACATTCTAACAGTTTTACCTAACACCTGTTGACTATTTAATAGTGACATATCTCAGTTTGATTAATAAAGACTTGCTTAGAAAACGATCGCCAACCTGGTGTTGACGTCTCAGCAATAACTCGTAACTCATAAACCCTTCGGAAAAACATATATTTTTATGGTATGTAATTAAAGCTAATGAGTCTATCTACAAGAATATCACTATGGGATACCGTCACGATGATTGAAAATATATATAATTGTAATCTCAACTTGTTCGTTTATCAAGGCTTTGTCACCATCAGCCTAGGCTATGGTTGGGCAGAAAAACCGTTAGAAACCGAGTTTAAAACAATAATAATAATTTATATTAAAAATATCCATTGTCTGACAGTGTAACTGACACCAGTTTACTATGTAATACTGTATAATTTCTCTATTCGATTAATAAAGACTTGCTTAGAAAACGATCGCCAACCCGGTGTTGACATCTCAGCAATAACTCGTAACTCATAAACCCTTCGTAAACAAATATATTTTTATGGTATGTAATTAAAGCTAATGAGTCTATCTACAAGATTATCACTATGGGATACCGTCACGATCATTGAAAATATATGTAATTGTAATCTCAACTTGTGCATTTTCAAAGATTTTTAACTTTCAGTCTAGGCTATGTTTGGGTAGTAAATACGTTCTACACCCAGTTTAAAATAATAATAATAATAGTTTTTATTTACAATATACACATTCTGACAGTTTGTCAGTCACCCTCCCCCTGACGTCACCCCCCCCCCCTGAAGTCACCCCCCCCTGACGTCACCCCATAACCTAACTTAAACCTACCAAGTTTTGACTCACCCATCTGCCTTATTTTATATAGGTATATTTGTTTTTGGGTTTTTCTTTTTTTGGCCTTTCTTTTGTTTTTTGATCTTTTATATTTCATTTTTATTTCATGTTTCTTTTTTGATTTTTCTTTATTTTACTGTGTTTTTCGGTCCTTATCTTAAGTGGGCCCTCTCGTAGCTTATTACCGCCGCAAAGCCATTGGAGCTTGGAGAGGAACCCACTGACCCTCTCTTTCACTTCATTTAGTTCCACCGGTACGTTGGCGGTGAACCGCCTCGGGAACGCCAACACCCGCCCGTCTTCCTCCACGTAGCCGAGGCGGAGGATAGGAATCGCTACGCGTTCAACGATGCATCCGAAATATTTCTGTGGTGGGGGTGGTGAATGACGTCATTGTCCAAACTTCTGTCCATAGAATCTAGAATGCGCCGCTAGTCGCTAGTCTTCCAGTTTTCCTCACGAAATACATAAATATTCCTATTGTTAACAATAAAGTTAAAGTAAACCGTTTACATTTTACTGTTAACGAAATATAAGAATAGTTAGTTAATAAGTAGTTGTTTAAAGTAATAATAGCTAACAAACAATAATTAATATAATGTGAAGAGTAAGAAGTTTCAGTTTTGGTTCTTATAGGTTGGAAGAATTCTTTGAGACAAAATTAGCCTAATGTTAGCCCAATAAAACAATCATCTAACCAGCTTAAAAAGGTTTGGGCCTATGGCCGCTCCTAAAGTTAAGAGTCAACGGGAAATAAGAAAAAAGTACAGTGTGACATGTGATAGATGTTTTGTAATATTCGCCAGTTGAAATTTGAAATAGTAATTCCACACACTCGAATTTTTAATTATAGAGTAATAATAATAGTATTTATATACATTTTAATTCCTTAAGCTTAGGAACGGTGTAGTTGAGCTTCATTTTTTAGTTTTGTTTCCATTGGTTTATTGGACTAGTAAAGAAACAAAAGTTAGAGAAAATTTAGACTTTCTCATCAGTATTTACTGGAACATTGAATTATACATTTATTTATAAATAATTGTACAGTACTATCTTTTATATTTGTAATTCCCGTGTTAAAGAGTCGTCAGCTGGTAAGACATGACGTCACAAGACTAGGGGAGGAAAGACCCCCTCCATTTCCCCCACCATAGACATATTTCGGATGCACTGTTACTGTTGAGTGTTGAGCGCGTAGCGATTCCTGGCGGAGGATTACCAGGTGGTGGGTGGTAGTTCATCTCCCTTTCTATTCTCTGAAAGGCGACGGTCGCAGTATAGGGACAGCACAAAACGTGTGTGACGGCCGACATGCTGCCCCGTCAGTTGAGGGTTCGGCTAGTAAACAAGCTATTATCGCGTTGTAAACAAGTGGAATGTTCTAGAAGCATCTTGAATGTTTTCCTTCACTGCCCAGTGGAAAGTCCCTTTCAAATTGGTTAACGACGTAAACAAGCTATTATCGTGTTGACTGTTTCTCACCCTTGTGGAATAACCCCATGCGTCATCGCTACGTGGTCACTCAACAGTTGTTTGTGACCTCAGTTCTAGTGTTGGCTTTTGCGATGGAGAAACATAATCCACCGTCTCTCGCCCGACTGTCGGCGATAGCCATTAGACGTTGTAGATACTCATTGTATAAGGGGTTGGGTGCCTTACCGATACCTATACAACGCTACATTGCTTCTTGTTTGAAGGGCAGTGTACGACGCTATGTGCCGGTGCTTCTCAGAGGTGTAGAGGACGAGCGCGTCAGAGCTGTACAGGAAGTACGATCGCCACATAGTGTATCAGTGTAGGCGTTGTGACGATAAAAATCATTGCCGTAACCTGTTAGTTGTACGAGGTACAACCGACCAGTATTGCGACAGTGTTTCGCTGTGCAGACAGCGAAGAACACTACAAGTGCTTCTGCTGTGGACGGAGTGCGTGGGAGTGTAACTGGTGGAGCAACGATAATTACCTGACGTGCTTACTAATGTTAAACGCGATGGCTACTTCGACGGTGAGTTGGGGTTGGCGATCGATTTCTAAGCAAGTCTTTATTAATCGAATAGAGAAATTATACAGTATTACATAGTAAACTGGTGTCAGTTACACTGTCAGACAATGGATATTTTTAATATAAACTATTATTATTGTTTTAAACTCGGTTTCTAACGGTTTTTCTGCCCAACCATAGCCTAGGCTGATGGTGTCAAAGCCTTGATAAACGCACAAGTTGAGAATACATTTATATATATTTTCAATTATCGTGACGGTATCCCATAGTGATAATCTTGTAGATAGACTCATTAGCTTGAATTACATACCATAAAAATATATGTTTTTCCGAAGTGTTTATGAGTTACGAGTTATTGCTGAGATGTCAACACCGGGTTGGCGATCGTTTTCTTAGCAAGTCTTTATTAATCAAACGGAGATATGACACTATTAAATAGTCAACAGGTGTTAGGTAAACTGTCAGAATGTGTATATTGTAAGTAAAAACTATTATTGTTATTTTAAACTGGGTTTAGAACGTATTTACTACCCAAACATAGCCGAGGCAGATAGTGAAAAATCTTTGAAAATGCACAAGTTGCGATTACAATTACATATATTTTCAATGATCGTGACGGTATCCCATAGTGATAATCTTGTAGATAGACTCATTAGCTTTAATTACATACCATAAAAATATATGTTTTTACGAAGGGTTTATGAGTTACGAGTTATTGCTGAGATGTCAACACCGGGTTGGCGATCGTTTTCTAAGCAAGTCTTTATTAATCGAATAGAGAAATTATACAGTATTACATAGTAAACTAGTGTCAGTTACACTGGCAGACAATGGATATTTTTAATATAAACTATTATTATTCTTTTTAACTCGGTTTCTAACGGTTTTTCTGCCCAACCATAGCCTAGGCTGATGGTGTCAAAGCCTTGATAAACGCACAAGTTGAGAATACATTTACATATATTTTCAATTATCGTGACGGTATCCCATAGTGATAATCTTGTAGATAGACTCATTAGCTTTAATTACATACCATAAAAATATATGTTTTTCCGAAGGGTTTATGAGTTACGAGTTATTGCTGAGATGTCAACACCAGGTTGGCGAACGTTTTCTAAGCAAGTCTTTATTATTCAAACTGAGATGTGTCACTATTAAATAGTCAACAGGTGTTAGGTAAAACTGTCAGAATGTGTATATTGTAATTAAAAACTATTATTATTATTTTAAACTGGGTTTAGAACGGATTTACTACACAAACATAGCCTTGAATGATGGTGAAAAATCTTTGAAAATGCACAAGTTGAGATTACGTTTATTTATATTTTCAATTATCGTGACGGTATCCCATAGTGATAATCTTGTAGATAGATTCATTAGCTTTATTTACATACCAAAAACAATATGTTTTAACGGAGGGTTTAGGAGTTATGAGTTATTGCTGACATCTCAACACCGGGTTGATGGATGTCTTAAAAACGAGTTTTTATTAATTTAACAGTATCGTGACGGTGTCACATAGCAATTAGGTTTTAGATAAACTAAACAGCTTTAGGTCCTAAATAAAATAAAATAGGTTTAATAGTAAATAAAATAATATGTGTCTCAAATGTAATATAAATCATCTCTTTTTTGAGGTTAGATTTTCATATTGGTGGAAATTTGATGTCTGCAAAAAGGCGGTAATAACCGGTTTTGACGTTATGTTGCATACTGATGTGGCTGCCATCTTGTTTGTTTCTGTCAGCTGGTCATGTGACGTCATTGTTTAAATAACCTGAACAATAAAGGAGATGTGATGTCCTAGTTTAAATACCCTCTTTCTGGAGTTATGGATGTTTCCTTGCCAGTTTCACACACATCCGTTTACCCAGATTTACGGTGCTAACCATAGCCATAGCAAGTTAATACGTTGATACAATTCACGAAATCCGCCTATTCCAAATTCTTGCTAAACCGAACAGGGTTCGGTCCCAGTTAGTTCGGAATAGCAGGACTCTACTGTATATATACTTTATATACCGTATATATATATATATATATATACATTCTTTTCAGAAATATATTTATTATAAATATATGTAGCCTACCATTTATTATCCTATTATAATAAAGTACAAACATTATTTATAGCCTTGAATAACTAATTTTGGCTTTCGGCAAAACTCAAATTTTGTTTTTAAACTCATATAAAGTACTGTAATAAAAACAGTTAATTAGTATGTATAGAAGTGCAATATTTCCAATAATTTCATAGTTACCTTTAGTAATATAACAGTTTTAGTATATTCCTTTTAGACTTTTGATTTTTTGTTTTTCAAATGTAGGCCTAAAGCGTAAGTTTGTCGATTTTTCCCGGTTGCGTATTTCTTTTCGTAGCTAATTCGGGTAAAATTTGTTTCTAGATAAATCAAACACATTTCCAAGTAGGGAAATAGATTGCCTACATTTTGTATATCTTCGATTGTCTGTAAAATAATTTGTGTAAAAATGCTAAGACTTTACTTTTGAAAATTATTTCAAAAATGTTTATAAAATTTTGGTTTTTCACATTTTGCAAAAACATCAACAGGGGATTCGTTTTATTTTATTTTTGTTTAAAATTTCCTTCTTTTTTCTGAACAAAACGAGTATGCTTATGTCAAGGTTATCAACGGTAGTTTAGGCACTGCGAATTGTTGAAAAAACCTCTGCAAAATGTCAAATATTG